>JAOPSE010000016.1:29822071-30251923 GCA_029449295.1 Zea luxurians | reverse complement strand
CGTCGACTGCACTCTTCCGCACACCCTCAAGCCTCACCGGAGCTCAGTTCACCGCCGTTTGCCCGTGCGCGGCGTGTCCGCGGCCACCCGAGCCACTGCCAGCCGTAGACCGGCCAGTCCAACCTTCCCCAGCCCCATCCAACCCTCGGAGACGAGTGTGCACACCTCAGTGAAGCTCCCCGAGCGAGGAATCGAAGCCTGCTTCACCGGAAAGGCCAGTCCACGGTCGCCGGAGCTCACAGACCTCGCCGGAGTACGTGGACCGGGTAAATCACTGAGCCATTTCTCGATTCACTGCACTGATAGCCTATACGTCACCCCAGAAAGCTCACCGTACCCTTAGATTGAACCAGATCGCCGTGGTTTGGCCGGTACACTCACCGCCGACGAGAACACCCGCCTGCGCGCGTGGACCGAGCGATTCCGGCCATCCCCGCCGTCGAGCCGCACCTCGCCGTGACCGCCAGAGCCTCCCCGAGCCAACCCTGCCCTTCGCCGGACCTATCTCGCCGCCGGTAAGCCTCGCCACCGTAATCTATGTCGCGGATACTGTTTAAGTCAACCAGGGAGCGCGGGTTAGATTTCGGTTAGGCCCAGGGGGTTTTGTGCGATGTCAGTGACCCACGCCAATAGTAGACCGAGGACTAGTTTTGCGAGAGAAGAAGGGGATAAAACCCAGGGGCCTCAGCGCAAACCTGTTTTCTTTTCCATTTTCGAATTTAGCTTCTTTTAATATGGCAGATAACTTAATAAATGCATAACTTGAAGAATAATCATCCAAAAATTGTCAAACCAATTTTGCTACACTCTGGGAAATATGAACTATCAGATAAAAATAGTAAAACCCATAGTTATTGTATTCTTTTCTAAAGTTTTGATTAATTAAGAAAACTGCTAAAAACTTGATATTAGGAGGAAAAATAGAAATATTATTTGACTAGGGTTAGAAAAATTTGGAGAAGTTTGTATCTACCTACTGACCTGTTTAAAAATGTTAAACCTCTCTGTCCACTCCCTTAAGTCAGTTTTTACCCCTTATTTTATAATATGCTTAAGGTTAAGAAAAATAGAAAAGGTGATTTAAAGAATGAATCAGAGGGCACCTCTATTTTTGTTAGGATACCTATTCAATGAAGTTTACTGGAAAAATCTATCATACCCTGTTTTAGTATAAAATAAGTAGGATCCCTTTTATTTTAAGAAAACTAGGAAAGCTTAGAAAAACCCTACAAAAATAACCCTAAAATGAAAACACCCCAACCCTTGGATAACTAATGTTTTGTTATTATAAACATTAGAAAAATACAAAATCTGTTGTTTGATATTTTTCAAATAACAAGTTAGTTATAAGCACCTTTTGGACCCAAAACTTTAGAAAATCACAACTAAATAATCACCAATTAACTTTCTGTGAATTTTGGCACAAAGGTTTAGTATTACTGTTAGATTCCAACAAAAATAACCTTTAGGAAGGAACTTAACTCTAATGGGGAGATGTAGTGTAAAGTGGCCCATTTTACACCACTCTTGTTATTTTTGTCTAAAGCATAGCCTTTATATTTTAAGCCTCAAATTCTTAAAACAAGCTAGAATAGCAAATGGCAACCCACTGTAATTTTTACAGAATTTTTGGAAATTATTAACTCACTGTCGTAGTTCAAACCTACACTAGAAACCATAAGTAGAAATTAAAGAAAGGAAAATAAATACTGGTAATTAGTGTCATCCTAAAACCCTTGTAACATTGCCCACTGAAATGTGTAAGGACAATGCAAATCCACTATGTTTATCCTCAACAAAAAGCCAAACCTAAAAGTGATAAGCACAACCCTCTAAAATCCCCGCATGACCAAGAAACCCTAAGTTACTCCTTAACTTAGTTTTCTTCTTAGCATAATGTTATTAAATCCTGCATCATCATGACATTCATGTTCATTGCATTCGATAGACCGTAACCTTGCTGACGGAGAGTACGTCCTCGTGACGGAGCAAGGAGCTGCTTAGGAGGTAGCCCCAGATCCAGCACCCGAGTCTGCACCAGAGGATCTGCCTGCCACAGCCTTGGAAGGCAAGTCCCGGTTTTATGCATAACCTGTTATTTATGCTATTTTACTTTACTTAATGATTGTAGGATTGATTGTGCACTTAGGTGTAGGAATTGCTTGAAACCCTAGTTGCATGATCTCAGGAATCCTTGTGAGATGAATACTAGTATGATAGGTCGAGTAGTTGCTTTATCTAATTAGGATCTCGATAGAAGACGAGTGATTTTTCTAGCACTCGCGCGAGATCAGGAGTTGGTTGTACCCACCTTCATATTATTATGATACTAGTGGTAGACAGCAATCCATGGGGATTGGTTGTCTACGAGATGGGAACATGGAATAAGGATTTACGTGCGGATACCTGTGTCAAGCGTTTGAACGTACTAAACACATACCGAGAAATATGGTAAATCGGTAAGCCTAGTACCTGAGTGAACCTGCCCGCAGACATATCCCCTCACGCGACCTGAGACGAGGTCTCCCATTCCGGTTATGGTGGGTACAAGTGCGGTCACTGCACGACGGCAGTCGGGGTCAGTGAGGCATTGTACGCCAAGGCGGTGAGCCCTGATCTGTTGCCAGGGAATCGATGGGGACGGTTGATGTGTGTGGGGACGGAGTGCCTCGCCACGTCGTGTGTTTAGGTTTACCTTGCAAGGATAAAAACTCGATTCGAATCGTCTGCTTCTCGCAGCTAATGAGACTGCTTGATCCATTGTACTGCATTGAGTAACAAGTGGAAATATGATGAGTTGATACAAGATGTTGATTGCTAAAATGTTTGCTACCATGTATGAGTAGATAGTACACATTAGCCTTAAGAGAGTCACACTTAATTTGACAAAGTTAAAAACTTGATTTAGAAACTCAGCTAGTGCTTTTGGCAACCAAACCCCACAGCCAAACAGCTGCATGTCTAGAGGTAGAGGAGTAGACTCCTCACACCGGGTAAGTCTAGCTGAGTATTAGCATACTCAGCCTTGCTTGTGGCATAATTTTTACAGGTTCTCTAGAGGACATGGCTGCTGGAGTGACTTGGCCGTCCACCTTACCACCGGGTTGGACTGTCGAGTGGGACCCCGCCTCGGCTGAGGAGGAGCATGAGGAGTGATGGGACAGGCTTCCCCATCTCTCTGTTTATTTACCGTTAGTTTATTTCCGCTGCACTTCGAACAATGATGGTCACTTTTGCAAAACTCCGATGATGGTGATGTAATAATTTTAATACTCTCCCATGCATGGTTTTATGCTTTATTGTATTTGCTCTTGACTCACCATCGAGTGAGATTGTGGTACTTGATCCTGTCAGTGGCCGTGTCGGACTAGATCCGAGGGATTGACGGGTTATTCCCATTTAAGTGTGGTCTAGCCTCTAAGGCGGGGCTTAGGCACTTAAGTTGGAATAATTCGGGCAGTTCCGCCACACCCTGGGGGGGATATTCCTGGCGGCGAGGGGCATCGCCAGCGGGGTGCTGGTTGGCAATGTTGTGCACCTGCTGCTGATTGCGGCCGTCTCGACCGGAGTCTGGCTGCGGAGTTCTCGTCCACGTGCGGCTGGACTATGGAGCATCTTTGGGTTTCCTCTGAGACTCGACTTTGCGCTGGTGGAGCTCTTCGGATTTGGCATATTTTTCAAATAGCTGATATAATTCCTGGAGGTTCTTGGGCGGATCTCTGATGCAGTGGCTGTAAAGGACGCCGGCGCGAAGGCCACTGATGGCGTAGTGGATGGCAATCTGGTCATCGACCGAGGGCAGCTGTGACTTGAGTGTTAGAAACTTGCGGTAATACTCCCGCAGGGTCTCTTTCTCCAGCTGCTTGCAGAGTGAGAGTTCGGCCAAGGCGTCGGTGTCCGGGCGGTACCCTTGGAAATTGAGCAGGAATTTGTCCCAGAGGCTTCTCCAGGAGTCGATGGACAGCGGTGGCAACCGGGTGAACCAGGTGAGAGCCGGGCCCTCGAGGGCGATGATGAAAGACTTGGCCATCGTGGCGTCGTCCCCACCGGAAGATGCAACGGCGACCTGATAACTCTTGATGTACTATGCTGTGTCATTGCTGCCGTTGTACTTGGGATAGGTCCCTGCCCGGAAGTTGGCAGGCCAAGGTGTCACTTGCAGGTGTGGCGCCAGGGGACTTCGCTCGTTGAGGTAGTTGACCCCTTGGAATGGCGTGGCGTGTGGGATGGCGCGGTCGCGGTAGGGAAAGTGCAGGTCTTCGACTTGTGCGCGCTGTTGCAGGGGTGGCCCTTGTTGCAGGCCGAAGTGGCCTTCGCGCTGCATTAGCGCGATCTCTTGCTCGAGCTCCTGGGCCTTCTGCTCTTCGTCTCGTATCATTTGCCGCACCTTGGCTTGTGCAGACACACGTTGGCGCTTGGCCTCAAGTATCTCTTTTTGCTTCTGGAGATTGCGGTTCTTGATGCGCAGGGCGCTCAGCTGTAGCTGTTCTTCCGCGGAGACATCGATGACTTCGCCGTCCTCGGTGAAGTCCGTGCCCTCTGGTGGAGCGAAGTCTGGGGGAGGTTGCGGCTGTCCTTCAGGGCCGCAGGTGTGGTGAGCGTCGTCTTCGCAGGTGCGGTGAGCGTCATCTTCAGTAGCCTCTTGGTGGGTGGAGTGGGTGAGTGCGAGGGCCTTGCCCTTTTTTGCGGCCAGCAGTGCTGCCTTCGCAGCCTCGTCAGCCTTCGAGCTAGCTTTCTTGGGTGCCATCGCGGGTGGTTGTTTCGTAGCACGAACGGTGGGCGCCAAATGTTGGAACTTGCTCACTGGCGCAAGTTGATCCAACGGGGAGGTGTAGTAACGCAAACAGGGTTTCTGCACGTGATGGCAATAGCTCTGTTAATCTAGCCTCTCAAGGGCACTGTGCAGGGGTATTTATAGGTGTCCGGGTGCCCAGCGTCCCGTGTTAAGGACGCATGTGCCCTCAGACACCTAGGTTATCCCCAGAATATTCCCATAAAGCGGGGTTACAGACCGTAATTACAGGGAGGCCTTTACAAATTAGGCCCGTAACGCGCAACGGCCACGCAGGGCCTGTTACAATGGGCCGGATCACACACGGGCCTCCATTCTGGACGAGGTCACAGGATGAGACGACCTCGTCACAGGTCTTCGTCCGGCAGTGTATGAGACAAAGGGTAAGTCTGCCCGCTGTCTTGTCACTGTTGGTGCAGCGAGTACGGCGAAGGCCTCGAGCGAAGGGTTGCGTCTTCGCCTTCGCCCCAACACTAAGACCTTTTTTCATGTGAGTTCTATTGTATTAACAGGAAAAGGTTGTGTGTTTACTTGCATCTCCTGGAAAGCCAATCAGCCCTCATTTACGGCCGATTGTATCTGTCGACGGAAAACATTACAATCATTGGTGGCATGAGAAAAAGAATTATGCCACTTACAATAAGCATGCCTTTTTAATTCATCAGGAGGAGGAATAGTATGAGTTAATTTAATGTTGACACTTTTAGTAACTCATCAAATATTTTATCGTATTTGGCAACATTAAAAGTAAACTTAACTTCTTCTTGTCGATCCTTTTGAATCGACTATAAAGCAGAACATGCTGAAGGTTTATCCTGTTGAAGCGTCCCGGTCCTTTGGGACTCAAATGTGATACAATTACTAGTCCCAGGAGGCTAGTAACCACATTCCTTACTTCAAATAGTACAGAGTTTGAATAAAGGTTATTACAATACCAGAGTACAAGCTCGAGAGAGCCAGAAATACAAAGCGCAGTAGAAGATAAACTAGCCCAAGCCACAGGCAGAACTGGGTGCAGACATAGCCCCCCTCAATCAAGCATAGCAGAAAGAAGTCTTCAGCTGCTGAAAACATAAATAAATCTGGGTGAATACACTAGGTATTTTGCAAGCCCATCCCGCTCCCGTAAAGAGAAAGGGACCTATATCATACATGCTTTATATGGTGGAGTTGAAGTCACTTTTCTTTTTCAGAGAAAGGCAATACTTTTAGGGTTTTTCCCAAATAAATAGAAATAACACATTACTCAACCACCACTGAGCTTCCCGCTCCCGTGGCATCGTTTCCATTTCCAAAAACACACTCACACACACATTTCCCTGTTCCCGGAGGTTGTAAAACACTAATTGTCATACCACACCAGACTCGTCCATTCCAGTGGACACAGACTATTCGAATAGGTTTGAACTCTGCGCAGAGGGGTACACTTTACCAATAGTCTAGCTCTGCGATCTCATGGCCAATGAGACCCGAATTCGAATCTCTTTTTTTCCTCGCACGTCCTAACCCTAACGGTTATACCGAAAGGAGTCAGGCCACCGCCATGCCCAAACCAGACAAAACATTCTCCCTCCTTATCCTCCCGGTGCTCCCCAGCCTTCATAACCCTGGGGTTGGACCATACGAGTTCAGATTGAGTGACTGCCCATACAGTCTCGAGTGGTTGTACTTATCATGAGTACAGGTAGTGAAGGATGACAAACCGGTCCTTATATGAGGGGACAATCCTTCTGCTCACACCTAAACCAGTTGAGCCATCACCTTAGGCCCTCCCGTAAACCAGGGAGTCCCTGATCATCCCACTCACAAGGTGATGAGGGTGAATACCCTTCATCGCACACTTTTTGAAAACATCGCTTAGTCAAAACCACTGCCCTTTTCCCATCCCACATTTTGTACTCAAAAGATGTTTGTTAATGCGGGCTATCTCTCTGCTCACAATGCAAATATTCCATCCCTTAATCCCGTCTTATTTAGTGGTAGAAAGAATAGGTAGATTATGCATCAAGGGAAGGATGGACTTGCCTTCGTCGAAGCTTTCCTGGCACAAAATATTTATTTCAGAGGGGTCAGGTTCCTGCCCTTCCTCGGAGCTACAAATTCCAGACGATCGGATCCCTTTTCCGCTAACAAACACAGATAAGGAACAATACATCAATCATGGTGACTTGGTGGGGTGTGCCAATTATTATACATTATTATTTTTGTGCTCTAATAATTTATTTAAACTATTTTGGTGCATAAAATATCAATATATAAATATATATATGAAAATGGGAAAAAGGAAAAAGAAAAGGAATTCTCAGCTAGCTGGGCTCGGTGGGGGGGGGGGGATTTCGGCCCAGCGAGCGCGGGCGCGTGCGGGCGTGGGCAGGCGGCCCAGCCGGCCCACGGAGGAGCGGCACGGGCGGACGCCGTGGGTGCGGGCGTCGGAGGGGGGGGGGGGCGAACCGATCGGCTCGACCGCCGGTGAGGTTCGCGGTGGTTCTCCGCCGGGAGCCCGGTTTTGCGATGGAGGAGTGGCGGCAAGGCACAGGTGGAGGTAGGGCCAATTTGGCCGGAGGGTGCCTGGGGTGGCCGATCCATGGCGGGTGCTCGCGGCGGTGAGGTCGCCGGTGAGGCTGCCGAGCGCAATAGGAGGCAGGGATGGGTGCATTGTGTTTGTGAGGGAATTGCGAAGCTCAAGAACTATATGAATTAGACTGGAACTTAGCAGAGGGAGAAGGGCGAGACTCACCGGAGCAGGGGAGGGACGCGGCGGCGCTGGCTCAATCGGGCACGGGGAAGGAGGAAGAGGGTGGCCGAGGCCGGTGTGAGGGATTGGGGAGCTCAGGGTGGCCCTTTTATAGGCACCCGAGGCGGGGAAGGGGCGAGAGGTGGCGTGCACTGGCGAGCTCGCCACAGCGGGGATGGTGGCGCACAGTGGCGACGACGAGACGGCTCGGGCAGGGGGGGTGACGGGATGGCTCGGCTGGCGCAAGAGACAGGGCCACAAGGCGCCAAGTCTCGTTGGGGAGGCGTAATGGCGAGGCGACGGGGCGGTGGCGATCGGCGGCGATCGCGTCGCTAGCCCCGGTCACGGGCGCGAGGAAGGCGCTGACAGGCGGGGCCCGCTTGCCAGGGAGAGATCGCGGGGGGGGGGGGGTGGGGAGCGTGGGCTGACGCGTGGGGCCGAGCTGACAGCGGGAGAGCGACGAGAGAGGGAGAGGGGGGCAGCTGACGGGTGGGGGCGGGATGTCAGTGGCGGGTGCTCGCGCGCGGCGATGGGCCGCTTGGGCCGCGGGAGGGAGGGGAGTGCGGGCGTTCGCGCGAGGGAGAAAGGCGGCCTAGGCCGGAAGCGGCCCAGCCGAGGGGGGGTTCCTTTTCCCTTTTTTCTTTTCTTTTTCTATTTCTTATTTCTATTTTCTATTTCTATTTCTTGTATCTCCTTTTCTTTTGAACAAATAAATAGCTAAATAATCTTGGGTGCTAGAAAAATAATAGTCTATTTGAGGTGCTTCTAACAATCAAGGGTATGCATATGATGAGATGACCTATAGGATGGAATTTAGGGAGAGATAAAAGGGGGGGTTAGGAGATTAGGGTTCCAAACCTCGGTTTGAAATTTTAGGATATTACAAACCTACCCCACTTAAAGGAATCTCGCCCTCGAGATTCAGACGGGGCTCGAGAAAAGGTAAGGGTATTCCCTCCTCAAAGAGTCCTCACTTTCCCAGGTAGCTTCCTCTTCTCCTTCTCTGCTCCACTGAACTTTACAGAGTTTCACTTCTGAGTTGCGGGTCTTTTGGACTGCTGAGTCAAGAATCTTTATTGGCTTTTCTTGGTACTAAAGGTCTTTCTGAATCTGGATTGCCTCTTCTTCGATGTGACTTTCTGGTACTTGCAGGCATCTGCGGAGCTGGGACACATGAAACACATTGTGGATATCAGACATGGATTCTGGTAATTCAAGATGGTATGCTACGGGTCCCACTCTACCAATGATGGGATAGGGGCCGATGAATCGCGGTGCTAGCTTTCCTTTCACTTGGAACCTTTTGACACCACGCATCGGGGAGACCTTGAGGTAGACGAAGTCTCCTTCCTCAAATCTGAGTTCTCTCCGCCTGTTGTCCGCATAACTTTTTTGCTGACTCTGAGCTTCAAGTAATCTTTTGCGGATGAGGGCAACTTTCTCTTCAGCCTCTTTAACAAAGGCAGGTCCTTCCAGTGTCTTTTCCCTACGTTGGACCACATGAGAGGGGTCTGGCACTTTCGTCCATACAATGCTTCGAACGGTGACATCTTGATACTGGTCTGATGGCTATTGTTATATGAGAACTCTGCATAAGGCAAACTGGACTCCCAGTTTCTGTCGAACGTTAAAACACATGCTCTTAATAAATCTTCGAGTACATTGTTGACCCTTTCTGTCTGACCATCTGACTGGGGGTGGTAGGCGGTGCTGAAGTCTAGCTTGGTGCTCATAGCTTGCTGAAGACTCGTCCAAAATTTGGAGGTGAACTGGGTTCCCCTGTCTGACACTATCTTCCTTGGAATGCCATGGAGTCTGACTATCTTTTTAAGATAAATCCGGGCAAGGGTGGCTCCTCCAAAGGTAGTTTTCACTGGGATGAAGTGGGCTACCTTGGTAAGACGGTCTATTATTACCCAGATAGAGTCGTTCCCTTTTTGCGTCCGGGGTAGTCTAGTTACAAAATCCATGCCTATTTCCTCCCACTTCCATTCGGGCACTGGAAGGGGTTGCAATAGGCCGACAGGTTTCTGGTGCTCGGCTTTTGTTCGTTGGCAGGTGTCACACCGGGCCACATACTATGCTATCTCTTTCTTCATCCCTCTCCACCAGTATCTGGTTTTGAGGTCTAGGTACATCTTGGTGGTTCCTGGGTGGATGGAGTAGGCTGAGTTGTGAGCTTCATCGAGCAGGACTTCCCGAGCCTCTCCTTTTGGTACACACAGACGGTTCTTGAACCAAAGGACTCCTTTTTCATCTATCCTAAGGTCCGGAAGTTGTTCTTTGCGAGCTTTTTCCATAATTCTTGTTGTTTCTGTGTCCAGGTGTTGAGCCTTGCATATAAGGTCTTCTAGCATTGGTTGGACTTCTAGGCTGCCGTTGTTTCCCAGACATGCATTCAGTTGAGCTGATTCCTTCTTCCAATCTTCTAAAAAGTTGATCCCCTTTATCCCGAAAGGTTTTCGGCTGAGGGCGTCCGCTACCACGTTGGCCTTTCCGGGGTGGTAATGGATCTCAAGGTCATAGTCTTTGATCAGTTCCAGCCATCTTCTCTGACGGAGGTTGAGATCTGGCTGAGTGAAGATATACTTCAGACTCTTGTGATCGGTGAAGATGTGACATTTATTCCCAATTAGGTAGTGCCTCCATATTTTCAGGGCATGTACTATGGCTGCCAATTCCAAATCGTGGGTGGGATAATTCTACTCATGCGACTTGAGTAAGCGTGATGCATAAGCAATGACTTTCTCATTTTGCATCAGAACACACCCTAAGCCTTGCCTTGAAGCATCACAGAAGATGATGAAATCCTGATGTATATCTAGTAGTGTCAAAATGGGCGCAGTCGTGAGCTTTTCCTTTATGATCTGAACACTTTCCTCACACTTCGGGGTCCACACAAACTTATTGTCTTTCTTAAGGAGCTTGGTCATAGGTCTTGCTATGTTGGAGAATCCCTTGATAAAGCGGCGGTAATATCCTGCCATTCCCAGAAAGCTTTGAACTTCACTGACGTTGGATGGCTGCTTCCATTTTGATACTGCTTCTACCTTGGACGGGTCTACTTCTATTCCTTCTACAGTCAAGATATGCCCAAGGAAGGCTATCTTTTCTAACCAGAATTCACATTTGCTGAGCTTAGCATAGAGTTGATGTGCCCTGAGTCTTCTGAGGATGATCCGAAGGTGACGCTCATGATCTTTGCGACTCTTGCAGTAGATAAGGATGTCGTCAATGAAGACTATGACAAACTTATCCAATTCTTCCATGAATACCTTATTCATGAGGTTCATGAAAAAGGTGGGTGCGTTCGTTAGTCCGAAGGGCATTACCATGAACTCATATTGTCCGTACCGGTTGACAAATGCAGTCTTCTGAATATCTGTTTCCTTGATTCTCAGTTGGTGATAACCAGACCTCAGGTCTATCTTGGAGAAATATTTGGCCCCTTGAAGCTGGTCGAAGAGGTCGTCAATCCGAGGGAGTGGATACTTGTTTTTGATTGTAACTTCATTTAAAGATCGGTAATCAATACATATCCTCATACTTCCATCCTTTTGAGTGACGAAAAGGACTGGTGCTCCCCAAGGCGATGAGCTAGGACGGATGTACCCTTTTTGTTGAAGCTCTGCGATTTGGAGTTTTAATTCTGCTAACTCGGTAGGAGCCATGCGGTATGGTCTCTTTGCGATGGGTGCCGTGCCAGGGATCAGATCTATGTAGAACTCCACTTCTCTTTCCGGCGGCATTCCTGGCAACTCTTCTGGGAATACATCCATGAATTCTTCTACCACTGACATGCTTTCTGTTGCTAGATTAAACACCATTGGATCATTGGTGGGTGGCTGAGCTTGACAAGAGACTGACTTTCTTTGGTGGTCCGTGAGAAGGACTGTCTTGTTTGCGCAACTTATGACCCTTTGTGCTTGGTTAACCAATCCATCCCTAAGACCACATCAATTCCTTGGGATGGCAAGACGGTTAAGTATGCCAAGAACACTACCCCACTTAAAAGAATTCTGACTTGGGAGCATTTGAGCTGGCATAGAAGGTCTGATCCTGGGGTTGGGGTGACCAAGGGAATTTCTAGGTGGGTAGAGGGGATGCCATGCTTTTCCACAAAACTAGTGGCTATAAAAAATGGGATGCTCCTGAATCAAAAAGTTCAGTAGCGGGAGTAAACTCAACAAGGAACTCACCGAGCACTACTCCCAGAGCTTGCTGAGCCTCCTGGGCATCGACGTGGTTTACTCGTGCCCTTCCTTGATACTGGGTCTTGTTCTGCTGGTCGATGGAGGAGGGCGCCTTGGGGGCGGGTGCTGAGGTATTCTTGGGGCCATTCACCGAGTTGGAGTAAGCAGGTCCTGATGCCTTCAACTAGGGACAGTTGTTCTTGAAGTGACTGGGGTCTCCACAGTGCCAACAGGCATTTGCTGGCGGTTGGTTGCTTGCAACCGAGGGAGCCTGGAAGGAGCTTTGACTCTGCTGACTGAAATGTGATGGAGTGGGTCTAGCTGGTCTATTGAAGCTTGGTCCCTTGGGTGGAAACCCAAAGGATCGAGTTTTCTGGTGCCGGTCTTGCTGCTGAGCTCGGAGGACTTGGAATTTCCTCTTGAGGTGACCTTTTTCTTCTTCCCTTGCCCTTTCCACTTGTGTGGCTTTGTTTGAGAGGTGCGAGAAGCTGAGGAAATCTTGGCTGGCTAGGATGGTCTTGAGTTCTGGTCTGAGCCCTTTCAAAAAGCGGGCCATTTTCTTGACCTCTATGCTGACATCATCAGGCACGTAGCGAGCCAATTCTGTGAATTTGTGCACGTACTCACTAACAGATCTTCCACCTTGAGTTAGTTCCCGGAATTCATCTTCCTTGAGCTAAACGATTCCTTGGGGCACATGGTGCTCTCGAAAAGCATTTTCAAACTCTGTCTAGGTAGCATCTCTCACGGCAGTGCTGAAGGTATCCCACCATGCTAGGGCCATCCCGGAAAGTTGATGAGCAGCCAATTGAACATGCTGATTCTCTAGGCATCCGATGGCTTCTAACTTCCTTTTAATCGTGCGCAGCCAGTCATCAGCATCGAGGGGATTGCTGGATCCAGCGAATGTGGGAGGCTTGAGTCTCAGAAAATCTCCCATCCTGTCTTGTGGTCTTCCACCATTCGGGCGTTGATTCTCTAGACTTGAAAGTTCCCTTTGGCCCGAGAACGGATCTAGATGTCGCCTAGAGGGGGGTGAATAGGCGAATAAAAATTATCACTTTAAAACTTAAATTCTTACTCTACTCGAAGACTAGAACACAGTGGAATGAGAAGACCCTTCGAGTAGGTTGCAGCGGAATAGAAGATCATGTCTCAAAATGTCGTACACTTCAAATAAGGCTTATACCACAGATAAGTGTTGAAGTGCAGATATAAAAGCGAGTAAGACAGAGAGTCAAAATACAATACAGAATAGAGCACACAGACGCAAGGATTTATCCCGAGGTTCGGCCAAGCCTGAAACGCTTGCCTAGTCCTCGTTGGAGTTAGCCACACCTAGGCTTGGAGTCTATTTCAACTCCTTCCTCTGTTTGCTCAAATCTGTTAGTATGACAGATAGAGCCTTCCACTATGTTGAGATGGTTACAACGCAACCGCGGCTGCTTACAATCTTCTTGGCAGCACTCCGGCAGAGTAATGATATGCTCAAGACCTTGCTCTAGCTCTTAGCAGCTCCTCTCCACTCTCTAAAGGCTTATAGCTTTGCCTTCTACACAAACTAGAGAGATACACACAAGAGGGAGAGTGAGAATTGATCAGAGTGATGTCTACACTTGTTGGCTACACTCTTTTTTTATGGAGGCGCCTAGGAGACCCTTTTATAGACCCAAGGGGCCTAGGAGCCGTTGAGAGCAATCCAGGAAGGCAATTCTTGCCTTCTGTGGGTTGGCGCACCGGACAGTCCGGTGCACCACCGGACACTGTCCGGTGCCCGATTTCCTTCCAAAATTGGCGCAGTCGACCGTTGTAGTCTTGGAGCCGTTGGCGCACCGGACACTGTCCGGTGCACATCAAACACTGTCCGGTGCACACCGGACAGTCCGGTGCCCCCATCTGACCATTGGCTCGGCCACGCGTCACGCGCGGATTGCGCGGCCGACCGTTGGCCCAGCCGACCATTGGCTCACCGAACAGTCCGGTGCATCACCGGACAGTCCGGTGAATTGTAGTCGTACGCTGTTGACTTGATTCCCGAGAGCGGCGACTTCGCCTCATCCGACTCACCGGACAGTCCAGTGCACCACCGGACAGTCCGGTGATTTATAGCCGTACGCCGCCGTCGAGACCCGAGAGCAGCCGGATGACCAGACGCCAGCCTGGCGCACCGGACACTGTCCGGTGCACCCAGACTGCACATAGTCATGGCTCCACCAGCAAGGTCCTTTTCTTTTCTTTTCTTCTTCTCTCTGTTTCTAACACTTAGACAAATATGTTAGTACACAAAAACCAATGTACTAAGTCTAGAAACATACATTCTCTTGGATTTTCACCTCTCTAGCATTTGACATGCTTAAGATTGATGTTGGACTCATAAATCATCAAGTCAGCTTAACTTGATCTACACTGACATTTCTGAGCTCCAACATCCTACAAAGGTCATATAGAATATCTCCAAACATAGGAACAACCCAAACTAAAGGTTAGAGTGCACTTAGCTCTTTTAGGCTGCTTCCAGTTCTTATTTTGACATTTGTTCTCCTTCTAGTGACTTTGTTCCCTTCTTAGAGCTTGATCTTGAGCCTTATGACTTACACCACATAACTATAGATGTTTCCTCATTGGTTGTAAGTCACATCCTTATTTAGTGATCCTTGATGTGCCATAGCTCTTCTTAACTCGATCACCCTTGACTTTGCAAGTCTTCTTCTTCACCCTTGGCTTTGGGTTCCTCAGCCTCTTTGACCTTCTCTCGTGCACTTGGTACCTCGAAGCTCTTCTTGCCTCCATCCTTGGCTTGATCAGTTGTCTCCGAGCTACGCACCCGAGTCTTACTTTATGCAATGTCCATCTTACTTGTGATGCCCATTATCTATCCATCATCTAGTCCTTGGACCATCACACTTGTTCACTTGTGTTGAACCCTGTTAGCTTTACATTAAGCACATGTTCAACACTTAGCACACTTGTTAGTCCTTTAATTGAGTTATCATCCAAACACCAAAACCCACAAGAGAGCTTTCAATCTCCCCCTTTTTGGTGATTGATGGCAACACAATTAAAGCTTACATAAGAGTGAAATTTAAAGCACAAATTTTGAGCTCTAAGATTTTAGAATGCTCCCCCTAAATATGTGCTTACATTAAAATCTTAGCTTTGGCCTTAAATACCAAAATGCACATACTTAGGCTAAATCGAAGCATTGCTACACCTTAGCACCTGTGGGATGCATTGTGTCAAGGATCAAACAATGATGCGTATAGCACACGAATGCACAGAATCAGAGTTAAACACCATTCAATTGAGTGGATATATCATAGGAATATCAACCTACCACTATTCACCATTAAGATACTAATTTAAACTACGATACCAATTTAAAACAGTCTTAAAGCACCATTAACCCATTAACCACATGCACCATTACCCATATGAATATCTATTACAGAATGAACACAATAGATGCCAATTAATTCATAGTAGTGGAAGCACTAGTCCAGCGGAAGCACTAGTCCATATGATGCAACACATATAATACTGCAAGAAGCATATGATAAGAATTATCAATAACACAATAACACACTAACAATGCTCAAACTAACACACCACCCCTTACGATAAGCTTTCCTCTCAGGTTGAGATAAGCTTTAATGCACAAATTCTCCCCCTTTGACATCAAACACCAAAACCATATTCAAGCAAGAACATAGGGTGATGTCAAGGGACAGCAGGGTGTTAAGGAGGAAAAACACACTATCAAAACCCCCCCTTACTTATTAAACATATGCACTGCCAACATTTGAGTAAGATACATATACGCAAAAAGATCAATACTTCCTTTTGTACCTTTACCATGTTGTGGTGTACTTCCCATCTTGAAAGTATTAATCTCTTGGGAGCTTCTCCACACTTGTGCCTGATCCTTTATCCTAACCTTTTCTTGTTGCTAAGACACCAAGCTTAGAGCAAGTTATAGTATTGTGGCACAAGATGAAGCTTCTATTCTAGTGATTACCAAAAGATGTCAATTGAAGCAAACTATCACGACTACCAATTGAAAGATCATTTATTATCATAGCTCCATGATTATTTAAGGATAAGCATCTAGTATCACCAAATATTATAGAGCATGAGCAATCTAACAATATGTAATTACTCACGACTTAAGATACCAATTACTTGACTTACGGAGGTACCCAAGTCCCGATTGCTCCATTTCTTGCTCATCTTCTCTTTTCCACCTTGAGACTATACAAGATCGCTCAAGAAACAATTAGTCTCAAAAGACACAAATTATGTGTACTCCCCCTAAAGTTGTGCATCAAGTATTTGAATAACTTGCACTTTGCACATTCTAGCTTTCTCAGAACTAGAGGGGATCACAACATATCTTGGTCAAGGCATACTCTATCAATTTCATAACAAAGAGATACCAATTGAATACCAAATGAAAGGTTGACTTAATACAATAATGCATGCCTCAAGGAGTATAACATTTTCCAAGCAACCTAGGCATGCTTCATACATGATAATCATTTCACCATATAAGCCAATTGAAAACGACAAGATCATGCAAATAAAGTACAATGTCTAATCACATCAAGATTAAGAATTTTTTTCTTAGGTACACCAAGAGAAACAACATTTTAAGGCACAAGTCACTTAAGCCAAAATACTACCAATGAAATGCAAGAACATAGCTATGATCACAATCAATGGAACTTCAAGATATTTAATGAAATTGCATAGTTCCATTTTCCATACCTTTGCCTTTTACCTGTATGGCCATGAGAGCACCAGTTATTACCACAAGTTCCCTATTATTTATGCACTTCATAGCTCGAGAGGATGCATTAGAGGCATAACACATAGTGCCAATATAGGGTAATCATGTGAACATGGACTAAACAAGATGTCATGCTTGCACACATAGGTTACTCATTACACACATATAGCATGATTTACAAAAGGATACAGGTTTATCCATGAACACATAAAGGATTAATCATGGTAAATATCTCAAATGATAAGCTACCCAATGAATGATTCAAAAGATATGGCTTATAGAGCACCCAGTCATGATTAAGCAAACATGAATGTGATCTTTGAAATCATGAATCAATTATTAACGAGGTTCAACATGAGCAATCTTAAAAGCGTAACTACTCCAAGGACAGATAGCACAACAATCAACTTTTAAGAGTAATACTGATAATGTACTTAAGAAGCACAGGTACCGTCCTTTGGAGAACCAGATGCACAATCAAGGTCCTTTGCTTGATTCACCAATAATGATTAAGGACCTTTACAACTTATTTCACTTGAGATGAACATGGGATTAGTGTCTCACAATAATTCAACCTTGGGTCAATGAATAAACACCAAAACAATTAACAGCTTAAGTATAGAGTTTGAGTTAACCGTCTTAAGCTCTCCCATGGTCTCCAGTCCATCTCAAGGCACCTGCATGGTCTAGTTAGCACAGTTTGGTACCCACCTCAGGATGGGTCCATGACGTTCAACTAAAAGTGCCTTTGGTACCCAAATAGTCTTTGTGCTTGTTCTAGGTGATCTCGTTATAGATCTAGCACAAGTGTATGATTTGGGTCTCCTAAGCGAATGAGATTGAGACAAATTCACTTGCTTAGGAACCTTACCTTTATTACATACCTTGAATAGATGACCCTGCTCACCACACTTGTAGCAGAAACGTCGCTCACCCTGACATGACTCTTGCTGTTTGTCATTTTCCTTGGTGAGAGTCATCTTGGAGAATGCACATCTTTGATTCTTCATGACCGGACATGAAGTGATCATGTGGTCCTTGTTGTTGCATCCAAAACATCTCCTTATCCCTTCATCCTTGTCTTTGTATGGACAAGATGCGATGAGGTGGCCTAATGCCTTGCACTTGAAGCATCTCCGTTTTCCTCTTCTCTTGTTACTTTTAGATGACATAGAGAAATTATTAGTGCAAATAACATGATTAATTGAATCATTACCCTTTTCTTGTATCATGTTGACTGCTTCACTTATTGCTTTAGGAACATCTTTTTCAAGGAGTTTGACCCTTGCTGCGGTTTCTCCTTCCTCAAGCTTCTTCACCACGTTTTCGCAGATATCTTGAGGAAGTTGAGCATGGCGTCTTCTCCTTAATTGTCTTTGTTTCTTGTTCCCAAGCAATTTCCTTTTTGACCCTACAACTTGTTGCTCATTCAAACATTTGCTTCCTTTTGAGCGACAGGGGTTAGCACATGCCGATATATTATCTAGATGTGTACTTGTGCAAGAATGAGGTTCACATGAATTTAAGTTTGTAATTACAACCTCATGAGCAACATTAAGCATGATATGGTCATCAACTAGTTTGCTATGAGAATATGACAACCTATCATACTTTTCACCTAGAGCAAGTTTTTCATGACTTAACAATTCTACTTGTCTCTCATGCATGGCATTTTCCATTCTAAGTTGAGCAACACAAGATAAAACATCATCATTATTTCTTTGCTCAAATAAAATTGAATCATACCGTTGGACCAAATCATCATGAGAGCACTTTAGCTCCTCATGTTCTTTGGTCATCTTCTCCAGGCTGTTGTTTGTTTTGATGAGTGTCTCCTCTAGCCTGAGAAGCGTCTCGCCTTATTCCTTGTTCCTTCTCAACATCTTAACCAAGAGCGCTTTGTCCTCTTTGTTGAGATGGATGTAGAAACGGCGAATCTCCTCTTCTTCCACATCGTCGGTCTCATTTTCCCTGTCATTAATGTCAGTGGAAGCAATACAGGAAAATACACCTTGTGGTGATGAAGATTCATCCTCACTATCATCCTCATATTCCTCCTCATCATGGCTTTCGTCTCCACCGTCATTGTTAGCAATAAAACATTGATTACTAGTGGAGAACAAACCTGTCGACGAGGTGGATTCATCGTTTGGTGCCCAACACTTTTCTTCTCCCTTTGAAGGGTTAGTATCATAAGTAATATAGGGAGTAGGAGCATCACAATTTGCCACAAAATATTTTCCTTTAATTCTATTCCATAAATCATGAGCATCAACAAATAAATCACTATCACTACTCATGATGGCAAAATAAGCACTTCTAGAAAGAGAGTCAACTAAGATGTTGCAAGCACGGTGATTGAGAGATAAACATCTTAGTTCAGCATTAGAAGGATTTTTACTAATATCAGAGGGAAAAATACTTCTACTAAAGATCTGTCTCAAATCAGGATCAACATGCATGAAGGCATTATAAATAGAGACAGACCAAGATTTGTAGTTAGAACAATCGCCTAAAAGAAGTTCTACAGTTACCTCTTGTGACGACATTGTCATCTCCGGACGGCTAAGCCCACATTGGAGAGAACCTGGCTCCGATACCAATTGAAAGTTCCCTTTGGCCCGGGAACGGATCTGGATGTCGCCTAGAGGGGGGGTGAATAGGCGAATAAAAATTATCACTTTAAAACTTAAATTCTTACTCTACTCGAAGACTAGAACACAGTGGAATGAGAAGACCCTTCGAGTAGGTTGCAGCGGAATAGAAGATCCTGTCTCAAAATTTCCTGCACTTCAAATAAGGCTTATACCACAGATAAGTGTTGAAGTGTAGATATAAAAGCGAGTAAGACAGAGAGTCAGAATACAATACAGAACAGAGCACACAGACGCAAGGCTTTATCCTGAGGTTCGGTCAAGCCTGAAACGCTTGCCTAGTCCTCGTTGGAGTTAGCCACACCTGGGCTTGGAGTCTATTTTAACTCCTTCCTCCATTTGCTCAGATCTGTTAGTATGACAGATAGAGCCTTCCACTATGTTGAGATGGTTACAACGCAACCGTGGCTGCTTACAATCTTCTTGGCAGCACTCCGGCAGAGTAACGATATGCTCAAGACCTTGCTCTAGCTCTTAGCAGCTCCTCTCCACTCTCTAAAGGCTTATAGCTTTGCCTTCTACACAAACTAGAGAGATACACACAAGAGGGAGAGTGAGAATTGATCAGAGTGATGTCTACACTTGTTGGCTACACTCTTTTTTTATGGAGGCGCCTAGGAGACCCTTTTATAGACCCAAGGGGCCTAGGAGCCATTGAGAGCAATCTAGGAAGGCAATTGTTGCCTTCTGTTGGTTGGCGCACCGGACAGTCCGGTGCACCACCGGACACTGTCCGGTGCCCGATTTCCTTCCAAAATTGGCGCAGTCGACCGTTGTAGTCTTGGAGCCGTTGGCGCACCGGACACTGTTCGGTGCACACCGGACAGTCCGGTGCCCCCATCTGACCGTTGGCTCAGCCACGCATCACGCACGGATTGCGCGGCCGACCGTTGGCTCACCGGACAGTCCGGTGCATCACCGGACAGTCCGGTGAATTGTAGCCGTACGCTGTTGACTTGATTCCCGAGAGCGGCGACTTCGCCTCAGCCGGCTCACCGGACAGTCCGGTGCACCACCGGACAGTCCAGTGATTTATAACCATACGCCGCCGTCGAGACCCGAGAGCAGCCGGATGACCAGACGCCAGCCTGGCGCACCGGACACTGTCCGGTGCACCCAGACTGCACATAGTCATGGCTCCTCCAGCAAGGTCCTTTTCTTTTCTTCTTCTCTCTGTTTATAACACTTAGACAAATATGTTAGTACACAAAAACTAATGTAGTAAGTCTAGAAACATACATTCTCTTGGATTTTGACCTCTCTAGCATTTGACATGCTTAAGATTGATGTTGGACTCATAAATCATCAAGTCAGCTTAACTTGATCTACACTGACATTTCTGAGCTCCAACATCCTGCAAAGGTCACATAGAATATCTCCAAACATAGGAACAACCCAAACTAAAGGTCAGAGTGCACTTAGCTCTTTTAGGCTGCTTCCAGTTCTTATTTTGACATTTGTTCTCCTTCTAGTGACTTTGTTCCCTTCTTAGAGCTTGATCTTGAGCCTTATGACTTACACCACATAACTATAGATGTTTCCTCATTGGTTGTAAGTCACATCCTTATTTAGTGATCCTTGATGTGCCATAACTCTTCTTAACTCGATCACCCTTAACTTTGCAAGTCTTGTTCTTCACCCTTGGCTTTGGGTTCCTCAGCCTCTTTGACCTTCTCCCGTGCACTTGGTACCTCAAAACTCTTCTTGCCTCCATCCTTGGCTTGATCAGTTGTCTCCAAGCTACGCACCCGAGTCTTACTTTATGCAATGTCCATCTTACTTGTGATGCTCATTATCTATCCATCATCTAGTCCTTGGACCATCACACTTGTTCACTTGTGTTGAACCCTGTTAGCTTTACATTAAGCACCTGTTCAACACTTAGCACACTTGTTAGTCCTTTAATTGAGTTGCCATCCAAACACCAAAACCCACAAGAGAGCTTTCAAGACTTCTAGTGAGGACATCAATGAGTTGGGTTTGATTGGCTAGAACTTGGGCTAAATCTAATGGCAGCTCCGGAGGTGCGGAGAGGTGGGTCTCACTCCCTTCTCCACCGGCTCCTCCTTCAGCTCCTAGGGGAAACCCTGCTCCAATCCCGGAGGCGGTAGGCGTGGTTTTATCCGAAGCCATCTGCCAGGGGAGAGAGTTACTACTATGCATATGCCAAATTTTTTCAACCCAGTTATTTTATTCATTACACCAGTTCATTACAAGCATACAGTTACCACAAGTCACACTACACGCGAGCGCTTTCTAAGGTACTTCCGAACTTCTTTTCTAAGGTGTCCCCAAATTCCTTGAGAAGGTCATCAAGGCTAGCTAGGGACATATCCTCGACGTCGGACAAATTCTCTATCCTGGAGAGAGGTGGAGCTGGAGGGGCTTTCTTCTTCCGCTCAGTCTCGCATCCTTGGCTCTTGGTCTTCTTTTGGATTTTCTTCGTGGGGGCGAGCTTCTTTAGCTTCTTATCGTAATCCATCTTCAGGGTTCGGTAGGCTTCACGAGTGTTGGCCTCTTCACCTTCTACTATATCAAGACTCTCTTGAAGGGATGCCTTCTCCTTTTTAAGTTCCTTGACCTGCTGCTCTAAGCTTTCCACCCGGGAGTTTAGGTGGGTGCAGTGGGAGGAGAGGTCATCGTAGTGGTTATCGAGAGTGTGGAGATATCCGGCCATGTAGACGATGGTGGGGTCATCCTCGGTAGGATCTCTTCCTGATAGGGCCTGAAGTCTTTTCCTCCAGTAGGGGTATTTTTGTTGCTAGGTGGGAAGTAACGAAGGGGGGTTTCAAAAACCTCTTTGCTGTAGTTTTGGCATAGCTGACGGAGGGCTTTTTAGGCAACATTTTGGCAAGTGTCTGGGAAGTGGTGTCCAGTGAAGGTAACTTGGAAAGGAGGGTGGTTTGGGTAACTTCGGCTTTCGCCCAGGTAGACTGCCATAGAGCACTTCTCAATTCCGTTTTTGCGGTATTCTTTCCAGACATACTCCGGCTTCTTGCGGATTCCCATGCGAAGCGCGCAACTCCGCAAGAGATGAGGGAATCCTTCCTCCTCTGAGTAGTAGGATGTCCTAATGACCCAAGAGCCTTCCGTCTGGTAGAAGAAAAGAAGGGTCTGTTAATCTCAGGGGAAAGGAGAGAAGATTTTTCTTAGGGGTAAGAGGTGTTTTCTTGTTAAGGCAAACTTTTAAGGTCGGGGCTGCGATCTACGGCCAGTCATATGGCTCTGATACCACCTGAAGTGTCCCGGTCCTTTGGGACTTAAATGTGATACAATTACTAGTCCCAGGAGGCTAGTAACCACATTCCTTACTTCAAATAGTACAGAGTTCGAATAAAGGTTATTACAATACCAGAGTACAAGCTCGAGAGAGCCAGAAATACAAAGCGCAGTAGAAGATAAACTAGCCCAAGCCACAGGCAGAACTGGGTGCAGACATAGCCCCCCTCAATCAAGCATAGCAGAAAAGAAATCTTCAGCTGCTGAAAAACATAAATAAATCTGGATGAATACACTAGGTATTCCGCAAGCCCATCCCGCTCCCATAAAGAGAAAGGGACCTATATCATACATGCTTTATATGGTGGAGTTGAAGTCACTCTTCTTTTTCAGAGAAAGGCAATACTTTTAGGGTTTTTCCCAAAGAAATAGAAATAACACATTACTCAACCACCACTGAGCTTCCCGCTCCCGTGGCATCGTTTTCATTTCCAAAAACACAGTCACACACACATTTCCCTGTTCCCAGAGGTTGTAAAACACTAATTGTCATACCACACCAGACTCGTCCATTCTAGTGGACACGGACTATTCGAATAGGTTTGAACTCTGCGCAGAGGGGTACACTTTACCCACTAGTCCGGCTCTGCGATCTCATGGCCAATGAGACCCGAATCTGAATCTCTTTCTTTCCTCGCATGTCCTAACCCTAACGGTTATACCGGAAGGAGTCAGGCCATCGCCATGCTCAAACCGGACAAAACATTCCCCCTCCTTATCCTCACGGTGCTCCCCAGCCTTCATAACCCTGGGGTTGGACTGTACGAGTTCAGATTGAGTGACTGCCCATACAGTCTCGAGTGGTTGTACTTATCATGAGTACAGGTAGTGAAGGATGACAAACCGGTCCTTATATGAGGGGACAATCCTTCTACTCACACCTAAACCAGTTGAGCCATCACCTTAGGCCCTCCCCTAAACTAGGGAGTCCCTGATCATCCCACTCACAAGGTGATGAGGGTGAATACCCTTCATCGCACACTTTTTGAAAACATCACTTAGTCAAAACCACTGCCCTTTTCCCATCCCACATTTTGTACTCAAAAGATGTTTGTTAATGCGGGATATCTCTTTGCTCACAATGCAAATATTCCATCCCTTAATCCTGGCTTAGGTAGTGGTAGAAAGAATAGGTAGATTATGCATCAAGGGAAGGATGGACTTGCCTTCGTCGAAGCTTTCCTGGCACAAAAGATTTATTTTAGAGGGGCCGGGTTCCTGCCCTTCTTCCGGAGCTACAAATTCCATAGGATCGGATCCCTCTTCCGCTAACAAACACAGATAAGGAACAATACATCAATCATGGTGACTTGGTGGGGTGTGCCAATTATTATACATTATTATTTTTGTGCCCTAATAATTTATTTAAACTATTTTTGGTGCATAAAATATCAGTGTATATATATATGAAAATAGGAAAAAGAATTGGAAAAAGGAAAAAAGAAAAGGAATTCTCAGCTAGCTGGGCCGGGGGGGAATTTCGGCCTAGCGAGCGTGGGGCGCGTGCGGGCGTGGGCAGGCGGCCCAGCCGGCCCACGGAGGAGCGGAGCGGCGCGGGCAGACACCGTGGGTGCGGGCCCATGTGTCAGCGAGAGAAGGGGAGGTAACGACGTGGAGCGGGCGTCGGAGGGGGGAGGGGGGGCGAACCAATCGCCTCGACCGCTGGTGAGGTTGGAGGCGGTTCTCCGCTGGGAGCCCAATTTTGTGAAGGAGGAGTGGCGGCGAGGCATGGGTGGGGGTAGGGGATTATGGGGGTAGGGCCAATTTGGCCGGAGGGTGCCTGGGGTGGCCGATCCATGGCGCGGTGGCGGGCGCTCGCGGCGGTGAGGTCGCCGGCGAGGCTGCCGAGCGCAATAGGAGGCGGGGATGGGTGCATTGTGTTTGTGAGGGAATTGTGAAGCTAAAGAACTATATGAATTAGATTGGAACTTAGCAGAGGGAGAAGGGCGAGGCTCACAGGAGCAGGGGAGGGACGCGGCGGCACTGGCTCAATTGGGCATGGGTAAGGAGGAAGAGGGTGGCCGAGGCCGGTGTGAGGGATTGGGGAGCTCGGGGTGGCCCTTTTATAGGCACCCGGGGCGGGAAAGGGGCGAGAGGTGGCGTGCACCGGTGAGCTCGCCACGGCGGGGATGGTGGCGCACAGTGGCGACGACGAGACGGCTCAGGCAGGGGGGTGACGGGATGGCTCGGCTGGCGCAAGAGACAGGGCCGCAAGGCGCCAAGTCTCGCTGGGGAGGCGTAATGGCGAGGCGACGGGGCGGTGGCGATCGGCGGCGATCGTGTCGCTAGCCCTGATCACGGGCGCGTGGAAGGCGCTGACGGGCGGGGCCCGCTTGCGAGGGAGAGATCGCGGGGGGTGGGGAGCGCGGGCTGACGGGTGGGGCCGAGCCGACAGCGGGAGAGCGACGAGAGAGGGAGAGGGGGGTAGCTGACGGGTGGGGGCGGGATGTCAGTGGCGGGTGCTCGCGCGCGGCGATGGGCCGCTTGGGCCGCGGGAGGGAGGGGAGTGCGGGCGCGCGCGCGAGGGAGAAAGGCGGCCTAGGCCGGAAGCCGCCCAGCCGGGGGGGTTTCCTTTTCCCTTTTTTTCTTTTCTTTTTCTATTTCTTATTTCTATTTTCTATTTCTATTTCTATTTCTTTTATCTCCTTTTCTTTTGAACAAATAAATAGCTAAATAATCTTGGGTGCTAGAAAAATAATA
Source organism: Zea luxurians (assembly GCA_029449295.1). Taxonomy (NCBI): domain Eukaryota; kingdom Viridiplantae; phylum Streptophyta; class Magnoliopsida; order Poales; family Poaceae; genus Zea; species Zea luxurians. Next base: position 30,226,785 of record JAOPSE010000016.1, on the reverse strand, counting down.
GTCTATGTGAGGTGCTTCTAACAATCAAGGGTATGCATATGATGAGATGACCTATAGGGTGGAATTTAGGGAGAGATAAAAGGGGGGGGGGATTAGGAGATTAGGGTTCCAAACCTCGGGTTGAAATTTTGGGATGTTACACCTGTCCTGGCCAAACCAGTTCGGTGGTGTATATATCTGTGGATTCATCGTCCGAATTATCGTATCCCACTAGATGCATCTTATGGCTAGCCGATTTTGATGTTTCCTTACTTCGGCTTTCACAGGTCATGTTCCGCTGGTGCAAGTGGACTAGCAAAAAGAATTGGGTGCCATCTAATTTTTCTTTTAAGTAGGGCCACAACCCATTAAAAGCCAGCCCTGTTAGTTGTTTTTCTACGACATGGATCTGAAAACATCGGTTTCTAGTGTCCTAGAACCTTCGGATATAGTCCTTAACCGATTCTTCAGGCCCCTGTTGGACTGAAGCTAAGTCAGCCAATTCTAATTCATGTTCTCCTAAGAAGAAGTGTTCATGAAATTTCCGCTCTAATTCTTCCCAAGAGTTAATAGAGTTTGGTGGCAAAACTGCGTACCATGCGAATGCGGTATCAGTAAGGGACAACGAGAATAAACGAATGCGGTAGGCTTCCCCATCAGCCAATTCTCCCAAGTGTGCTATGCATTGGCTAATATGTTCGTGTGTGCTATTCCCACCTTCACCAGAAAATTTAGAGAAGTATGGTATTCTAGTTCCCTGTGGATATGACACGGTGTCGAATCGGTGGCTATAAGGCTTCCGATACGATTGCCCTGTACCTGACACACTAACGCCGAGTTTGTCCCTGAACATCCTAGCTACCTCGTCTCTGATCCTCTCCGCCATGTCTGGCGACCATCCATTGAGTTTGTGGGTGGAAATCTTAGGTTGCCTGACATCACTCTGTCGGCTTTCCTCCCATGGGTGTTTGAGGTGTGTGTTAGGTGTCCTATTAATGTCACCAGCTCCTGCCCTATACCTCTCAGGCTCTCTTGTCGCCGAATAGTATTCAGCCCTATGTCCATGAGGTGGTATGACATGATTATAATGTGTTGCTGGTGGGGCACCATAATGTTGCTGCGATGAATGTGGGAACTGAGTGTATTGCGCAGTTCTCGGCTCTGCGTACGTATATCCGGACGGTCCGGCGTAAGAGGTCGGATGGTCCACGACCGGGCCAAACAGTCCGAAGGTATATCCGGATTGTCCAGCCGTATATGGTGCTGCCTGGGCAGTCTCGTATACAGACCGTCTGTCGTAAAGAACTGGACGGTCCGCGATCGGGCCGAATGGTCCAGGGCTGTACCCGGACGGATCGGTCATATATGGCGCGACTTGGGCAGTCTACGCATCGACTCGTGTAGAGTCGGATGGTCCGGCGTAATACGCCGGCATGTTCATGCCATATCCGAACGGTCCGACGTAAGATAGCGGACGATCCGCAATGCATCGGACGGTCCATGATGGGGCCGAATTGTTCAGGGTTGTACCCTGATGTTCCGGTCATGCACGCTGCGACCTGAGCGTTTTGTGTGCGGGCCTGCGTCGGGTCGGACGGTCTAGCGAAATATGCCGGACGGTCCGCGGTATAACCGAACTGTCTGAGATGATGCTCGGACGGTCCGACCGCATCCAGTACTTGCCGCGTGCCTAGTGGTTGCGGCTGTGATGGTGAGACGAAAGCATGCATCAACATACCATATGATGGCTGGGTCAAGGGCGACCCGTTTATAGCCGATGTGTTTGGCACGGGTGGCTCTGTATTAGACTCTCTCGATGGAAAGCTAGGAGCAGCTGATTTCTCGTATGAACGTAGATGCATTTTTGAAAGTCGCCTAGAGGGGGGTGAATAGGGCGAAACTGAAATTCTCAAAAATAATCACAACTACAAGCCGGGTTAGCGTTAGAAATATAATAGAGTCCGCGAGAGAGGGTGCAAAACAAATCGCAAGCGAATAACGAAGTGAGACACGCGGGTTTGTTTTACCGAGGTTCGGTTCTCTCAAACCTACTCCCCGTTGAGGAGGCCACAAAGGCCGGGTCTCTTTCAACCCTTACCCTCTCTCAAACGGTCCCTCGGACCGAGTGAGCTTTCTCTTCTCAATCACTTGGAACACAAAGTTCCCACAAGGACCACCACAAGTTTGGTGTCTCTTGCCTCAATTACAAGTGAGTTTGATCGCAATGAAAGAATCAAGAAAGAAGAAAGCAATCCAAGCGCAAGAGCTCAAAAGAACACAAGCAAATCACTCTCTCTAATCACTAGGGCGTTGTGTGGAATTTGGAGAGGATTTGATCTCTTTGGTGTGTCTAGAATTGAATGCTAGAGCTCTTGTGAGTAGTTGGGAAGTGGAAAACTTGGATTCAATGAATGGTGGGTGGTTGGGGGTATTTATAGCCCCAACCACCAAACTAGCCGTTTGGAGAGGCTGTCTGTTCGATGGCGCACCGGACAGTCCGGTGCACACCGGACATGTCCGGTGCGACAGCCACGTCACCAAAAGCCGTTGGGTTCGACCGTTGGAGCTCTGTCTTCTGGGCCCGCCTGGATGTCCGGTGGCGCACCGGACATGCACTGTAGATTGTCTGGTGCGCCAGCATGGGCGTGCCTGACCTCTACGCGCGCAACGCGCGCATTTAATGCGTCGCAGGTAGCCGTTGGCGCCGAAATAGCCGTTGCCCCGCTGTTACACCGGACAGTCCGGTGTACACCGGACAGTCCGGTGAATTATAGCGGAGCAGCTGAAGTGAATTCTCGAGGCTGGCGAGTTCCGGAGGCCACCCTTCCTTGGAGCACCGGACATGTCCGGTGTACACCGGACAGTCCGGTGAATTATAGCGGAGTCGCCTCTGGAAATTCCCGAAGGTGACGAGTTTGAAGTTTGAGTCCTCTGGTGCACCGGACATGTCCGGTGGCGCACCGGACAGTCCGGTGCGCCAGACCAGAGGTGCCTTCGGTTGTCCCTTGCTCCTTTGTTTGAACCCAATACTTGGTCTTTTTATTGGCTAAGTGTGAACCTTTTGCACCTATAAAACTTATACACTAGAACAAACTAGTTAGTCCAAATATTTGTGTTGGACAATTCAACCACCAAAATTAATTAGGGACTAGGTGTAAGCCTAATTCCCTTTCAATCTCCCCCTTTTTGGTGATTGATGCCAACACAAACCAAAGCAAATATAAATGAACTAGTTTGCATAATGTAAGTGCAAAGGTTGCTTGGAATTGAGCCAATATAAATACTTACATGATGTGCATGGATTGTTTCTTTGTTTTTAACATATTGGACCACATTTGCACCACATGTTTTGTTTTTGCAAATCTTTTTGTAAATTCTTTTTAAAATCCTTTTGCAAGATAGTCAAAGGTAAATTAATAAGATTTTTGCAAAGCATTTTCAAGATTTGAAATTCTCTCCCCTTGTTCCAAATGCTTTTTCTTTGACTAAACAAAGCTCCCCCTCAAATAAATTCTCCTCTTAGTGTTCAAGAGGGTTTTAAGATATCAAGTTTTGAAAATACTACTTGCTCCCCCTTTAGAACACAAAGAGATACTAATTTGAAATTTTCCAATTGAAAAACATTAAATTTTAAAATTAGGGCGGTGGTGCGGTCCTTTTGCTTTGGGCTCATACTTTCTCCCCCTTTGGCATGAATCGCCAAAAACAGAATCATTAGAGCCCTTAGAAGTACTTTCTCCCCCTTTGATCATAAATAAAACATATGAGTAAAGATTATACCAAAGATGGAGAGTGATGCGGAGAGACGGCGAAGGATGAGTAGTAGAGTGGAGTGGAAGCCTTTGTCTTCGCCGAAGACTCCAATTCCCTTTCAATATACCTATGACTTGGTTTGAAATACACTTGAAAACACATTAGTCATAGCATATATCAAAGAGACATGATCAAAGGTATACTTATGAGCTATGTGTGCAAGTTTAGCAAAAGAAATTCCTAGAATCAAGAATATTGAGCTCATGCCTAAGTTTGGTAAAGGATTGTTCATCAAGTGGCTTGGTAAAGATATCGGCTAATTGATCTTTAGTGTTAATGTATGAAATCTCGATATCCCCCTTTTGTTGGTGATCCCGAATAAAATGATACCGAATGGCTATGTGTTTAGTGCGGCTATGCTCAACGGGATTATCCGCCATGCGGATTGCACTCTCATTATCACATAGAAGAGGAACTTTGGTTAGTTTGTAACCGTAGTCCCGCAGGGTTTGCCTCATCCAAAGCAATTGCGCGCAACAATGGCCTGCGACAATATACTCGGCTTCGGCGGTAGAAAGAGCAACCGAATTTTGCTTCTTTGAAGCCCAAGACACCAAGGATCTTCCCAAGAACTGGCAAGTCCCCGATGTGCTCTTTCTATTGATTTTGCACCCCGCCCAATCGGCATCCAAATAACCAATCAAATCAAATGTGGATCCCCGAGGGTACCAAAGCCCAAACTTAGGAGTATAAGCCAAATATCTCAAGATTCGTTTTACGGCCGTAAGGTGTGATTCCTTAGGGTCGGCTTGGAATCTTGCACACATGCAAACGGAAAGCATAATGTCCGGTCGAGATGCACATAAATAAAGTAATGAACCAATCATCGACCGGTATACCTTTTGATCGATGGATTTACCTCCCGTGTCGAGGTCGAGATGCCCATTTGTTCCCATGGGTGTCTTGATGGGCTTGGCATCCTTCATTCCAAACTTAGTTAGAATGTCTTGAGTGTACTTCGTTTGGCTAATGAAGGTGCCCTCTTGGAGTTGCTTGACTTGGAATCCTAGAAAATATTTCAACTCCCCCATCATAGACATCTCGAATTTTTGTGTCATGATCCTACTAAATTCTTCACAAGTAGATTCGTTAGTAGACCCAAATATAATATCATCAACATAAATTTGGCATACGAACAAATCATTGTCAAGAGTTTTAGTGAATAAAGTAGGATCGGCCTTGCCGACTTTGAAGCCATTAGCAATAAGGAAATCTCTAAGGCATTCATACCATGATCTTGGGGCTTGCTTGAGCCCATAAAGCGCCTTAGAGAGCCTATAGACATGGTTAGGGTACTCACTATCTTCAAAGCCGGGAGGTTGCTCAACGTAGACCTCCTCCTTGATTGGTCCGTTGAGGAAGGCACTCTTCACGTCCATTTGGTAAAGCTTGAAGCCATGGTAAGTAGCATAGGCCAATAATATACGAATTGACTCAAGCCTAGCTACGGGTGCATAGGTTTCACCGAAATCCAAACCTTCGACTTGGGAGTATCCCTTGGCCACAAGTCGAGCTTTGTTCCTTGTCACCACACCATGCTCGTCTTGCTTGTTGCGGAAGACCCACTTGGTTCCTACAACATTTTGATTAGGACGTGGAACTAAATGCCATACCTCGTTCCTCGTGAAGTTGTTGAGCTCCTCTTGCATCGCCATCACCCAATCCGAGTCTTGTAGTGCTTCCTCTACCCTGTGTGGCTCAATAGAGGAAACAAAAGAGTAATGCTCACAAAAATGTGCAACCCGAGATCGAGTAGTTACCCCCTTATGAATGTCGCCGAGGATGGTGTCGATGGGGTGATCTCGTTGGATTGCTTGGTGGACTCTTGGGTGTGGCGGCCTTGGTTGTTCATCCTCCTTGTCTTGATCATTTGCATCTCCCCCTTGATCGTTGCTGTCATCTTGAGGGGGCTCATCTCTTTGGTCTTCTCCTTCATCAACTTGAGCCTCGTCCTCATTTTGGGTTGGCGGAGATGCTTGCGTGGAGGAGGATGGTTGATCTTGTGCATGTGGAGGCTCTTTGGGTTCCTTAGGACACACATCCCCAATGGACATGTTCCTTAGCGCGATGCACGGAGCCTGTTCTTCACCTATCTCATCAAGATCAACTTGCTTTACTTGAGAGCCGTTAGTCTCATCAAACACAACGTCACAAGAAACTTCAACAAGTCCTGAGGACTTGTTAAAGACTCTATATGCCCTTGTGTTTGAGTCATATCCTAGTAAAAAGCCTTCTACAGTTTTAGAAGCAAATTTAGATTTTCTACCTCTCTTAATAAGTATAAAGCATTTGCTACCAAAAACTCTAAAATATGAAATGTTTGGCTTTTTACCGGTTAGGAGTTCATAGGATGTCTTCTTGAGGATTCGGTGTAGATATAACCGGTTGATGGCGTAGCAGGCGATGTTGACCGCTTCGGCCCAAAACCGATCCGGTGTCTTGTACTCATCAAGCATGGTTCTTGCCATGTCCAATAGAGTTCGATTCTTCCTCTCCACTACACCATTTTGTTGTGGAGTGTAGGGAGAAGAGAACTCATGCTTGATGCCCTCCTCCTCAAGGAAGCCTTCTATTTGTGAGTTCTTGAACTCCGTCCCGTTGTCGCTTCTAATTTTCTTGATCCTTAAGCCGAACTCATTTTGAGCCCGTCTCAAGAATCCCTTTAAGGTCTCTTGGGTATGAGATTTTTCCTGCAAAAAGAACACCCAAGTGAAGCGAGAATAATCATCCACAATAACTAGACAGTACTTACTCCCGCCGATGCTTATGTAAGCGATCGGGCCAAATAGGTCCATGTGTAGGAGCTCCAGTGGCCTGTCACTAGTCATGATGTTCTTGTGTGGATGATGAGTGCCAACTTGCTTCCCGGCTTGGCATGCGCTACAAATCCTTTCTCAAAATGAACATTTGTTAGTCCTAAAATGTGCTCTCCCTTTAGAAGCTTATGAAGATTCTTCATTCCAACATGGGCTAGTCGGCGGTGCCAGAGCCAACCCAAGTTAGTCTTAGCAACCAAGCAAGTGTTGAGTTCAGCTCTATCAAAATCTACCAAGTATAGCTGACCCTCTAACACTCCCTTAAATGCTATTGAATCATCACTCCTTCTAAAGACAGTGACACCTACATCAGTAAATAGACAGTTGTAGCCCATTTGACATAATTGGGATACGGAAAGCAAATTGTAATCTAAAGAGTCTACAAGAAAAACATTGGAAATAGTATGGTCAGGTGATATAGCTATTTTACCCAAACCTTTGACCAAACCTTGATTTCCATCCCCGAATGTGATAGCTCGTTGGGGATCTTGGTTTTTCTCATATGAGGAGAACATCTTCTTCTCCCCTGTCATGTGGTTTGTGCACCCGCTGTCGAGTATCCAACTTGAGCCCCCGGATGCATAAACCTAGAAAACAATTTTAGTTCTTGACTTTAGGTACCCAAACGGTTTTGGGTCCTTTGGCATTAGAAACAAGAACTTTGGGTACCCAAACACAAGTCTTAGAGCCCTTGTGTTTGCCCCCAACAAACTTGGCAACTACCTTGCCGGATTTGTTAGTAAGTACATAAGATGCATCAAAAGTTTTAAATGAAATACTATGATCATTTGATGTAATAGAAGTTTTCTTCTTAGGCAACTTGGCACGGGTTGGTTGCCTAGATCTAGATGTCTCACCCTTATACATAAAAGCATGATTAGGGCCAGAGTGAGACTTCCTAGAATGAATTTTCTTAATTTTGCTCTCGGGATAACCGGCAGGGTACAAAATGTAACCCTCGTTATCCTGAGGCATGGGAGCCTTGCCCTTAACAAAGTTAGACAAGTTCTTAGGGGGAGCATTAAGTTTGACATTGTCTCCCCTTTGGAAGCCAATGCCATCCTTAATGCCAGAGCGTCTCCCATTATAGAGCATACTTCTAGCAAATTTAAACTTTTCATTTTCTAAGTTATGCTCGGCAATTTTAGCATCTAATATTGCTATATGATCATTTTGTTGTTTAATTAAAGCCATGTGATCATGAATAGCATTGATATCAACATCTCTACATCTAGTACAAATAGAAGTGTGCTCAACGGTAGATGTAGAGGGTTTGCAAGATTTTAATTCTACAACTTTAGCGTGCAACATATCATTCTTAGTTCTAAGGTCGGAAATAGTAGTATTGCAAACATCAAAATCTTTAGCCTTAGCAATCAAATTTTCATTTTCTATTCTAAGGCTAGCAAGAGATTCATTCAATTCCTTAATCTTAGCAAGCAAATCATCATTATCATTTCTAAGATTAGGAATTGAAGCATCACAAACATGAGAATCAACCTTAGCAATTAATCTAGCATTTTCATTTCTAAGGTTGTCTATAGTGTCATGGCATGTGCTTAGCTCACTAGATAATTTGTTACATTTTTCTACCTCTAGAGCATAAGCATTTTTAACCTTAACATGTTTTTTATTTTCCTTAATAAGGAAGTCCTCTTGAGAGTCCAAGAGATCATCCTTCTCATAAATAGCACTAATCAATTCATTTAATTTTTCCTTTTGTTGCATGTTAAGATCGGCAAAAAGGGTACGCAAATTATTCTCCTCATCACTAGCATTATCATCACTAGAGGATTCATATTTAGTGGAGGATTTAGATTTAACCTTCTTCCTTTTACCGTCCTTTGCCATGAGGCACTTGTGGCCGATGTTGGGGAAGAGGAGTCCCTTGGTGACGGCGATGTTGGCGGCGTCCTCGTCGGAAGAGGACTCGGTGGAGCTCTCGTCAGAGTCCCACTCCCGGCAAACATGGGCATCACCGCCCTTCTTCTTGTAGTACTTCTTCTTTTCTCTCCTCTTTCCCTTCTTGTCGTCGCCCATGTCACTGTCACTAGATATAGGACATTTTGCTATGAAATGACCGGGCTTACCACATTTGTAGCACACTTTCTTGGAGCGGGGTTTGTAGTCCTTCCCCCTCCGTTGCTTGAGGATTTGGCGAAAGCTTTTGATGATTAAAGCCATCTCCTCATTGTCGAGCTTGGAGGCGTCAATTGGTTGTCTACTTGGTGTAGACTCCTCCTTCTCCTCCGTCGCCTTAAATGCCACCGGTTGTGCTTCGGACGTGGAGGGTTCGTCAAGCTCGTTGATCTTCTTTGATCCTTTAATCATACATTCAAAGCTCACAAAATTCCCGATTACTTCCTCGGGAGTCATTAGTGTGTATCTAGGATTACCACGAATTAATTGAACTTGAGTAGGGTTAAGGAAAATAAGTGATCTCAAAATAACCTTAACCACCTCGTGGTCATCCCATTTCTTGCTCCCGAGGTTGCGCACTTGGTTCACCAAGGTTTTGAGCCGGTTGTACATATCTTGTGGCTCCTCCCCTTGGCGAAGACGAAAACGACCGAGCTCCCCCTCGATCGTTTCTCGCTTGGTGATCTTGGTGAGTTCATCACCCTCGTGCGCGGTTTTGAGAAGGTCCCAAATCTCCTTTGCATTCTTCAACCCTTGCACCTTGTTGTATTCCTCCTTGCTTAGAGAGGCGAGGAGTATGGTTGTAGCTTGGGAGTTGAAGTGCTCGATTTGGGCCACTTCGTCTGTATCATAGTCTTCATCCCCTACGGATGGTACCTGTGCTCCAAACTCAACAACATTCCATATACTTTTGTGGAGTGAGGTTAGATGAAATTTCATTAAATCACTCCACATAGCATAATCTTCGCCATTAAAGGTTGGCGGTTTGCCTAATGGAACGGAAAGTAATGGAGTATGTCTAGATGTATGAGGATAGTGTAAGGGGATCTTACTAAACTTCTTGCGCTCTTGGCGCTTAGAAGTTACGGACGGCGCATCGGAGTCAGAGGTCGATGTTGAAGACGTGTCGGTCTCGTAGTAGACCACCTTCCTCATCCTTTTGTGTTTGTCGCCTTTCCGATGCGACTTGTGGGAAGAGGATTTTTCCTTCTTCTCTTTGTGGTGAGAAGAAGAAGATCTTTTCTCCTTTCGTTTGGAGGAATCCTTCTTCTTATCCTTCCTCTTGGTGCGGGACTCTTCCGATGAAGTGCTCCCTTGGCTTGTAGTGGGCTTGTCACCGGTCTCCATCTCCCTCTTGGTGTGATCTCCCGACATCACTTCGAGCGGTTAGGCTCTAATGAAGCACCGGGCTCTGATACCAATTGAAAGTCGCCTAGAGGGGGGGGTGAATAGGGCGAAACTGAAATTCTCAAAAATAATCACAACTACAAGCTGGGTTAGCGTTAGAAATATAATAGAGTCCGCGAGAGAGGGTGCAAAACAAATCGCAAGCGAATAACGAAGTGAGACACGCGGATTTGTTTTACCGAGGTTCGGTTCTCTCAAACCTACTCCCCGTTGAGGAGGCCACAAAGGACGGGTCTCTTTCAACCCTTACCCTCTCTCAAACGGTCCCTCGGACCGAGTGAGCTTTCTCTTCTCAATCACTTGGAACACAAAGTTCCCACAAGGACCACCACAAGTTTGGTGTCTCTTGCCTCAATTAGAAGTGAGTTTGATCGCAATGAAAGAATCAAGAAAGAAGAAAGCAATCCAAGCACAAGAGCTCAAAAGAACACAAGCAAATCACTCTCTCTAATCACTAGTGTTGGGGACTTGTTCTCAAATGCTTCGGATTAAGAACAAGGCAACATACAAAGTGTTAAATGATAAAATCCTTCGTCCTTTGAAACATTATTTCCCTTCGGGACATAATGTATTCCGGACGAAGGTCACAAACAACATATCTTCGTAAGCATAATAAACTATAATGAAGAACTTATACGCAACATAAGAAGTAATATAAACATTTAAATATTATCACAACGTCATTTCTATTTTATTATCATAGAGAAATAGAAATGATTTCAGATTACAAATGTACCTTCGGATTGCAGGAAGGCAAAAGTATAAGGATGACGCAAAAGCAAATGCCAAGTCAGCGTGAACAGTACGGGAGTACTGTTCATCTATTTATAGGCGTGGGACGCAGCCCATGTAAAATTACATCCATGCCCATTACACTTGCTAATGACTTATGAGAATCCATTAAGGCCTAAGCAGTCTTTTCATCTTTAAGTCGGTTCCCCTTTCTGCTATCGCGACGAAGCTTTTCTGCGCATAGCTTCGGCTGTGCGCCATCCTTCGTACAGCTTAGTAATCAGCCCGTCCTTCATCTCAATCCCCCTTCGTCTGGCTTAGGCTTCGTTCTGACCGTATTCCATGTTCATAATCTGAGTCCGAAGATACCTGTTCATATAATTCACTTGGAAAACATTGTCAAATTATACTTTTGAGGACCTTCGGAGGACGAAGGCCCCCAACAGTAGCCCCTCGCAATATTAATTTGTTAGTGATAAATTCAAATTGCGATATGGACGAAGGCCTTAAGCTGAAGGTCCGAAAAAACACCTTCCCTTTGCTAGAATAGCAAAAGTCACTGACACACGGGACCACACTGTTTCCGTCATATCGAGTGTATAAATAGGAGCCCGCCACATTTGATTTGGCACGCTCTCTTTGCCATCTGTTTTGCCTACTTATAAAGCTTTCTGCCCAAAAATACTTGTTTTCTTTCCTAGTTTTAAGCTTCGGAAGCGAGAAGTAGGATTTCCGAAGGGATGTCTGAGGAGAAGAAGGCTGCTGTCGAGACGAAGCTAAGTCTCTCTAAAGAGAAGAACCTAGGCTTTCTTGAAGCAATGTCGAAGACCAATACAGAAAAGATCACCAAAGAGATTTTAGAAGGTTTATCTGAAGATACTGATGACAGCGACAGTTATGATGTAGAAAGCGGCGGGGGAGAGTCTGAAGATCGACCATGGCGGCCAAGTCACTCGGTTTTCGGGAAAACCACTATTAAGCAGAGTCATATTGACAATATGAGGGGGAGATATTTTCGAGATGTGTCTATTGTGAGGGCTGATGCTGGAGAAAAAACCTCTCCTACCCCCGAGGAAAATGAGGTTGTGATCTTCCGAAGCTTTCTCAAGGCTGGGCTTCGGTTCCCCCTAAGCAGCTTTGTTGTCGAAGTGCTGAAGACTTTTCAAATCTACCTCCACCAAATTACTCCCGAAGCTATCATAAGAATGGGAATCTTTGTCTGGGCTGTGAGAAGCCAAGGTTTAGAACCAAATGCTAAAAGCTTTTGCAAAATTCATGAGTTGGTATACGAGACGAAGCCCTGGGGGAAAGAACAATATCACAACAACTTTGGTTGCTACAGCTTCGGTGCCCGCTCCGGGTCAAGCTGCCCCGTTCCAACCTTCCGGAAGAGGTGGCCCGGTGCCTGGATGACAGAATGGTTCTATGTAAAGAATGACTTGACAATGCAGGAAGATGTTAAGAGTATCATTATGCGCCCTATCTGGCAACGCTTCGGACTCCGAAAGCCGAAGGTTGAAATGGATGAAGCGGCCGAAGAATGCCAAAGAGCCTTCGGTGTAATCTGCTCTTTTATTGGGACAAGGGATTTGGTCCAAGAGCATATTGCCTTCAGAGTTTGGCCACTTGCAGGAAAGTGGGAAATGCCGAAGGAGACCATCAAAGAGTCTGACGAAGGTGGACTGGTCAGACTAAAATACACATTCAAATACGGAGATAAGTTTGTTGAACCGGATGACGACTGGTTAAAAAGCATTGACACCTTAAGTGACGAACTTGTTGGGGTATACTCGAAGGCCGAGAATACTGCATTATCAGCGGCCTTCGGAGGCCGAAAGAAGAAGAGGCTCAACCGGGTATTTGATGCAATCGGGTTTGTCTACCCTGACTATCATTATCCGGTGCCAGGCCGCAAAAGAAAAAATACTTCTCCTGCAAAAGAAGTTGCCTCAAGTGCTTCTAGTGAGCCAGCACCGCAAAGAAAAAAGATAAAGGTGCTCACCCACCGGGCACGTTTTATTGAACCAGCCACAGTGCCTGAGTTTATTGGTGAAGTCTCTTTGGCCACTGAAACTACAAAACCAGCTCCAGTGCCGAAGATCGAAGAGAAAACTGAAGCACCTTCAGCAGAGAAGGCAGAAAAACCGAGAATTGAAGGACCAAAAATATTGGAAATCTTAAGTCCTTCAGCAAGCGTTGAGACGATAAAAAATCAAAAGGGCCCATCGGTGACCCCGAAAAGAAAAGGAATGGTGAATGTGCCAGATGTCTTGGAGACAATTAAGTCTTCAAGCATAACTCCGAAGAAGTCTGTTGAAACTTCGAAAATGGAAACTGAAATCTTTGCTGCTGAAGCTGGACCTTCAGAGCCCACGAAGGTAAAACCGTTGGAAACCGAGGAGGAAAAAATGATGGAGCCAATTTTAATTGAAGAGATCAGTACTGCTGCCCCCGAAGCATCCCCCAAAGTCCTTGATTATATTGTTCGACATGCTTCGGGGAAGAAGTTAACAGAAGAAGAAATTTTTGAAGCTAATCACTATGCAAAAGAATTGAAATATCCGAAGGGGGCACTAGTGTTTAATGGTACAGATGAAGAAGATTTCCTATACTGCCTGCCGGATAACAAAGAACTACTTGTCTGCCGGGAAATGGCCCGAAGCATGGGTTTTCCGAAGCTGGAGGCTGGCCTCTGTGCGATGACGAAGGACGATCTTGCGGACAGCCTTGCGTATAATAGCCTGAAGGTACGAGATCTGCGCATTTGAAAATTTTATGATTTGAAATCTATTGTTTTATTCTTATACTAACTTTTTACATATAGGGTTTAATACTAAGCAACGCGCTGAGAGCGCAAAAGAATGCCGAAGACGAGAGCTATGAAATTGCCTTCAACAACCTTCGAACAGAGGTTATTAAACTAAGGAACGAAGCCCTGGAAAAGGACAAAATTCTAGTTACATTGGTGGATAAAATAAAGGAGAACGAAGCTGCGTCTAAAGCACAAGTTGCAGCTCAAAAGCACGAGATTGACGATCTTCGGAAGCAATTGGCCCGAGCTAAAGAAGAACGCATACTTGAAGAAACGAGGCGGGAATGTAGCGACCAATGGGCCAATCATTTGGAAGGAACCGTTGAAGAGCTTCGGTCTTCTAAGAAAAGGTGCTACGAAAAATCCATGGAATGTGTAAAGAAAATAAAAACCAGCTTCGCCAGTGTTGGCGCATTTTCGAGTGAAGAAGATTTTGTGAGAGGTAACCCAGAAGGACCGATCGAATGGATCAGCCACGAAGCTGAAGCCTTCGAAGAAATTCTAAACAGTCATGGAGACATTTGCGCCTTCTCGGGTGCCAGGGGGATTGCTACTATACTGGAGAAAAAGGGCTGCGATCATGTTAAGGTTCTTGCACAATCCGAAGCCAGCTTATCCCCTGAAGATATTAAAGACCCCTCGGCCAAAGCTAGCCAGGCTGGTGGAAAATTTTTCACCGACGTCTGGGATAATGGTGGCCGAGAAATGGCCCGAGAAATTATTCAGAAAAGTGAGAAGGGCATTCATGACGCTAGAGAAGTAGCTAAGGCTGCTGACAAAAGCTCAGAGCCCGAAGGGCAAATAGGTATTAGCTAATGGTTTTTATTGTGTTGTAATTTCCGATTTTAAACTTCGTTCGCAATTTGTAATAGCAATGTGGCCGCATCCTGTCCTCCTTCAGATCCTACTAGAGCGTCTCCGGGCCTTCTCCCGAAAGGAGACAAAGAAATTAAAAGGATGACTGAAGCTATCATGGATGAAGTTGTTAACCGACTCCTGAACGAAGCTGCAGAAGTTGTTTTGAGAGAAGATTAAGCACTTATTGTAAAAACTTCTGAAACGAAATATGTGTAACATTTTGTAACCCTGTGATATATTTGCTTTTAATGATTTGATTCTTCACGATGCATGAAACTTTACATACGTACCGTTTTTGAGCCTTCGGCAAAAAAACATCTTCCCTTCTTTTCATGCTTCGTGAAGATAGAAAAACTTTGATGCATCACAACAATGTCCATAGTACTCTAATGAAGAATATCCAAGCTTCGTAAATACATTCTCCGAAGCTATATTCCGAAGATCAATATTGTATCCCCTTGTGACTTAACACGATTTTCACTTTCTCAAAGCATCCTTCCGAAGGTTGATACTGTGTATCCTTCTTTTGCCATATGCAACATGATGTATGATGCTTATGCTATGCAAAATGATGTGATGATGCTATGTTACGTAGATGACATTTGTTCCGAAGATACACACATATCACCGTAAAACACACAATATTTTTGTATCAGCGCTGACTTTTCGCTGTAAGCTCTGCATTCCCTTAGGAACGACTTTGGAGCTTCTTCGCCCTTTACTTAGGCGGTATCAGCGTTGACTTTTCGCTGTAAGCTCTGCATTCCCTTAGGAACGACTTTGGAGCTTCTTCGCCTTTTACTTAGGCGGTATCAGCGTTGACTTTTCGCTGTTAGCTCTGCATTCCCTTAGGAACGACTTTGGAGCAGAAAACTTACACTGCGTTCCCTTTGGAACGGCTTTTTGTGACTTCAGCAAACTTACTCTGCGTTCCTTAGAACGACTTTTTGTTGCTTCGAAGGATTTTTGATAAGTCGAAGGTCCTCCTTGTTATCGCAAATCTTTAAGCTTCAGCAACTTAAGCCTGAGAAAATACATTTTCCTTGTGGCAAACAACGAAACTATTACATGAAAACTGAAAAATGTCCTTTATTACACAGAAAATAGAACTGAATGGAAAAGACTGCTATCAAGATAGGATATTTGTCAATAGATATGCTTCGACTCTGGCACAGTGCTATTGACTGTGCGAGCTTCAGATTGTTCTCTGAGATCCCTTTGATGTGGAGCATATTGGCTCCCTTCTGGCTGTTGGCCTTGTTGCAGCGGTGGTGGAGGCGGAGGCTGTTGCCAGGAAGCTTGAGGTTGACTCGCCGAAGCAACAGAAACTGCAGGGTGGTTGCCTATATATTCTGGGATGTAAGGCGGATGGTACGAAGCAGTATGCATGACCTACTTCGGCTGAGCTTGTTGTGCTGCAGCTTCGGCTATCTCCTTTTGCTTCTGGATGGTAACATGGCACATCCTGGTGGTATGGCCCTTGTTTTCACCACAGAACAAGCAAAATATTCTCCTTGGTTGATCTCCGAATCTTCCGCCGAAGCCCCTGGCGCCTCTGCCTCTTGGAGCTGGTGGCCGGAAGAAGCTTTGCTGTTGCCCCGAAGCCTGTGAGGAGCACTGCAGCCTGTGCTGCTGACTCCCCTTATCATCATTTTGAGTAGAGTTGTGGATTGATCTGACGTGCCTCGGATAGAATCTTCCTCCGAAGCCCCTGGTCATTTCAGAAAACCTGAAAGCCTCCTCCCTTCTTTGGCGAAAATCATTGTCGGCACGAATATATTCGTCCATCTTCTGGAGCAGCTTCTCCAAAGTTTGAGGAGGCTTCCTAGCAAAGTACTGAGCTGAAGGTCCAGGCCGAAGTCCCTTGATCATGGCCTCAATGACAATTTCGTTGGGCACCGTTGGCGCCTGCGCCCTCAAACGCAAGAACCTTCTGACATACGCCTGAAGGTATTCTTCGTGATCCTGAGTGCACTGGAACAGGGCCTGAGCAGTGACCGGCTTCGTCTGAAACCCTTGGAAGCTGGTTAATAACATGTCCTTCAGTTTCTGCCATGAAGTGATCGTTCCTGGTCGAAGGGAGGAATACCAGGTTTGAGCAACACTCCTGACAGCCATAACAAAAGACTTTGCCATGACTGCAGCATTGCCACCATACGAAGATACTGTTGCTTCGTAGCTCATCAAAAACTGCTTCGGGTCTAAATGGCCATCGAATATAGGAAGCTGGGGCGGCTTGTAGGACGGAGGCCAAGGTGTAGCCTGCAGCTCAGCGGACAGAGGAGAAGCATCATCGAAAACAAAATTTCCATGATGGAAATTGTCATAGCAGTCATCTTCGTTGAAGAAACCCTCCTGATGAAGGTCTTTTTGTTGAGGCCTTCGGTTCTGCTCATCATGAGTAAGATGGCGAACCTCTTCAGAAGCTTCGTCTATCTGCCTTTGCAGTTCAGCTAGCCTGGCCATCTTTTCCTTCTTCCTCTGCACTTGTTGATGAAGCATCTCCATATCTCTGATCTCTTGGTCTAGCTCATCCTCTTGAAGCGTTGGGCTGACAGCCTTCCTCTTCTGGTTTCGGGCCTCCCGAATAGAGAGGGTCTCCTGATTGGGGTCCAATGGTTGCAGAGCTGCAGTCCCAGTTGCTGAAGCTTTCTTCGGCGCCATAGCGAAGGTTTATGGCTTCCGAAGGTGTTCAAAAACTCAAAGAGTGGAAGTGAGTTCACCGGAGGTGGGCGCCAATGTTGGGGACTTGTTCTCAAATGCTTCGGATTAAGAACAAGGCAACATACAAAGTGTTAAATGATAAAATCCTTCGTCCTTTGAAACATTATTTCCCTTCGGGACATAATGTATTCCGGACGAAGGTCACAAACAACATATCTTCGTAAGCATAATAAACTATAATGAAGAACTTATACGCAACATAAGAAGTAATATAAACATTTAAATATTATCACAACGTCATTTCTATTTTATTATCATAGAGAAATAGAAATGATTTCAGATTACAAATGTACCTTCGGATTGCAGGAAGGCAAAAGTATAAGGATGACGCAAAAGCAAATGCCAAGTCAGCGTGAACAGTACGGGAGTACTGTTCATCTATTTATAGGCGTGGGACGCAGCCCATGTAAAATTACATCCAAGCCCATTACACTTGCTAATGACTTATGAGAATCCATTAAGGCCTAAGCAGTCTTTTCATCTTTAAGTCGGTTCCCCTTTCTGCTATCGCGACGAAGCTTTTCTGCGCATAGCTTCGGCTGTGCGCCATCCTTCGTACAGCTTAGTAATCAGCCCGTCCTTCATCTCAATCCCCCTTCGTCTGTCTTAGGCTTCGTTCTGACCGTATTCCATGTTCATAATCTGAGTCCGAAGATACCTGTTCATATAATTCACTTGGAAAACATTGTCAAATTATACTTTTGAGGACCTTCGGAGGACGAAGGCCCCCAACAACTAGGGCGTTGTGTGGAATTTGGAGAGGATTTGATCTCTTTGGTGTGTCTAGAATTGAATGCTAGAGCTCTTGTGAGTAGTTGGGAAGTGGAAAACTTGGATTCAATGAATGGTGGGTGGTTGGGGGTATTTATAGCCCCAACCACCAAACTAGCCGTTTGGAGAGGCTGTCTGTTCAATGGCGCACCGGACAGTCCGGTGCACACCGGACATGTCCGGTGCGACAGCCACGTCACCAAAAGCTGTTGGGTTCGACCGTTGGAGATCTGTCTTCTAGGCCCGCCTGGATGTCCGGTGGCGCACCGGACATGCACTGTAGATTGTCCGGTGCGCCAGCATGGGCGTGCCTGACCTCTGCGCGCGCAGCGCGCGCATTTAATGCGTCGCAGGTAGCCGTTGGCGCCGAAATAGCCGTTGCCCCGCTGTTACACCGGACAGTCCAGTGTACACCGGACAGTCTGGTGAATTATAGCGGAGCAGCTGAAGTGAATTCCCGAGGCTGGCGAGTTCCGGAGGCCACCCTTCCTTGGAGCACCGGACAGTCCGGTGAATTATAGC
The DNA here is from genome assembly GCA_029449295.1 of Zea luxurians. NCBI lineage: Eukaryota > Viridiplantae > Streptophyta > Magnoliopsida > Poales > Poaceae > Zea > Zea luxurians. The sequence goes on along the minus strand of JAOPSE010000016.1, from coordinate 30,208,431 downwards.
GGAGTCGCCTCTGGAAATTCCCGAAGGTGACGAGTTTGAAGTTTGAGTCCTCTAGTGCACCGGACATGTCCGGTGGCGCACCGGACAGTCCGGTGCGCCAGACCAGAGGTGCCTTCGGTTGTCCCTTGCTCCTTTGTTTGAACCCAATACTTGGTCTTTTTATTGGCTAAGTGTGAACCTTTTGCACCTGTAAAACTTATACACTAGAACAAACTAGTTAGTCCAAATATTTGTGTTGGACAATTCAACCACCAAAATTAATTAGGGACTAGGTGTAAGCCTAATTCCCTTTCAATTTTAATAGATTCATCTACATATTGCTTTAACTGATCTCCTCGTTAATCCATGAAAGTCATAAGAGATAGATCTGGAGCACTTACAGCGGGACCCTGAAGTGGAGGCAGGAGAGATTCCATATCGATCTCCTCTTGACGGATGCTCTTCTGGTGGCGATCCACCGTGAAGTGTGACAAGTACTTTTCCGCCGCCTGCTTGTGTTGTTCGGAGAGTTTATGCAGCAGTTCCGCCTCTTCCTTGTCGCGTTGTTCGTTCCATTGCTGCATCACCTCCTTCTCATTGCGCATTACGAGGTCTTCAAAGGGTCTTTGGTCATCAACCGGGAGCGCCTCTATGGCCGGCTTGATGATGTTGGTGGTGGAGATCTTGGTGTGATCCTTAGAACAGACCATCTATGGGCTGATTTTTAGCAGGTCTAAACACCTAGTCCCCAGCGGAGTCACCAAAAATATGTTGACACCTTTTTCGGGCGCCAAACACTAACAAGAACCGGCGGCGGTGCTCCCTGCACAGGGGTGGACGGTCCGCGGCCAGGGGCCGGACGGTCCGCGACCTGGCGCAGGGCTTGAGTTCCCTGCCTGACGTGCCAGACGGTCCACGCGTGCGCAGGGGCGGCGAAGGTCGCCGGCGGCGCCTGGATCTCGCTCCCGGGAGGGACCTCATCGGGGAGGAGAGATCCTAGGGGTTGTCTAGGCTCAGCAGGCCGACCTAGACTCCTCTAATCGACATAGAGTCGAAGAGAAGCGGAGAATTTGGAGATTGGAATACTAAACTAGAACTAGACTAGAGCTACTCCTAATGCATAAGGTAAAAACGAGAAAGACTTGATTTGATCGATTGTTGGGGGTTCAATCGGTCGTAGCCCTTCATCTATATAAATGGGGAGGTATGGATCCGCTTCAAACTGTTTCCTGAGTTAATCCTGCGGTTTTAGGTAACAAATCCCACGAGAAACTAGGAACCCTAACTGACTCTGCGCACGCGCGGACCGTCCGCGCCACCACCGCGGACTGTCCGGACCGTCCGGCCTCAGGGCCAGATCGTCCGCTAGGCTTTTTTGGTGTCCAACATAGGACACGACGTTCTTGGCTCTTGCAAGCATTATGTCGTTTCTAAGACCACATTGACGCAATGGATTCCATGATGTTTGAGGTTGCTGAATTGGATGGAGAAACAATGATTTGTCACACTAACAGTAAAATGAAAGGTTATTTGTTGGTTTTAAACGTCAGTAATTGCTACGAAGTAGCATAATTTATATGGAGCACATTTAGTTTTTATTGATGCCTTAGTTTAGCAATCACTCTATATTTTGATCTATCTTTTTTATAAGTTTGAGTTCACGTGACTTATTTTAGAAACTTGAGCTCACAAACTTTCTCTTATTTGGTCTCTGTATGGTGGGATTATGTCATTTTATAATCTCTGTTCGATCAGTCAGTCGTTGTGAACTCTCTTTTAATCGCTCACTTCATTGGTCGTGTTGTACCAATATATATTGGATGGAGTAAACAATAACATCAGTTAGCCAAATCAAAAAAATATTATACGGAGAGCAGAGACAATCAATAAAAAATTTTGAATTTTTTTGGTGGATAGTTTACATAGGTATTATTGTAAGTCGTCGCAACGTATGGACATTCGACTAGTTTTATATTAAGGGGGTGTTTGAATGCACTAGAGCTAATAGTTAGTTAGATAAAAATATGCTAGTAGAATTAGTTAGCTAATAAATAGTTAGCTAACTAGTAACTAACTTACTAAAAATAGCTAATAGCTAAATTATTAGTTAGGGTGTTTAGATGTCTTTAGCTAATTTTAGTCACTAACTATTAGCTCTAGTGCATTCAAACACTTAATGCTAACGTTTGAATTTTGATGCCACCTTCCATGTGAAATTGTTCCGAACCTCTTCGTTTGCAGGTTTAATGGTTTACTATACTAGGATCAGTCAGTCCGTCAGTCACTGAAGAAAAATAAGAGTAGATCACCCAGTACAACGACTGTTTATTGATCTGGAAACGAGAGTATTAAGTCAAAGGGTCCTCGTGCTCGGCAATTGCTTCGCAACATTCTCTCTCTCTCCCGTCTAGTAATTTGCAAAAGGTTTCTGAAAAAAAAAACTCTGTCTCATGGCATCTTCATATTATCATACAGGAGTAACAAGCAACCGTGTGTGTGTGTATGTTATTCAGAGCTGAGAGGTCGCATTACTAGTGCGCGCAGGCGCAGCAGTGGATGCTCGAACTGCATGCCAACCTGAAACTCCGCGGTCTCTGACTCTGATGCATCTCCGGTCTCCTTCAGAGTTCAGACCCATCCCATGGACTTTTGGCACATGCGCGGGGGCGTCACCTTGAAGCTCCCCTCCTGCAGCTTCCTCTGCTCCGGCGTCAGGCTCGTGTAGTTCCTCCAATCCGCGGCGACGCTCTTGAGGTCATGCACCTTGTTCTCCAGCCCCATGCAGCAGTTGGCGTGCACGGTGCAGACCTTGTCGAAGTGATCCTGGAAGTCGCAGAAGCCGCTGATGTACTCCGTCTCCAGCGGCTGGATCCTGGCCCCGAGCCTGCTGATGAGCTCGTACTTGATCTTGTTGAACACCACCTGCTCGATCAGGTTCCCGTCGAACCTCGCCCTCGCCGCCCGCCAGTATCTGACCATCTCGACGCTCCGGTTCGTCGACTTCATGTAGTAGAACCCGACGTTGTTCTCGCAGTCCAGGAGCGCCGGCGCCATCTTGGAGTTGTCCACCGAGCAGCTCATGTCGGCGTAGACGGAGATGCGCTGGAACGGGTTGCGAAGCCACAGTATGTCGGCGTCCTATATATACACAAAACACAGGTGATCTATCATCGATGAGTAGCTAGCTCAAACTAGCAATTAACGAGAGTGCTGCTGGCACGGGCAGCATGTCGGTCGATCGTCTTGCCGTGAAGAGGAAGTTGTAGCCGAGCTCCAGGACGCGCTGCTGGATGGAGAGCTTGAGCCAGATCATCTCCACGTACTCCGGGGTCCCGAACGTCTTGGCCCTGTTCATGTCCATGGACTTGACCTCGAGGAGGTAGCAGTGCGGGTGCACGGCCTTGCAGCCGCTGAAGGAGCCGGCGTCGACGGTGACGATGAGGACGTGGTCGACGAGGTGCGCTGTGTCCTCGCCGCCCCTCAAGCCGCCGAGGAAGATGTCGAGCAGCGAGTTGGGCCGCGTCCATATCTCGTTCACCGACGTCATGATCACCGTCCTGTCCTCCGTCGCCACTCTCGCCAGCAGCTCGGCGAGGCCCGCGAACTCTACCTGCATACCAGCTTTTGAGAAAAATGCATAGAGTACTCGCAGCTCAAGAACACATCGCTGTTCACGTTGACTAGCTTGTGTAACAACGCGCGTCTATAGAGACGGAGAGGATAGGATCGGAGCTTCGTTTACGCCTACGTACCTCGTGATCTTGCGTAGGCGCGGCACGGGCATCGGAGGCGGCGGCGGACAGAGCATGAGCATCGGTCGTCGCCGGCTTAGCCGCGGCAGGCTGCTGCGCGGTCGATATCGACCCGTTGCCCCGCCAGCTGCTGGAGATGGTGGACAAGCCCTCGCCGAGGCGGTCGGACGCGAGGAAGAAGAGTAGGGCAGTGGGCAGCGCCGCGCCGAGGAGGAACGACACCGCGTGGCCGCTCTGCTTGCTGCTGCCTCCGAACAATCCCGCCCCCATGTCGTACCGTACGATGTAGTAAGGTAATGTGGCCGGGAGAGATGCTATATGATGTAGTGAGGGAATGCTGCCTGAGCAGTGAGCAAGAAGATCCTGTGTGTGCGGGGTGGATCGCCCAGCCCGCGCCAGATCGCTCGAGCGCACAAGCACGTGTTTAAGTACTTGAAGCACGCGTAGTTTGATCTCGATCTGGCCACTGCGTGGACTTTTCATTTTGGCACAATTAATGCGCAGTAAAAAATAACTAAGGCCATGTTTGGTTTCAATTAGTCCTAAGACTAAACTTTAGTCCTAGGACTAAAATTTAGGCCCTACATGTTTGGTTCTAGAGACTAAATAGATTCTAAAATCGTTAAATACACTGTCCAAAGACTCAAATACCCTTAAAATATACTCATAATATTAGTTATCTATAAAAAGGTAAGGGCAACATGATAATTATGGGCTTTTAGTCTCTTTTAGCACCTATGTGAAGGACTAAAGACTAAATCATTTTAGTCCATATTTTAGTCCTAGTGTTTGGCAAAAAAGGGACTAAATGGGACTAAAAACTAGAGACTAATCTTTAGTCCCTCTAACCAAACACCCCCTAACGCTCGTGGCCATCTACGTGAAGTTTTTTTTAGCTTGAGCTCGGTCGCGGAGCCAAGGCCCGGCCACCAGAGACAGAGACCAGACCGCTGACTCGCTCACCTGCTCCTATCAACTAAGAAGTTTCACCTAGAGGCGATGTAGGTGACTGACACCGTCCCGTACGGTGATAATGAGTTTAAGTTGATAATGGATTCTAAATTTTACGCTATAAGATTTAAAAATCAGATCGAATTAAAATCGGACCTTATTTCTATTTATTTTTGAACTAATATTTATTTATGATCCTAACATTTATTTTGTAAAGAAACATTTAGATCACGATCTATTACCATATGGTGCTGATGTCGTCGACCACCAGCTTTCTAGAATGAAAAGATGTGTGACTTGCTAAGGAACGACATACATCTAGACCTGAAAATATAGTATCTAAAGATAAAAGACACGTTGGTATTATAGACAAAGTTAAGGGTATGTTTGATTCAACTTTCTAAACTAAATTTGCTGTTGAAAGTTTGAAATCCCAACCAAATGGGTATAACAACATAATAGATTCATAAAAATGGCCAGATTCCACTAGTTCAATTTAGAATTACGTCATACCCTAAATTTTTTAGATTTTTGACATCCATGTTACAAGCTATCATGCTCTTATAGAATCTATAATTGACAGTTGTTTCAACTAAATAAATTTTAGTTTTTCCACAACCGTCAGCTCACAACATCCTTCACGCAGCTCATAGCTAGAATAGGATTTTTCATGAATCTACACCAGAATCAAACAGACCCTAAATGAGTGTTTCAGCATGCAAAAGCAAATGCTCCTCCCACCGGCTATGACTGGGCAAATATCTGCTTCCTCTACTTCAAGACTGTGGAGGTATACAATATGTCTATCCACCATGTAGTCGCCCAGCTCTGTTTCTATGGCATGAATAATATGGAGTTGGACATGATCGAGAAGACACTTGACACATTCCTTTCTAGCAGTAGTTCCACAACAATAAATACATGAAATGTTGTGACCTTATAAATGTGTTGCTTAGTGGTGAGGCACAAAATGAGCACCTAGCGAGGAACTATAACATGTGCCCCACTGAGACAACAAAGTCTAAAGTCCATGCTAGTTTTAGAATTAACGGAACAATGATCCCTCGAGATAAGGGAGCTGCCTCCAACTAGGAGTGCTAAAGCCTCCTCTACCCTATATTTAGGGGAGATTTCTGTCCTCTATCCCTCCAGCAATGTCCTCTAAACAGTAATATAATTATAGAGTACACTGCTGGATCCTCTATATATATAGTTTCTCTCTCGTATTATCTATCTATTATAATACTTTAAACAACATATTTTAACAAAACTTAAACTTGTACAATACATACATTTGAGAGTATGACATATTTTAAAAATCAAAAGTAAAATATGTCTCTAACATAGTTATTTACGTATAGAGGACAATATATAGAGACGTTCTTGAGAGGGGGAAATACAGAGAAGAGAATCTTTTAGAGAAGGACAGATATAGAGGATATTATTGGAGATAGCCTAAGAGTGTCACAGTTATTAGGGGCCAAGTGGAGAAATGTTCGGGAAGCTCGCAAAAGGTGGGAATGATAATGAGAATAAAAGGCCACAGAAGAGTTAGAAAGTCAATGCAAATGAATAAAGCAACTCAATAAGAGCTTATTTTCTTATGCATCCTTGAAGCACGGGTTCTAGACTTGCAACACTAAAAGGCACTTGATCTAGATGTACTAGTAGCAGAAGAAACACCATAACCTATGTCGGGTACCATAATTAGGGGTACCCTCAACGCTCCTAATCATGGCTGGTAAACACCTTCAGACCAACTGACGGGTGCGGTTTAAGTCAAGGCTTCGTCTACCCAAGGGACGCGATCTCACCCGAGCCCAGCCTCGGGCTGGAGCAGTAGTCCTAGACGAGTTCACGCCTCGCCTGAGGGCCTCCTCAGGCAGCGGGCGCCCCCTCAGCTCTCCCGAAGCCCGGCTCGGGCAGGCTTCGTTGTGAAGCAACCTTGGCCAGACCGCCTCACCAACCGAACGCTTCGCAGGCGCATTCAATGCAGGGGATGCCCGACGCCGTATCCTGACACACGCGCCTCAGTCGGCCAGGCCGAAGTGACCGCAGTCACTTCGCCCCTCTTTTGCTGTCCGATATGACAGGAAAACAGCGCTACTCGCCCCGCTCCGACTGCCATGCCAACCACCCAGGCAAAGACTGACAACAAGTCACGATCAACCACCGAGTTCGGCCTCGGGCGCAACAGGAAGCTCCGCCTCGCCCGACCTCAGGCTCCGGCCTCGGGAGGAGGTCTCCGCCTCGCCCGACCCCCAGACTCGGCCTCGACCTCAGACTCCGGCCTCGGGAGGAGGTCTCTGCCTCGCTCGACCCCTGGACTCGGTCTCGACCTCGGTCTCGGGAGGAATCGCGTCCTTGCCCGACCCCGGCCTCGGCCTCAAGAGAAGTCTCCGCCTCGCCCGACCTTGGGCTCGGACCGACCGCGCCAACAGGGGATACATCATTACTCTATCCCTAGCCAGCTCAGGCTACAAGGAACAAGACCGGCGTCCCATCTGGCTTACCCCGGCGACGGGTAATGATGGTGCCCCGCGTGCACCATGACGTCGGTGGCTCTCAGCCCCTTACGGCAGCAAGGAGACGTCAGCAGGATCCTTGCCGCACTTCCAGCTATGCTCCTACAGGACTCAGGCGCTCCTCCGACGACCACGCCATCACGTGTACAGGGCCCAAGCTCTCCCCCGACAGCCACGTTGGCATGTACACAGGGCTTAGGCACTCCTCTGCTGGACACGTTAGCGCATAGCTACGCCCCCGTTATACGTCTGGACCCTCTCCTTGCGTCTATAAAAGGGAGGTCCAGGGCCACCCTGAGGGGGGTTCGCGCGAGGGAAGGAGCGGACGAACGGGCTCCCACTCTCTGCCTCACTCTCCCTCACGCGACGCGCTTGTAACCCCTACTACGAGCGGCACCCTGGTGCGGGATAATACAGGGCTTGCCCCACATCTTGTGTTCCATCCCGCGCCAACCCATCTGGGCAGGGGCACGCAGCGATTTCACTCGTCGGTCCAGGGACCCCCCCGGGTCCGAAACGCCGACAGTTGGCGCGCTAGGTAGGGGCCTGCTGCGTGTTAACGAACACCTTCCCGTTGAGTTCTAGATGGGGAGTCTTCAGCAACCTCTTCAGCCCGGGACGGTGCTCCGCTTCGGGAGTCTCGAGTTCATGTCCCTCGACGACAGCTACGACATGGTACTCCTCCCCCCGCGGCGCGACGACAACGATGGTCTCCGACTCGCCCGGCGGCGGCGAGCTCGGCGACAGCATCTCCCCGTGACGGAAGAGGTGCGCTCCGGTCGTCCTCGCCACCCTCCTCGCCAGAGGAGGCGGAGACGAGGCAACCATGGCCACGCAGGAGGCGGCACCTTGACGGCTGTCGCACCAGAGTGAGTCGACGACGCCGGCACTCCCCCGGGGGACATGTCGGGCATTGCCCTCACACCTGAGACGACGGCGGGTGTCGCTTCCCCGCAACGCGTCAACCCCAAGCGGACTGACGACGCCAGCACCCTCGTAAAGGATCTGTTGGGCATTACCCTCGTACCTGAGATGACGGTGTGCTCCGCCCCCGACGTGACCTCACCAGCGTCCATCGACCAAGAGGTACCGTCCGTTTTCCATCCCGTGCCTTTTCGGTTCAGCTTCGATCCACCTAGCGACCTGCTACGGTGAGCGCCTTCGTAAAGGCGTATCCAAACCTTCCGGGGTACCACATGTGGTCGACCTGGGACCGACTGACAGCTGTCTCAACCTTCGGACCGGCGGGTTTCGAGGAAGAGGACGACCCCGACTCCGGTTGGGATTTCTCTGGCCTCAATGACCCCGGTGCCATGTGGGACTTCATGTCCGCATGTGACCACGGCCTCTCCGGTTGTTCTGACGATGGTCATGACCTTGACGACGAAGGTTACGGCCCAAGTCGCGAATGTTTCCACGTCGATCAGGGAGATCACAATGAAGGCAACCACCTCAGTATGCCGGAGGTTGACGATCCCCCTGGGCCCGCATCTCGCGTTGACATCCTGTGGGAGCTAGCTGTGGTCCCAGTCCCTGTGGGGGGTCAGGACATACAGCTCGAGCAAATCCGCGAGATGCAGGCCTAGGTCGACAGGGAAGCAGGCCGGCTTGTGCAGCTCTGACAGAACATCGAATAGGAGTGGGCAGGCCAAACACTCGTCGGAGAAGCCTGTCATCAAGCCCAAGACATCCGGCGCCACATCGTCGACAATGCCAGGGCAGCGCTGCCCCCGGCCGTCAGTGGGTCCGGCCCGGACCTAGCTGCAGCGGCGATGCTACTTCGAGCCATGCCGGAGCCATCCACCATCGAGGGACGGCATATCCAGGGCGAACTCAAGGATCTCCTAGAAGGCGTCGCGGTTCGACGAGCCGAGAGCTCCGCCTCCTGGAGGCGAGCTGACCCCTTGGAGCATCACGCGGTGTCCTCCCGACGCATGCGGGAAGCCTCGGTCCATCCCGAGCGCACGCGGGACGAGGCGCCTGCCGCCCGGGATCACCTCGGCAACGAGCACCACCATCTCGACCATCGAGCCTGCCTCGACGAGAAGGTGCGCCGAGGCTACCATCCCAGGCGTGGGGGGCGCTGCAACAGTGAGGAGGATCGCAGTACTTCGCCCGAACCACCCGGTCCGCGAGTCTTCAGCCGGGCCATACGACGAGCGTCGTTACCTGCCCGTTTCCGAGCCCCGACTACCATCACCAAGTACTCGGGGGAGACGAGGCCAGAGCTGTGGCTCGCGGACTACCGACTGGCATGCCAGTTGGGAGGGCGGATGATGACAACCTCATGATCCGTAATCTACCCCTTTTCCTCTCCAACGCCGCCCGAGCCTGGCTGGAGCATCTACCTTCTACGCAGATCTCCGATTGGGACGATCTGGTCAAGGCTTTCGCGGGGAACTTCCAAGGCACGTACGTGTGCCCTGGGAACTCATGGGATCTCCAAAGCTGCCGCTAGCAGCCAGGGGAGTCCCTCCGAGAGTACATCCGGTGGTTTTCGAAGCAGCGCACCGAGCTGCCCAACGTTACCGACTCGGATGTCATCGGGGTTTTCCTCGCCGGCACCACTTGCCGAGACCTGGTGAGCAAACTGGGGCGCAAGACTCCCACCCATGCGAGCGAACTGATGGACGTCGCCACCAAGTTCGCCTCGGGTCAAGAGGCGGTCGAAGCCATCTTTCGAAAAGACAAGCAACCTCAGGGAGAGCCAAAGAAAGATGCCCCTGAGGCGTCCGCCCCACGGGGCACGAAGAAGAAGGCTAAGAACAAGTCGCAAGCGAAACGCGACGCCGCTGACGCGAATCTCATCGCTGCGGCCGAGCATAGGAACCTTTGGAAACCCCTTAGAGGGGCCGGCGCGTTCGACGAGATGCTCAAGGAGCCGTGCCCCTATCACCAGGGGCCCGTCAAGCACACCCTCGAAGAATGTGTCATGCTCCAGCGCTACTTCCATAAGACCGGGCCCCCGACGAAAGATGGCAAGGGCCATGACAACAGCAAGAAGGAGGGCGGCAAGGAAGAGGAGTTCCCGGAGGTCCACAACTGCTTCATGATCTACGGCGGGCAGGCGGCGAACGCCTCGGCTCGACACCGCAAGCAAGAGCGCCGGGAGGTCTGCTTGGTGAAGGTGGCAGCGCCAGTCTACCTAGACTGGTCCGACAAGCCTATCACCTTCGACCGAGGCGACCACCCTGACTTCGTGCCAAGCCCAGGAAGGTACCCGCTCGTCGTCGATCCAATCATCAGCAATGTTAGGCTCTCGAAAGTCCTCATGGACGAAGGCATCAGCCTTAACATCATCTACGCCGAGACCCTGGAACTCTTGGGGGTTGATAGGTTCGAGGTCCGGGCCGGTGCGGCACCCTTCCACGGGATCGCGCCCGGCAAGCGAATCCTGCCCCTCAGACGGATCGACTTACCCGTCTGCTTCGGGATACCCTCCAACTTCCGAAAGGAAGCTCTCACCTTCGAGGTCATCGAGTTCCGAGGAACCTACCATGCGGTGTTGGGAAGGTCGTGCTACGCCAAGTTCATGGCCGTCCCGAACTACACATACCTCAAGCTCAAGATGTCGGGCCCGAGCGGGATCATCACTGTCGGATCCACGTACCGCCACGCGTACGAATGCGACGTGGAGTGCATGGAGTACGCCGAGGCCCTCGCCGAGTCCGAGGCCCTCATCGCCGACCTGGAATGTCTCTCCAAGGAGGCGCCCGACGCGAAGCGGCACGCCGGCAACTTCGAACCAGTTGAGGCGGTCAATTCCGTCACTCTCGACCCCAACAACGTTGCTAGCAGGAAAGTACGGATCGGCTCCGAGCTCGACCCCAAATAGGAAGCAGTGCTCGTCGACTTTCTCCGCGCAAACACCGAAGTCTTTGCGTGGAGTCCCTCGGACATGTCCAGCATACCGAGAGATGTCGTTGAGCACTCACTGGATATCAGAGCTGGAGCCCGACCCATGAAGCAAACTCTGCGCCGTTTTGACGAAGAAAAGCACAGGGCCATAGGCGAGGAGATCCACAAGCTACTCGCGACAGGGTTTATCAAAGAGGTATTCCATCCCGAATGGTTAGCTAACCCTGTTCTTGTAAGGAAGAAGGATGGGAAATGGAGGATGTGTGTAGACTACACTGGTTTAAACAAAGCATGTCCGAAAGTTCCCTACCCTCTACCTCGCATCAATCAAATCGTGGACTCCACTGCTGGGTGCGAAACCCTGTCATTCCTCGATGCCTACTCAGGCTATCACCAAATCAAGATGAAAGAGTCCGACCAGCTCGCGACTTCTTTTATCACACCTTTTGGCATGTACTGTTACACTACAATGCCATTTGGTTTGAGGAATGCAGGTGCCACCTACCAGAGGTGCATGAACCATGTGTTCGGAGAACACGTCGGCAGAACGGTCGAGGCTTACGTCGATGACATCGTTGTCAAGACGAAGAAAGCCTCTGACCTCCTCTCTGACCTTGAAACGACATTCAAGTGTCTGAGAGCGAAAGGCGTAAAACTTAATCCCAAGAAGTGTGTCTTCGGAGTTCCCTGAGGCATGCTCCTTGGATTCATCGTCTCCGAGCGGGGCATCGAGGCCAATCCGGAGAAAATCGCGGCCATCACCAACATGGGACCGATCAAGGATTTGAAAGGAGTACAGAGGGTCATGGGATGCCTTGCGGCTCTGAGTCGCTTCATCTCACGCCTTGGCGAGAAAGGCTTGCCTCTTTACCGCCTCCTAAGGAAGGCCGAGCGCTTCACTTGGACCCCCGAGGCCGAGGAAGCCCTCGGAAACCTTAAGGCGCTCCTTACAAACACACCCATCCTGGTGCCCCCCGCTACGGGAGAAGCCCTCTTGATCTACGTAGCCGCAACCACTCAGGTGGTCAGCGCCGCGATCGTGGTCGAGAGATGAGAAGAAGGGCATGCACTGCTCGTCCAGAGGCCAGTCTACTTCATCAGCGAAGTGCTTTCCGAGACCAAAGTCCGCTACCCACAAATCCAGAAGCTGCTCTACACAGTGATTCTGACACGGCAAAAGTTGCGACACTACTTCGAGTCTCATCCGGTGACTGTGGTGTCATCCTTCCCCCTAGGGGAGATCATCCGGTGCCGTGAGGCCTCGGGTAGGATAGCAAAGTGGGCGGTGGAACTCATGGGCGAGACGCTATCATTCACTCCTCGGAAGGCCATAAAATCCCAGGTCTTGGCAGACTTCCTGGCTGAGTGGACTGACACCCAGTTGCCAACAACTCCAATCCAACCCGAGCTTTGGACCATGTATTTCGATGGGTCACTCATGAAAACAGGGGCAGGCGCTGGCTTGCTCTTCGTTTCACCCCTTGGAAAGCATCTCCGCTACGTCATACGCCTCCATTTTCCGGCATCAAACAACGTGGCCGAGTACGAGGCTCTGGTTAATGGGCCGCACATCACCATCGAGCTAGAGGTCCGACGCCTCGATGCTTGTGGCGACTCATAGCTTGTCATCGACCAAGTCATGAAGAACTCCCACTGCCGCGTCCGGAGGATGGAAGCCTACTGCGACGAAGTCCGGCGCCTGGAAGACAAGTTCTACGGGCTGGAGCTCAACCACATCGCCCGACGGTACAACGAGACTGCAGATGAGCTGGCGAAGATAGCCTCGGGGCGGACGACGGTTCCCCCGGACATCTTCTCCATAGACCTACATCAACCATCCGTCAAGATCGACGACACGCCCGAGCCCGAGGAAGCCTCGGCCCAGCCCGAGGTACCCTCGCCCGAGCCCGAGGAGGCCTCGGCTGAGCCCGAGGTACCCTCGGCCATCAAGGAGGAGGCCTTGCACGTTGAGGGGGGACAGAATGGGGTCACACCAGATCCGAACTGGCAGACCCCGTACCTAGAATATCTCCTCTGAGGAGAGCTTCCCCTCAACAAGACCAAAGCTCGGCGGCTGGCTCCGCGCGCCAAGTCATTCGTCTTGCTGGGTGATGAAAAAGAGCTCTATCACCACAGCCCCTCGGGCATCCTCCAATGATGCATATCTATCGCCCAAGGACAAGAGCTGTTGCAAGAAATACACTCGGGGGCTTGCGGCCACCATGCAGCGCCTCGAGCCCTCGTGCGGAATGCCTTCCGACAAGGTTTCTACTGGCCAACTGTGGTGGCCGACGCCACTAGGATTGTTCGCTCCTGCCGGGGGTGTCAATTCTACGCGAAGCGGACACGCCTGCCCGCTCAGGCCCTGCAGACGATACCCATCACCTGGTCATTTGCTGTGTGAGGTCTAGACCTCGTCGGTCCCTTGCAGAAGGCACCCGGGGGCTTCTCGCACCTGCTGGTCGCCATCGACAAATTCTTCAAGTGGATCGAGGTCCGACCCTTGACCAGCATTAGGTCCGAGCAGGCGGTGGCGTTCTTCACCAACATCATCCATCGATTCGGGGTCCCGAACTCCATCATCACCGACAATGGCACGCAATTCACCGGAAAAAAGTTCCTGGACTTCTGCGACGACCACCACATCCGTGTGGACTGGGCCGCCGTAGCTCACCCCATGACGAATGGGCAGGTGGAGCGTGCCAACGGTATGATTTTGCAGGGACTCAAACCGAGGATTTACAACGACCTCAACAAGTTCGGCAAGCGGTGGATGAAAGAGCTACCCTTGGTAGTCTGGAGTCTGAGGATGACGCCGAGCCACGCCTCGGGTTTCTCGCCGTTTTTTCTAGTCTATGGGGCCGAGGCCGTCCTCCGCACGGACTTAGAATACGGCTCCCCGAGGACCAGGGCGTACAACGACCGAAGCAACCAGACTAGCCGAGAGGACTCGCTGGACCAGCTCGAAGAGGCTCGGGACGTCGCCTTACTACATTCGGCACGATACCAGCAGTCGCTGCGACACTACCACGCCCGAAGCGTTCGGCCCCGAGGCTTCCAAGTGGGAGACTTGGTGCTTCGTCTGCGACAGGACGCCCGAGGGCGCCACAAGCTCACTCCTCCCTGGGAAGGGCCCTTCATCATCGCTAAGATTGTGAAGCCCGGAACATACAAGCTAGCCAACGACCAAGGCGAGGTCTACAGCAACGCTTGGAACATCCAACAGCTACGTCGCTTCTACCCTTAAGATATTTTAAGTCGTTCATGTACCTCGTTTACATACACAAAGTCTAACCGTCAAGGAAGGGTCGGCCTTGCCTCAGCAAAGCCCGACCCTCCCTCGGGGGCTAGAAGGAGGGAACCCCCTCCACATCAAAATTTTCCTCGGAAAAATTTTCTACCAAAACAACCTTTCGTGCTTTCGACTTCTGTATCGATAGTGGGATCCTAAAAACGACGAGAGTACACGTAAGCGGCAAGGCCGACCGAGCCAAGGGACTCCTACGCCTCCGGGATATGGATACCCCACTCATCACCTTCCGCGAAAAGTAACTCTCGCTCGGACAAGTGGTTTTGCTACCAACGAACAAGTCATGGTGCACGAAACAAGAGGAAAGAAAACGCAGCTTTATGATACGACGATGAAAGTGTTTAGGCCTCGATGGCCGCAACGAACACACGCATGCTACAAACAAATTACTCCCGCAGGATCAGGCATCAGCAGGGGAAATAGCTGCGCCCTCGGCGCCGTTTCTGCCTTCGGCGAAATCTAGCCCAGCCTCACACGACGACGTGGGTGGAAGGATCTCCACCTCGAAGGAGGAGGCCAGCACCGCGCTCGGGCCCTCGGCGGCCGCGTCAAGCCTCTGGACCTCGGCTAAGGCAGCCTCGTCTTCGTCGGGTAGACAGTACCCCTCGCTGACCCGCTCCAAGTCCACATCGTAGTGGGAAGCGAGCACGGCGAAGGCCCGCCTAACGCCGTGATGCAGCGCCCCGCGGAGTCTGCTGCGCACATGGCCGCCCAAGGCACGTAGATGACTCTGGGGGAGCTACCTGAGGGGACGTCATCGAGGTCAAAGGCTCGGCAAAATCCCGAGATAGCCTCGAACATAGCCTCACGGTCGACCTCATTCTGCTCAGCCGCCCGGGCGTGCGCCTTGGCGGACTCATTAAGAGCCCTCTCAAGCTCTACAGATAGCCGATCAAAATTCTTCAGACACGAGTTGGAGAACAAAGCGGAATTGAAGCCGCAAGGCAGGCAAAACATACCTTCAGCCCGGGCACGCTCCTGCGAGGCCACGACTTGGGCAGACTGGGCAGATCCGACGACCATAGCCAGGTCCACCGCAAGGGCCCCGGCCCAAGCGGACACCTCGGTCAGCTGACCATCAAGGGCCTCAGCCCGGCCCTCGGCCTCGGCAGCCTGGCCCCAAGACTAGTCCCGCTCGTCGATGGCCTGGCCAAGCTCCAGCTGCCGCTGCTGTGCCTCCGTCCGTGCCAACGCCGCCTCTGACCGCGCCGCCGCTGCCTCCGCCTTTAGATCATCACAGAGCAGCCGAAGGTCTGCCAGCTCGGTGCACTGTTGGGCGAGGCGCTCGTTAGCCTTGGCAAGCGCGGCCCTCTGGGACCGCAGCGAACCCCAGACGCCACTCTCATGGCAGATGAACAGCGACTTAGCGGTGCTTACATCCTCTAGTTCCTGAGCAAGGAAGACAAGGTATTACAAAGAATGCCTCGGCCACCCAGGGCATGCGCATGAAAACCTTACCTGGAGAACCCTGGGAACGTCCCTGGAAAGGATCTCCATGGTCGACCGAAGCGACCCCATCGCCGCCTCGGCATACTCGCGGAGCTCATCCCGAGACTGCTCCTCCCGCTCATCGTTGAGGACGAGGAGGGGTTTCGAGGCGCCGCGGCTCCAGAACCGGAACGCCTGCTCGCACCACTCATTGGGGTTGCGCTGCGCGGGGATGAGGACGCCGCCCCCCAAGACGGGTCGTGGTGTTACGCGCTCCTCCGCCAAGGCGTCGGGTTCCCCTGCAGTCAACACGTCAGGCACCATCGCCATCGACGCACTGGGCTCCCCCTCGGCTAAGGTGGCAGGTTTCCAGTCGCCGACCTTGGCAACAGCGTCCGCCCCCTCCTCAGGGCCAGGAATGGGGGGGTCGGGGACGACCGCGAGCGGCGACACCCCAACCATCCCGACATAGAGAGCAATGGACGGCTCCGCGGGCAAATCGGCAGCGACCGCGGCAGGGGTCGACGCCGACACCGACGACGCGTCAGGTGGGCTCAAGGCCATGGCCGCGTCAGCAGCCTCCCCCAGCACGACGACCGCCCCGACAGAGGGGTCGGCCTGGGAGGCTTTCCCCATGGCAGCTCGTGTCGCCTGGACCACCCGCTCGAGAGCATCCTGTGCGGAGACCAGCCAACCGGCATGGCGCGCCACGGCACCGGCGGCAGAAGCCGGCACTGTCTTAAGGGCCTTCGTGGGGGCCAGGCCGGTTGGGCCCTGCCTTCGCTTGCTAAAAGGAAGAAAGAAAGCAAGTTCAAGACACGCGACGAAAGAAGCCAAAACAGAGGCATTCTCAGACACTTAACCGCTCCGGACCAAGGCCAATCGCTACCGACTTCGGCACTGCTCCCACCTCGGGCGCCCAAGGCGCCGAAGGAGCGGCCTGCCCAGGCTTCGCCGCAGCGGCCGGAGGATCAACCTCCTGCACAGCCAGCGCGAGAGTTTGGTCTTGGGGGACAGAGGGGTCAGGTGCCCCCTCGGCCTGCCTCCGCTCCTCAGACTGGGACCCCGATGTCCCGGCCCCGGGCACTGATGGTACCAGCCCACTTGGAGGCTGGCACGGCAACCCTGGCCCGGCCCCGGGTCCGGGCTGAGGCCAAGCTGGGCCACCATGTCGTCATCCTCGTCATCGTCATCGTCATCATCGTCGTCGGGCATCTCCGGCGACGGCTCCCTCGGGAGCCCGTCCCTCTCTTGTCTCCGACGACGCTTCTCCAAGGCGTCCCGAGCTCGCATCCGCTCGCGAGCCTGAGCCTTCTCCGCGTCCTTCTTCCTCTTCTCCGCGGCGACCCTCCGCGCGTGATAGTCGCCTAGAGGGGGGGTGAATAGGGCGAAACTGAAATTCTCAAAAATAAACACAACTACAAGCCGGGTTAGCGTTAGAAATATAATTGAGTCCGCGAGAGAGGGCGCAAAACAAATCGCAAGTAAATGAAGAGTGTGACACGCGGATTTGTTTTACCGAGGTTCGGTTCTCTCAAACCTACTCCCCGTTGAGGAGGCCACAAAGGCCGGGTCTCTTTCAACCCTTCCCTCTCTCAAACGGTCCCTCGGACCGAGTGAGCTTTTCTTCTTCTCAATCAAACGGGAACAAAATTTCCCCGCAAGGGCCACCACACAATTGGTGCCTCTTGCCTTGGTTACAATTGAGTTTGATCACAAGAACAAGTGAGGAAGAAAAGAATGCGATCCAAGCGCAAGAGCTCGAAAGAACACAAGCAAATCACTCTCTCTAGTCACTATGGTGTTGTGTGGAATTTGGAGAGGACTTGATCTATTTGGTGTGTCTAGAATTGAATGCTAGAGCTCTTGTAGTAGTTGAGAAGTGGAAAACTTGGATGGCAATGAATGTGGGGTGGTTGGGGTATTTATAGCCCCAACCACCAAAAGTGACCGTTGCTGGAAGCTGTCTGTTCGATGGCGCACCGGACAGTCCGGTGCACACCGGACAGTCCGGTGCCCCTGCCACGTCACCATTGCCGTTGGATTCTGACCGTTGGAGCTTCTGACTTCTGGGCCCTCCTGGGTGTCCGGTGCACACCGGACATGTACTGTTTGATGTCCGGTGCACCGGTATGGGCGATCCTGCCGACTGCGCGCGCTGCGCGCGCATTAAATGCACCGCAGGTAGCCGTTGGCGCCGAAATAGCTGTTGCTCCGCTGGTACACCGGACAGTCCGGTGCACACCGGACAGTCCGGTGAATTTTAGCGGAGCGGCTGCCGCGCGAACCCGAGGCTGGCGAGTTCCGGAGACCGCGCTTCCTTGGAGCACCGGACATGTCCGGTGCACACCGGACAGTCCGGTGAATTATAGCGCGCCGGCTTCCGAGAATTCCCGAGGGCGAAGAGTTTGAGTTGGAGTCCTCTGGGCGCACCGGACACTGTCCGGTGCCTCCAGCCAGAGGTGCCCTCGGTTGCCTTATTGCTCCTTAGTTGAATCCAAAACTTGATCTTTTTATTGGCTAAGTGTGAACCTTTTGCACCTGTATAACTTATGCACTAGAGCAAACTAGTTAGTCCAATATTTGTGTTGGGCAATTCAACCACCAAAATTATTTAGGAACTAGGTGTAAGCCTAATTCCCTTTCAATCTCCCCCTTTTTGGTGATTGATGCCAACACAAACCAAAGCAAATACAGAAGTGCATAATTGAACTAGTTTGCATAATGTAAGTGCAAAGGTTGCTTGGAATTGAGCCAATATAAATATTTATGTGATGCGCATGGATGGTTTCTTTGTTTTTGACATATTGGACCACATTTACACCAAGAGTTTTGTTTTTGCAAATTCTTTTGTAAATTCTTTTCAAAGTCCTTTTGCAAGATAGTCAAGGGTAAATGAATAAGATTTTGCAAAGCATTTTCAAGATTTGAAATTTTCTTCCTTTGTTCAAATGCTTTTCCTTTGACTAAACAAAACTCCCCCTCAAATAAGGTCTCCTCTTAGTGTTCAAGAGGGTTTTAAGACATCAATTTTGAAAATACTAGTTGCTCCCACTTTAGAACACAAAGAGATACCAATTTTGAAATTTACCAATTTAAAATCATCAAATTTATAAAATTAGGTGGTGGTGCGGTCCTTTTGCTTTGGGCTCATATTTTCTCCCCCTTTGGCATGAATCGCCAAAAACGGAATCATTAGAGCCCAATGAAGTACTTTCTCCTCCTTTGGTCATGAAATAAATGAGCGAAGATTATACCAAAGATGGAGAGTAAAGTGAAGCGACGGCGAAGGATGAGTAGTGGAGCGGAGTGGAAGCCTTGTCTTCGCCGAAAACGCCAATTCCCTTTCAATATACCTATGACTTGGTTTGGAATACACTTGAAAACACATTAGTCATAGCATATATAAAAGAGACATGATCAAAGGTATATTTATGAGCTATGTGTGCAAGACTAGCAAAAGAAATTCCTAGAATCAAGAATATTGAGCTCATGCCTAAGTCTGGTAAAAGATTGTTCATCAAGAGGCTTGGTAAAGATATCGGCTAATTGATCTTTAGTGTTAATGTAAGAAATCTCGATATCCCCCTTTTGTTGGTGATCCCGAAGAAAATGATACCGAATGGCTATGTGTTTAGTGCGACTATGCTCGACGGGATTGTCGGCCATTTTGATTGCACTCTCATTGTCACATAGCAAAGGGACTTTGGTTAATTTGTAACCGTAGTCCCGCAGGGTTTGCCTCATCCAAAGCAATTGCGCGCAACAATGGCCTGCGGCAATATACTCGGCTTCGGCGGTAGAAAGAGCGACCGAATTTTGCTTCTTTGAAGCCCAAGATACTAAGGATCTTCCCAAGAACTGGCAAGTCCCCGATGTGCTCTTCCTATTAATCCTACACCCCGCCCAATCGGCATCCGAATAACCAATCAAATCAAATGTGGATCCCCGAGGGTACCAAAGCCCAAACTTAGGAGTATAAGCCAAATATCTCAAGATTCGTTTTACGGCCGTAAGGTGTGATTCCTTAGGGTCGGCTTGGAATCTTGCACACATGCAAACGGAAAGCATAATGTCCGGTCGAGATGCACATAAATAAAGCAATGAACCAATCATCGACCGGTATACCTTTTGATCCACGGACTTACCTCCCGTGTCGAGGTCGAGATGCCCATTAGTTCCCATGGGTGTCTTGATGGGCTTGGCATTCTTCATTCCAAACTTGCTTAGAATATCTTGAGTATACTTTGTTTGGCTGATGAAGGTGCCCTCTTGGAGTTGCTTGACTTGGAATCCTAGAAAATATTTCAACTCCCCCATCATCGACATCTCGAATTTTTGTGTCATGATCCTACTAAATTCTTCACATGTAGATTTGTTAGTAGACCCAAATATGATATCATCAACATAAATTTGGCATACAAACAAATCATTGTCAAGAGTCTTAGTGAATAGAGTAGGATCGGCCTTGCCGACTTTGAAGCCATTTGCAATAAGGAAATCTCTAAGGCATTCATACCATGCTCTTGGGGCTTGCTTGAGCCCATAAAGCGCCTTAGAGAGCCTATAAACATGATTAGGATACTCACTGTCTTCAAAGCCGGGAGGTTGCTCAACATAGACCTCCTCCTTGATTGGTCCATTGAGGAAGGCACTCTTCACGTCCATTTGATAAAGCTTGAAGCCATGGTAAGTAGCATAGGCTAATAATATGCGAATTGACTCAAGCCTAGCTACGGGTGCATAGGTTTCACCAAAATCCAAACCTTCGACTTGTGAATACCCCTTGGCCACGAGTCGAGCTTTGTTCCTTGTCACCACACCATGCTCGTCTTGCTTGTTGCGGAAAACCCACTTGGTTCCTACAACATTTTGGTTAGGACGTGGAACTAAGTGCCATACCTCGTTCCTTGTGAAATTGTTGAGCTCCTCTTGCATCGCCATCACCCAATCCGAATCTTGAAGTGCTTCCTCTACCCTGTGTGGCTCAATAGAGGAAACAAACGAGTAATGTTCACAAAAATGCACAACACGAGATCGAGTAGTTACCCCCTTATGAATGTCGCCGAGGATGGTGTCGACGGGGTGATCTCGTTGTATTGCTTGGTGGACTCTTGGGTGTGGCGGCCTTGGTTGTTCATCCTCCTTGTCTTCATCATTTGTATCTCCCCCTTGATCGTTGCCGACATTTTGAGGTGGCTCATCTTCTTGATCTTCTCGTTCAATATCTTGAGCCTCATCCTCAATTTGAGTTGGTGGAGATGCTTGCATGGAGGAGGATGGTTGATCTTGTGCTTGTGAAGGCTCTTCGGATTCCTTAGGACACACATCCCCAATGGACATGTTCCTTAGCGCTATGCATGGAGCCTGTTCTTCACCTATCTCATCAAGATCAACTTGCTCTACTTGAGAGCCGTTAGTCTCATCAAACACAACGTCACAAGAAACCTCAACAAGTCCTGAGGACTTGTTAAAGACTCTATATGCCCTTGTGTTTGAGTCATATCCTAGTAAAAAGCCTTCTACAGTTTTAGGAGCAAATTTGGATTTTCTACCTCTCTTAACAAGGATAAAGCATTTGCTACCAAAAACTCTAAAATATGAAATATTTGGCTTTTTACCGGTAAGGAGTTCATAAGATGTCTTCTTGAGGATTCGATGAAGATATAACCGGTTGATGGCGTAGCAGGCGGTGTTGACCGCTTCGGCCCAAAACCGATCCGGTGTCTTGTACTCATCAAGCATGGTTCTTGCCATGTCCAATAGAGTTCGATTCTTCCTCTCCACTACACCATTTTGTTGTGGAGTGTAGGGAGAAGAGAACTCATGCTTGATGCCCTCCTCCTCAAGAAAGCCTTCAATTTGAGAGTTCTTGAACTCCGTCCCATTGTCGCTTCTAATTTTCTTGATCCTTAAGCCGAACTCATTTTGAGCCCGTCTCAAGAATCCTTTTAAGGTCTCTTGGGTTTGTGATTTTTCCTGCAAAAAGAACACCCAAGTGAAGCGAGAATAATCATCCACAATTACAAGGCAATACTTACTACCGCCGATGCTTATGTAAGCGATCGGGCCGAATAAATCCATGTGTAGGAGCTCTAGTGGCCTGTCGGTAGTCATGATGTTTTTGTGTGGATGATGGACACCAACTTGCTTCCCGGCTTGGCACGCGCTACAAATCCTGTCTTTCTCAAAATGAACATTGGTTAGTCCTAAAATGTGTTCTCCCTTTAGAAGCTTATGAAGATTCTTCATCCCAACATGGGCTAGTCGGCGATGCCATAGCCAACCCATATTAGTCTTAGCAATTAAGCAAGTGTCGAGTTCAGCTCTATCAAAATCTACCAAGTATAGCTGACCCTCTAATACTCCCTTAAAAGCTATTGAATCATCACTTCTTCTAAAGACAGTAACACCAGTATCAGTAAAAAGACAGTTGTAGCCCATTTGACATAATTGGGATACGGAAAGCAAATTGTAATCTAAGGAATCTACAAGAAAAACATTGGAAATAGTATGGTCAGGTGATATAGCAATTTTACCCAATCCTTTGACCAAACCTTGATTTCCATCCCCGAATGTGATGGCTCGTTGGGGATCTTGGTTTTTCTCATATGAGGAGAACATCCTTTTCTCCCCTGTCATATGGTTTGTGCACCCGCTGTCGAGTATCCAACTTGAGCCCCCGGATGCATAAACCTACAAAACAAGTTTAGTTCTTTGTTTTAGGTACCCAAATGGTTTTGGGTCCTTTGGCATTAGAAACGAGAACCTTGGGTACCCAAACACAAGTCTTGGAGCCCTTGTGTTTGCCCCCAACAATTTTGGCAACTACCTTGCCGGATTTGTTAGTTAAAACATAAGATGCATCAAAAGTTTTAAATGAAATGGCATGATCAATTGATGCATTAGAGATTTTCTTTCTAGGCAACTTGGCATGGGTTGGTTGCCTAGATCTAGATGTCTCACCCTTATACATAAAAGCATGATTAGGGCCAGAGTGAGACTTCCTAGAATGAATTTTTCTAATCTTGCTCTCAGGATAGCCGGCAGGGTACAAAATGTATCCTTCGTTATCCTGAGGCATGGGAGCCTTGCCCTTAACAAAGTTAGATAAGTTCTTTGGAGGGGCATTAATTTTGACATTGTCTCTCTTTTGAAAGCCAATGCCGTCCTTAATGCCAGGGCGTCTCCCATTATAGAGCATGCTTCTAGCAAATTTAAATTTTTCATTTTCTAAGTCATGCTCACTAATCTTAGCATTAAGTTGTGCTATGTGATAATTTTGTTTTTTAATTAAGGCTAGGTGATCATGGATAGCATCAACATTAATATCTCTACATCTAGTACAAATGGAAATATGCTCAACATTAGATGTAGAGGGTTTGCAAGATTTTAGTTCAACAACCTTAGCATGCAACATATCATTTTTAGTTCTAAGGTCGGAAATAGTAGCATTGCAAACATCAAAATCCTTAGCCTTAGCAATTAGTTTCTCATTCTCTTTTCTAAGACTAGTGATAGAAACATTCAACTCATCAATCCTAGCAAGCAAATCAACATTATCATTTCTAGGATCAATGCAAACATGAGAATCAACCTTAGCAATTAATTTAACATTTTCACTTCTAAGGTTGTCTATAGTCTCATGGCAAGTACTTAGCTCACTAGACAATTTTTCACATTTTTCTATTTCTAGAGCATAAGCATTTTTAACCTTAACATGTTTCTTGTTTTCTTTGATTAGGAAGTCCTCTTGGGAGTCCAAGAGATCATCCTTTTCATGGATGGCACTAATTAGCTCATTTAATTTTTCTTTTTGTTCCATGTTAAGGTTGGCAAAAAGAATACGCAAATTATCCTCCTCATTTTTATCATTATCCTCATCACTAGATGTTTCATATTTAGTGGAGGACCTTGATTTTACCTTCTTTTTGCCGTCCTTGGCCATGAGACACTTGTGGCCGACGTTGGGGAAGAGGAGGCCCTTGGTGACGGCGATGTTGGCGGCGTCCTCGTCGTCGGAGGAGTCGCTTGAGCTTTCGTCGGAGTCCCACTCCCGACAAACATGGGCATCGCCGCCCTTCTTCTTGTAGTACTTCTTCTTTTCTCTCCTCTTTCCCTTCTTGTCGTCGCCCCTGTCACTGTCACTAGACATAGGACATTTTGCAATAAAATGACCGGGCTTACCACACTTGTAGCAAACCTTCTTGGAACGGGATTTGTAATCCTTCCCCTTCCGTTGCTTGAGGATTTGCCGGAAGCTCTTGATGATTAGGGCCATCTCCTCGTTGTCGAGCTTGGAGGCGTCAATT
Organism: Zea luxurians; assembly: GCA_029449295.1. Classification (NCBI taxonomy): domain Eukaryota; kingdom Viridiplantae; phylum Streptophyta; class Magnoliopsida; order Poales; family Poaceae; genus Zea; species Zea luxurians. The sequence goes on along the minus strand of JAOPSE010000016.1, from coordinate 30,184,316 downwards.
GGTTGTCTACTTGGTGTAGACTCCTCCTTCTTCTCCTCCGTTGCCTTGAAGGCCACCGGTTGCGCCTCGGATGTGGAAGGCTCGTCAAGCTCGTTGATCTTCTTTGAGCCCTTAATCATGCATTCAAAGCTTACAAAATTCCCGATAACTTCCTCGGGGGTCATTAGTGGATATCTAGGATTACCACGAATTAATTGTACTTGAGTGGGGTTAAGGAAAATAAGATCTCTTAGAATAACCTTAACCACTTCGTGGTCATCCCATTTTGCGCTCCCGAGGTTGCGCACTTGGTTCACCAAGGTCTTGAGCCGGTTGTACATGTCTTGTGGCTCCTCCCCTTGGCGAAGACGGAAGCGACCGAGCTCCCCCTCGATCGTTTCCCGCTTGGTGATCTTGGTGAGTTCATCACCTTCGTGCGCCGTCTTGAGTAGGTCCCAAATCTCCTTTGCGTTCTTCAACCCTTGCACTTTGTTGTATTCCTCCTTGCTTAGAGAGGCAAGGAGAATGGTTGTGGCTTGGGAGTTGAAGTGCTCGATTTGGGCCACTTCGTCCGTGTCATAGTCCTCATCCCCTATAGATGGTACCTGTACACCATACTCAACAACATCCCATATACTTTTGTGGAGAGAGGTTAGATGAAATCGCATCAAATTACTCCACATAGCATAATCTTCACCATTAAAAGTTGGTGGTTTGCCTAATGGGACGGAAAGTAAAGGTGTATGTTTAGGAATGCGAGGGTAGCGTAGGGGGATCTTACTATACTTCTTACGCTCTTGGCGTTTAGAAGTGACGGACGCCGCGTCGGAGCCGGAGGTAGATGTCGATGAAGTGTCGGTCTCGTAGTAGACCACCTTCCTCATCCTCTTGTGCTTGTCCCCACTCCGATGCGGCTTGTGAGAAGAAGATTTTTCTTTCTTCTCCTTGTGGTGAGAAGAGGAAGATCTTTTCTCCTTCCGCTTGGAGGAGTTCTTCTTCTTCTCCCTTCTCTTGGTGCGGGACTCTTCCGATGAAGTGCTCCCTTGGCTTGTAGTGGGCTTGTTATCGCCGGTCTCCATCTCCCTCTTGGTGTGATCTCCCGACATCACTTCGAGCGGTTAGGCTCTAATGAAGCACCGGGCTCTGATACCAATTGATAGTCGCCTAGAGGGGGGGTGAATAGGGCGAAACTGAAATTCTCAAAAATAAACACAACTACAAGCCGGGTTAGCGTTAGAAATATAATTGAGTCCGCGAGAGAGGGCGCAAAACAAATCGCAAGTAAATGAAGAGTGTGACACGCGGATTTGTTTTACCGAGGTTCGGTTCTCTCAAACCTACTCCCCGTTGAGGAGGCCACAAAGGCCGGGTCTCTTTCAACCCTTCCCTCTCTCAAACGGTCCCTCGGACCGAGTGAGCTTTTCTTCTTCTCAATCAAACGGGAACAAAATTTCCCCGCAAGGGCCACCACACAATTGGTGCCTCTTGCCTTGGTTACAATTGAGTTTGATCACAAGAACAAGTGAGGAAGAAAAGAATGCGATCCAAGCGCAAGAGCTCGAAAGAACACAAGCAAATCACTCTCTCTAGTCACTATGGTGTTGTGTGGAATTTGGAGAGGACTTGATCTATTTGGTGTGTCTAGAATTGAATGCTAGAGCTCTTGTAGTAGTTGAGAAGTGGAAAACTTGGATGGCAATGAATGTGGGGTGGTTGGGGTATTTATAGCCCCAACCACCAAAAGTGACCGTTGCTGGAAGTTGTCTGTTCGATGGCGCACCGGACAGTCCGGTGCACACCGGACAGTCCGGTGCCCCTGCCACGTCACCATTGCCGTTGGATTCTGACCGTTGGAGCTTCTGACTTCTGGGCCCTCTTGGGTGTCCGGTGCACACCGGACATGTACTGTTTGATGTCCGGTGCACCGGTATGGGCGATCCTGCCGACTGCGCGCGCTGCGCGCGCATTAAATGCACCGCAGGTAGCCGTTGGCGCCGAAATAGCCGTTGCTCCGCTGGTACACCGGACAGTCCGGTGCACACCGGACAGTCCGGTGAATTTTAGCGGAGCGGCTGCCGCGCGAACCCGAGGCTGGCGAGTTCCGGAGACCGCGCTTCCTTGGAGCACCGGACATGTCCGGTGCACACCGGACAGTCCGGTGAATTATAGCGCGCCGGCTTCCGAGAATTCCCGAGGGCGAAGAGTTTGAGTTGGAGTCCTCTGGGCGCACCGGACACTGTCCGGTGCACACCGGACAGTCCGGTGCCTCCAGCCAGAGGTGCCCTCGGTTGCCTTATTGCTCCTTAGTTGAATCCAAAACTTGATCTTTTTATTGGCTAAGTGTGAACCTTTTGCACCTGTATAACTTATGCACTAGAGCAAACTAGTTAGTCCAATATTTGTGTTGGGCAATTCAACCACCAAAATTATTTAGGAACTAGGTGTAAGCCTAATTCCCTTTCAGCGCGGCTCGGTCCACCGCGTCCTCCGGGACCCACAGCAGGGAGGGTTTATAAAAACTTAACCCCTGGAAGAGCAAAGATCCCAACAGTGGGAATCGAAGGCAACACGGCGCAGTACAGGAGAAGGATCGGATACTTACCAGGGAAACATACCCATGGTCAGGATGCATCGCAGGCTGGGTAAGGGCGCCGACATCCAGCCTCCCTATCGTGCCTGCTACCTGCTTGTGGAGGTCGTCGTCGGGGGGGAGGCCGAGGACATCTGCGAGCCCTCCAGATCGACCCCCGGTCTCATCTTCGAGAGCTGCAGTCGCCGCTCTGCTAAGGGGAGCACCCTCCGGCGATGGATAGCGGCAACCACCCCCGCAGCGGTAAGGCCCCCATCTCGTAACATCTGCAAAGCCTACAGAATAGGCTGGAGCTTCTCCTGTCTCTCGCGCGTGGCACCCCAGCGCCAGTTGCTGCCGGCGGCGGTCACCACTCGCTGAGAAAACGACGGAAGCCTCCCGTCGTCGTTCCGAAGATAAAACCATCAACGCTGCCACCCCTTGTTCGAAGACACAAGGATGGCAGGGATGTACTGCTACGCGCGCCCCTGCCTCAACTGGAGGGTGCAGCCACCGGCCCGCACCGCCATACGGACCTTCTTTGCATCCGTCGTCAAGGCGAAGAGCTCCGCGGAGAAGAGGTGGGTCCACAGATCCCAGTGAACTTCGATCCCCAGAAAACCCTCACAAACCGCCACGAAGATGGCTGCTTGCGCAATGGAGTTGGGGTTGAGGTTATGCAGCTCCACCCCGTAGTGGTGCAGGAGCGCCCGCATAAAGTGGCTCGCTGGCACTCCGAACCCCCGCTCATGGAAGGCGACGAAGCTAACAACGTACCCCGGCGGCGGGGAAGGGACGGCCTCGCTCGGGGCCATCCACTCCGGCTGCGCCCCAACGGAGAGGGGACGGAGTAGACCATCGGCGACGAGGGCCTCCAGATCCTTCGTGATGACGGTGGAGGAGGGCCACGGGTTGTGTGGCGGGACAACGGTCACCCTGTCAGCCATCACCGAACGAAGGTGGTGGAGGCAGAGGGGATGAGGTGTGCGGTTTCCTTTTCCCTGGCTATTCTCTTAGGTTACGAAAACCAGAGCAAAAGGCAGGCGCAAATGCAAGAGTGGCGAACCACTGCCGACCCCCCTTCCGAGTATATAAAGGCCCGGGCGAGAACTGTTCAAAACTTCGCCCGAACTCACCGCAAAATTCAAAACTCAAAGGTAAAGCGATCTTCCTGTTCCTCAAACGGCTCGCACGCGCAACCGGCGCCACGCGAATCGCCCGTCCCATCGCATTAACTCCCCGGTAGAGCAGGCGACACCTCTGGCGGGCGAGGCAGGCGTCGCTTCGCCTTCGCCATAATGACCGCGTCAAAAAAGGTGCACCACCTTATTTAAATTCATATTCTTCCCCTCCTCCTCTCTCTCTCTCTCGCTACAGGGACCGGGAAAGGGGATGTTGTGGAAAGGATCCTTCTCGGCGAAGGAAGCGGGCCCCGAGCCCTCCTACTGATCAGGGGTTCGAAGGCTGGCCCCTCGGAAGGGTTTCGACAGCCGCCCGAGAGCACTCGGACTTCAAGCCCATTACTGATCAGGGGTTCGAAGGCTGGCCCCTCGGAAGGGTTCGACAGCCGCCCCAGAGTGCTCGGGCTCCGTGCCCATTACTGATCAGGGGTTCGTAGGCTGGCCCCTCGGAAGGGTTCGACAGTCGCCCCAGACCACGCAGAGTGAGGGATGACTCTGGGTACGTCCGATACATGGCCGAGGCTCGGGCTACGCTCCCGAGGTACCCTAGGACATTTCCGAGACCGGCGGAAACGATTTGTAACGGAATCCCACCAGAGGGAGGCATCGAGCCCTCGGACCCTGTCGAAGGGGTCTGGATCCGGCGAATCATCCACAGGTACTTTTGGAGCGCGCCTCTGGGCCACCAGCTGACCCCTAACGAATGGGGCACGGGCGTCCACTCGGATCACCCGTTAGCAGCTCACTGGAAACACCATGTTCGGCGCCCTCCGAGGGCAACATGGCGCTTTCCCCCCTCCTCCTTGCGGAAAGGCGACGCAAGGGCATATGATAAAAGTTGGGAAAGCCATCGATCGTCCTCTCGCTCCATGCAGAGGCTCGAGGGCTGCTCTCACACTCGGCTACGGCCAAAACTGTTGACAACGTCAACAAACCAGCTTGATAACTCGGAACCCGACCACGCACCTGGGCTACGGCCAGGCCGCATGAGGGAACGATCAGACCGGCCAAAGCACCACGAAAAGCATTCAGACCTCAGAGGAGTCAAACCACTCCTCCGAGGCCTCAGGGCCTACACCCGGCGGGTGCGTGCGCACCCACTAGAACAAGGCAAAAACCAAGAAAGGCCGGTCCCCTCACCGAAAATGCGGCAAAAGCCTCCAAGCGAGTACCAACACTCCCTTCGAGGCTCGAGGGCTACTGTCGGGTACCATAATTAGGGGTACCCCCAACGCTCCTAATCATGGCTGGTAAACACCCTCAGACCAACTGACGGGTGCGGTTCAAGTCAAGGCTTCGTCTACCCAAGGGACGCGATCTCACCCGAGCCCAGCCTCGGGCTGGAGCAGTAGTCCTAGACGAGTTCACGCCTCGCCCGAGGGCCTCCTCAGGCAGCGGGCGCCCCCTCGGCTCTCCCGAAGCCCGACTCGGTCAGGCTTCGTTGTGAAGCAACCTTGGCCAGACCGCCTCACCAACCGACCGCTTCACAGGTGCATTCAATGCAGGGGATGCCTGACGCCGTATCTTGACACACGCGCCTCAGTCGGCCAGGCTGAAGTGACCGCAGTCACTTCGCCCCTCTCTTTTACTGTCCGATATGACAGGAAAACAGCGCCGCTCGCCCCGCTCCGACTGCCGTGCCAACCACCCAGGCAAAGACTGACAACAAGTCACGATCAACCACCGAGTTCGGCCTCGGGCACAACAGGAAGCTCCGCCTCGCCCGACCTCAGGCTCCGGCCTCGGGAGGAGGTCTCCGCCTCGCCCGACCCCCGGACTCGGCCTCGACCTCAGGCTCCAGCCTCGGGAGGAGGTCTCCGCCTCGCTCGACCCCTGGACTCGACCTCGACCTCGGTCTCGGGAGGAATCGCGTCCTCGCCCGACCCCGGCCTCGCCTCAAGAGAAGTCTCCGCCTCGCCCGACCTTGGGCTCGGACCGACCGCGCCAACAGGGGATACATCATTACCCTATCCCTAGCTAGCTCAGGCTACAAGGAATAAGACCGGCGTCCCATCTGGCTTACCCCTGCGACGGGTAATGATGGTGCCCCACGTGCACCATGACGTCGGTGACTCTCAGCCCCTTATGGCAGCAAGGAGAGACGTCAGCAGGATCCTTGCTGCACTGCCAGCTGTGCTCCTACAGGACTCAGGCGCTCCTCCGACGGCCATGCCATCACGTGTACAGGGCCCAAGCTCTCCCCCGACAGCCACGTTGGCATGTACACAGGGCTTAGGCACTCCTCTGCCGGACACGTTAGCGTAGCTACGCCCCCCGTTGTACGTCTGGACCCTCTCCTTGCGTCTATAAAAGGGAGGTCCAGGGCCACCCTAAGGGGGGTTCGCGCGAGGGAAGGAGCGGACGAACGGGCTCCCACTCTCTGCCTCACTCTCCCTCACGCGACGTGCTTGTAACCCCTACTACGAGCGGCACCCTGGTGCAGGATAATACAAGGCTTGCCCCACATCTTGTGTTCCATCCCGCGCCAACCCATCTGGGCAAGGGCACGCAGCGATTTCACTCGTCGGTCAAGGGACCCCCCGGGTCCGAAACGCTGACAACCTAGAATATCACTTTTTCTAGGCACCTATAGATGCCTCAAGCCTGGACTATAGAGCATATCCATATGACCATAAAGTCTACAGGAAACCTGAACAATGCCCTCATGGATGTCAACCCTAATGCTGCCAATAATAAAGACACTTGTATGGGATGGCTCCAGGTTCAAACTCCAGTGTGGAGCTATAGTTTATAATATCAATTTAAATGGTTTTAAAAATATTTTAAATTTTAAAAATAAAGAAAATTACTAGGAGTAGGCAAAAAAATACCAAACACCATACACCAAAATTTGCGGTTTATTTGGTTTTTGGTGTTTGGTGCGGTTTAGATTTTAGCCCTATTTGGTGTTTGGTGTGGTTTTCAATATTCAAACACCAAAAATACCAAAAAACCAAAATGTAGCAAACCTACCTCTTGTAGCCCTAGACCCTAGACTCATATCATTATAATTTTTAAGAACTATGTGTTAGTTGGTCTTACTCAACACTAAATTGTTTATGCAATTTCATTAAGTACTTGCGATGAATTATCAGTATGTTCTTATGCAATTTTATGTTTGCAGTTTCAAATTATTTGGTGATTGTGGTAATACCAAACGCCGAACTAAAAAAACTGAACACCAAATTGTGCGGTTTTTTATTTCGGAACAAAAAAATTGGTTTCCATTTTCCAAACACCAAACTTTTTTTACACCAAATAAACCAGTAAACCACACCGAATAAAGCAATAAAACCGAAGTACATCCCTAAAAATGACTTATCTAAATGTCTTCTAAAGACTTACAACTCTAACTCTACAATTTTCTGGAGCACCTAATGACCTGTTCCACCAAGTCTACCAAATTTTCTAGAGCTAAAGCTGTCACAAACAAGGAGTAAGATGGACCCAAACAGAAGAGCATTTTAGGTGATCCCAAAGCCTATAGGAAGCCGGACAATGCCCCATGGATGTCAACCCTAGCGCTACCAATAACAGAGAAGACATTGAGATAGGTGACCGAGATTTTAATCTCGAGAGCAGATGACCTCTTGAACTAGATCCTATATATATTATTTTTAATGGCGGATCCAGGAATGGACTAGGGGGGGGGGGGGGCTAATTTCCTAGTAACTAGTGACGAAGACAATATAAGATATTAAAAGGATTTATTTTTCTTCCTTTTTCTTCTTCCTCTTCCCTCCCCCTCTACTCTTCACCTCTTTCTCTAATGGAGTGGGGCTCATTATTCTATTCTCTTATTCTTTCTTCTCTATACTCCACCTATATATTCAATAAAATTTCATGGGCGTTGGGGGCAGGAGGGGAGATCCGCCACTGAGTATTATGCTTTATTATTAGGGCTACTTTGGGAACCTCAAATCCCCTTCAGGATTGGAGGGGATTGAGCTGAAAATAAATTAATTTCTTATTCAATCCCCTTCAATCCCGAAGGGGATTTGTGTTTAGTTTTTGTTCTGGTATAACTTTATTCAGTCGTGAACTTGTGATGTAACACCTAATTGTAGATGTAGTTCTTGCGCGTTGTTGGCTGCTGTAGTATTACTGTTGGATGTATAATTATGTGTGTAGGTGGCTAGGCTATTTGCTTGGGCGGTTTTGTATTCTATTCACATATAAATTAGAGCACAATGGTACATATTTCTCTTATGTTTCCTCCTGTCTATATTCTCGTGTTTCCATACACCTATTTATTATGCTCTTATTTATTTTCGCTCTTGGCTATTCCGATTTTGATTCTAGTTTCAGTGTTAGGGCTAGTTTGGCGACCCTATTTTTTTCAATTTTTTTATTTTTTAAAGAAAATTACTTTATTTCTCTCGAGAAAATAAGAATCATTTTAAAAAACGAAGTTGACAAACTAACCCTTAAACATAAAAATAAAATAGAAAAGTGGTTGTTCCGTCTATTTCCATCGGGTTTTCATCGCTGCTACTCTTCTCAGGGTTCCCAGATTCCATTTAGCCTTGTTCGTTCGTGCTAGAATTTCATTTAGGCCTTGTTTGTTCGAACCGAATTACACTCGAAATCGTTCTATTTGATCAATGATTATATAAGAGAATCAATCTCGACCCATCTATCTATCAATCCGTAACAACCGAACAGGGCTGTTGATTCATCGGATCAGCCGAGATTCACATGCTGCCATCACGAGGGTAATGAGCCAGCTTAGCTTACGTTGTTTAGTTAAACAGTCGCAGACTATTATTTATCAGGCCTTGCTTCATTCTTTTTAATTAGCTTGCACGTACTACGCACGTTGTTTTCAGAAGAAACAAGGGCACACACGTCTCTCGCACGTACTACAGTGTAGTACGAACAGAAACTATGTGTCTGAAAGAGACACATACTAGTTAATTAAGATGTCATAAATGCTTCTGAATTCTTGAGTGTTTGACAGGCTACGCATATATAGGCTGGTTGGCCGATGATTGTTGCCCCGATTTCAGCAATTCCTACAGATTTGAATCGAGCCAATCCATCCAGGCACTACAAATCCGCGTGCAGTGCAAATGCAGTGAGTCAGTGTATGCACCTTCCTCCCTGGAACGTCCAGCCGATCTTCCCCATCTGGCGCTCCCACAGCGGGCGCGCCATGTAGCGCTTCCAGTCCACGATCACCCTCTTGAGGTCGAACAGCTTGTTCTCCAGCCCGACGCAGCAGGTCATGTGCACGGTAGCGATGCGGTTGAGGTCCCTGCCCAGCTGGCAGAAGCCGCTGACGGTGGCGGCGTCGATGAACCGGATCCGGACCCCCAGCCCGTCCGCGAGCTCCCGCTTGATCTCGTTGAACACGAACTGGTCGTGGTTCTCCGGGAACCGCCGCCGCGCCGCGTGCCAGTAGGCCATGGCGCGGGCGTTCCGGGGAGTCGCCTTGAAGTAGATGAAGCCCGTGTTGGGGAAGTTGCCCAGGTCGTCCGGGTTGCCGAAGTAGAAGTCGCTCGACGTCGTGATGTCCGCCGCCATCGTGATGTGCACCAGCGGGTTCCGGAACCACGCCACGTCCACGTCCTGCGCGCGCCACGCCACGCCAGTCGTCAAACGGAACGCCGCCTCGTGACTCGTGAATAAACCAGTGAAAACTCAACGCTCAACGGGAGCAGCGAGCGAGGCACGTGCCGTGAAGAGCAGGTTGTAGCCGAGCTCGAGGACGCGCTGCTGCAGCTTCAGCTTGCTCCACACGAGGTCGAGGTAGTCCTTGGTCATGTAGCTCTTGGCGCCGGAGAGGTCGAGGGCTCGAGGCCCGCCTTCTCCGGCCTGAGCAGGTGGCAGTGCGGGTGCACGGCCTGGCACCGCCGGAACGCGCCGTCGTCCATGGCCACCACCACGACGTGCTTCGCCAGGTGCGACACGTTCTCGCCCACGCGGAAGCTCTCCAGGAACGAGTCCAGCAGCGACCCCGGCGCCGCCCACGCCTCGTTCACCGACGTCATGATCACCGTCCGGTCCTCCATCGCCGCTCGGCGCAGCATCCGCGCAAACCCCGCATCGTCATCATCGGAGCCGGACGCGCCCGCCTGAAAGAGAACAAAAAAACACGGCATCAGCTCATCGCCGGTGGCCAAGAACAAGGAAGCAGCTAGCGCATTACCTCGTTCGCTGGAGGAGCTCCTACTCCGCCGGCGTGTTGCTCTAGAGCGTCGACGACCACCGTGCCGTTTCCTCGTGGAGTACTAGTACTGCAGCGCACGCTGCCTGAGCCAGAGCGAGGGCCGGCGTCCAGCGCGGGCCACGCGGGGCTCGCCGTCGCCGTCAGGAAGAAGAGGAGCAGCACGGTGGCCGAAGCCGCCCCGAGGAGGAAGACGACCAGCGGAGACAGAGACGGGCTGCTGTTCTTGGAGGTCGCCATGCCAGCCAGCCGCGAGCGAAAGTAATGCTGCTGCTACTCGTACTAGCTAGCTAGTCCAGAGTCCCAGCTGGCATATTAGTATCTCTGCAATCATGCCATCTGTTCCGAAATTGACCTCTCTGGGAGATTGCTAGTCGGACGCTAGACGTGCCAGTTTGTGCTGCCCATGCCCAACTCAACTCTCGCGTTTCATTCAACGCTTTTCTTCGGTTATTCTACCTGTCTGCGCTGCCGCCGAAGCTTCTGCAACGGAGACTATCCAGGCTTCAAAGTGCAGGGTTGTTAGAGATTTATCTATGCAAAGGATCCATACGGAAGAACAGAGAATTAGAGACCTGTCAGCATCAAGAGAGATGCTTGACGATTTTAACGTACAACCACTCGAATTGAAGCGCGGTACACGTGCCAATGTGCCATAGGTCAGGCAAGATGCCCACTCCGAACAAGAAACCTCAGTCGTCTACTCGTCTTCCGTCCGTTGTCAGCTTTCTGAAACAAATTAAACTGACGAGAACAAGGCTTGAGCTTGACAACGGAAAGTGTTTGCTCTGAAACTGCAATGTTTTGCCGCATTTACAACAACGGGGTTTAGGAGCACGGCAGTTTGCAGTTTCGGGAAAGACGATGGACAACATGCTCACCCATTTATCTGACCACTTCAGAAATTGTAATCCTGCCTCATCTATTATCAGCTACACATACAAAGTATTTAGAATTCGAGCAGTTGCACGTTAAAATTGTCGAGCCTGTAGACTGGGGGGAAGCGTTATAACTGATAATACAATATAATATATACGTTTGTGCCAAATTATCCATATATATCATTGCCGAGGATAATAAAAAGTAACACTTTCTTATATCTAAATTATCTGCCTCTCTTCTTATAAACAAGCAAACAACAATATCTCATAAATCTAAGTATAAATACTACAATATTGTTTTAGCAAAAAATAACACGATACCAATAAAGCAAGCATGTTGTACATTCGAAATTATACATTTCACCATTGTGCACTAGGTCTGGGCAAAAAAACCCGTAACCCGAACCCGGAATACCGAACCTGAAATACCCGAAACCCGAATTTTGTTCGGAAATTTCGGGTAGCAATTTGCAAAACCCGAATTTATTTCGAGTAATTCGGGTATTATAATCGAGTACCCGAAATACCCGAACTTTCATGTATCATGTACTCATATCATTCTTAATTATTAACTAGGTGAGTGCCCGTGCGTTGCAACGGGAACATAATATAGTAATAAATCAAAATAAATCTCTAGCACAACATTAGACCTGCACATTTTTTTATAGCAAATGGATGTAACTTTTGCACGTGCAAGTTTAAGGCCAAGTGTTTTTTTCTTCCTAATAAAATCGTAAACATAAGCATGAATCAATTGGTCATATGAAAAGGGTAAAAAATGATACAATTCATCAACTCAAAAACACTCCTAAGGCATTGTTTGTTTGCAAGTGGATTGGAGGGAATTAAGGTATATTAAATCTTTTTTCTATTCAATTTTGAATATGAAGAGATATGATTTCCTCCAATTTCTTTTAATCCACTCCTAACCGAACAAGCCCTAAATAATATGACACTCCTGAGAGCAACATATGATCTCTCAAAAATCACACCAGTACTACTTTCAAGGACGAGAGAGAGGTAGAAGCAAGATAACACTTAAATGACAGGGGAATGCACGAACTAGTTAAAAGCATGAAAATCACCCACTACAAGAGATAGAGCATGGCAGTAACATACAATTGCCCTCACATGGACATACCATGAGACAACATAAGTGAATTAAATGTGAAAATTGAATAAGTCTAATGTTATATGACCAAAAGGAAGTTCACTCTGTAAGCTCTCAAACTTCAGCAAAATTTGCTGCTGAGTCTTCGATATGCTAGCATTCTCGGACAAGTTAACAGAAGAAATAGAGAAGACTCCGGATGCATTGGTTCTCCATATCAAATGCCAAATATCAAATCCATCACATTGGTTACAATTGTGGTGTAGCAAGGCTGCCAGTTGCACGTCGACCTGCATCTCAGCTGATATTTGTGTTAGCTTTCGAGTCATATGGGTGGGGGCAAGGCTCCTAACTGGTTCAACACACCAGAGCTCTTCAAGCCAAGTAACTTTGAAGGTAAGGAAACCATAAATCCACCTTGATTGCTTTGAGCGGAACTCTTGTCCAGGTTGCCGGTGCAGCACATCAATAGGCTTTACTCAAAATTATATTGTCTCTAGAACTTCGTAGAGATAATAGGTTACGGAAATTTAAAGTGCCTATCTTTAATTCATGATTACACAAACAATTTAAGAGAAAATTGCACCTACAAAAGTAAAAAAAAGATTTGGTAAGGAATGGCAAAAAAAAGGACCGCAAAAATGGACCACTTAACTGTTCGGTTCGATATCTATTCAGAGAGGGCACTATTAACTGCTACAACTAAAAAAGGGAGAGGCATGCCCATATGTTCATACTGTTTGTCAACTGGAACAACTTTCTAGTATCTATTGCAACTGAAAGAACAATTAGATGCAAAGTCTAATGAAACAGTATATGAGACATATTTTCTTTTATAAATTTTTCAAGTGATATCAAGTGTTGGGTTTCTATAGCTCAAAAATTCAGTGAAACAATCTGATATACTGAAGTCTAAACAATCTTCCATGTATACCTTTCGACCATGGTTACATATTTTTAGGATTTTCACTATATAAAGTGTAGTCCATGAGTGCTTGTGTTTCATGTGGTTTAGTCTTCAGAAAAACAACCATTTTAAAATCAAAAGGGGACATTTTGAAATGGGAAGCATTGCAACAAATGCAACATTTCTACTTATGAACAACCATTTTGAAATCTCTACAACAATTGCAACATTTCTACTTATGAAGCATTCAACTGTCAGATCATAATAAATGGAGCAACAAATGTAGTTAGTAACTGCAGTTACCAAGCATATTTATGTGAATGTTTTAAGTTTTCTCACAAGCTTTATGTCCATATAATGCCACAAGCCCACAAGCTGCATCAAATATGAACTACAGATACATAATTCCAAAAATGGGAAGTCGTGTTCTATTGTCCATGCAGTTTTGTGCCACACAAAATGGATGCTTTAGAAATCTGAACTGCAGATACATTATGCAAGGAACATTTCATAAAATGGGTAGTCATGTGTTCTATCGCAGATTGCTGTTGCAATGAAATTCTCTTGAACAGGTGAAAGTTCCCTATGCCCGGGAACAGGATCTGGATGTCGCTTAGAGGGGGGTGAATAGGCGAATAATAATTATCACTTTATAACTGGAAATTCTTACTCTACTCGAAGGCTGGATAGCAGTGGAATGAAAGACCCTTCGAGTAGGTTGCAGCGGAATTGAAGTTCCTGTATTAAAATACCCTGCACTTCGAAGACAGCTTGTACCACATATAAATATTGAAGTGCAAGTATAAACAACAAATAAGACAGAGAAACAACACACAACACAGAGCAGAGCACACAGACATAGGGATTTATCTCGAGGTTCGGCCAAGCCTGAAATGCTTGCCTAGTCCTCGTTGGAGTTAGCCACACCTTGGCTTGGAGTCTATTTCAACTCCTTCCTCCGTTTGCTTAGATCTGTCAGTGCGACAGATAGAGCCTTACACTATGTTGATATCAGTTACAACGATGTCGTGGATGCTTACAATCTTCTCGACAGCACTCCGACAGAGTAACAATGCGCTCAAGATATTGCTCTAGCTCTCAGCAGCACTTCCCCTCTCTCTAAAGGCTTATAACTTCGCCTCTACATAAACTAGAGAGATACACAAGAGAGGGAGAGAGAGAATTGATCCAAATGATGTATGCACTTGTTGGCTGCTCCTGTGTACTTGTTTGAGGCGCTTAGGGGTCCCTTTTATAGCCCCAAAGGGCCTAGGAGCCATTGGAGCTTCATTTGGAAGCTCCCATCCTTCCCTGGTTGCGGGTGCACCAGACTGTCCGGTGGCGCACCGGACAGTGAACAGTAATGGATCTGATTGACAGTTTCCTTCTCTGGAACAGCTAGCCGTGCACCGGATAGGTTACTATTCACTGGCCTATGCACCGGACAGATCACTATTCATTGTCCTGTGCACCGGACACAGCTACTATTCACTGTCCTGTGCACCGGACATAGCTACTATTCACTGTCATGTGCACCGGACAGGTCACTATTCACTGACCTGTGCACCGGACAGAGTTACTATTCACTGTCTTGTGCACCAGACAACTACTATTCACTGTCCTGTGCACCAACCAACATCACACTAAGTGATTTTTCCTCCGTTCTTTCTCCGTTTGACTTCAACTTTTGGGAGGATTTTCCTGAGACTTAAACAAACACATTTAGAGTATAATCCAATTGTTTTATTCCTGGTGGCTACTGCTGCTTACAATATGCTGATGACACTATTTTTTTGCTTCAAGATGATCTGGAAAATGCTAGAAACCTGAAGTTTATTCTCTGCATTTTTGAACAAATGTCTGGTCTTAAGATTAACTTTCATAAAAGCGAAATTATTTGCTTGGGAAATTCTATTAATAGAGAGCATTTGTATGCTGACATCTTTACTTGCCCTCCTAGTGGTCTCCATATGAAGTACTTAGGGGTCCCAATTGACAACAAAAAACTGTGCAAATCTTTGTGGGATCCTATAGAAGAAAAGATTGAGAACAAACTGAGCTCTTGGCAAGGCTGTTTTCTTAGTTTGGGTGGTCGATTAGTTTTGATCAACAGTAGTCTCACCAATGTTCCCTTGTACATGCTCTCTTTGTACAAATGCCCCAAAGGTGTGTTGAATAAAATGGATATATTTAGGAAAAGGTTATTATGGCAAGGTGGCCACAATCAGAAGAAATACCATTTGGCTGAGTGGAATTTAGTCTGTTCTCCCAAAAATATGGGTGGTCTTGGTGTTCTAGATTTGCAAAAAATGAATGAAGCTTTGTTGGCTAAATGGTTTTGGAGACTAGAAAATTCTAGTGGTTTGTGGCAAACTATTGTTCATAACAAGTATGTCAAAAATAGACCTATCATTTCTGTGAAGAAGAGACCTTCTGATTCTCACTTCTGGAAAGGTATTCTTTCAGTTCGGGACAAATTTTATAATTATTGTAAAAAAATTATTGGTAATGGAAAGAATTCCAGTTTCTGGAAAAACATTTGGTGTGACAATGTAAAATTGGCTGACAAGTACCCTAACTTGTTCGAATTTGCTTATGACAAGGATATCACAGTTCATAATGTCATCTCCTCCAATTTTCAGTCATTTACGTTCAGAAGGAGACTTATTGGTGATCTAGGGGAGGCTTATAATGACCTCGTTGACCGTTGTAGTTATGTCTTGCTGTCTGAAAGCGAGGATTCTTCGAAGTGGATGTTGGGTTGCAAAGGTTTTTCAGTGAATTCCTTTTACAAAATGTTGAAAAATTCTCTGATTGAGGTTCCTTTGAATTTTTTGTGGAAAACTAGGCTGCCCCAAAAAATTAAGGTGTTTCTGTGGCTGGTCAGAAATAAGAAGATTTTGACAAAAGATAATTTGTTTAAAAGACATTGGCATGGGAACCTTGACTGTATCTTTTGTGGACTTTTGGAGTCCATAGATCATTTGTTTTTCCACTGTCCTGTTGCCAGGTTTATTTGGAGAATCATCCAAATTGCATTTAATCTATCCTCTACTCCCAAAGATACGGCCGACCTTTTTGGTCCTTGGATTAACAGTTTTTATAAAACTGAAAAGAAATTGGTTCTCTTTGGGTGTGGTGCTGTCCTTTGGGCAATCTGGCAAACTCGTAACGATTGTTGCTTCAATGCTAAGCTGATTGATGATCCATCTAATGTGATTTTTTCCTGTTGCTACTGGATTGATGCTTGGTCTATTCGGCAGACAAAGAGGGGAAAAAACTGGTGGAATAAGGAAGCCGCAGAATCCAAAAGATAACAAGTGACATCTACAGTAAAGCCCATGGTTGGAAGCCGGTCGATAGGCGCCTCCAGTGACATTTTGGCTGCTGATGCATCGTTTCAAGTTCTGTCCTGTTTTGATGATATCAGTTTATCTTCTTCGTTAGATAAAAACCTAGCTTTTGTCATCGCTGTTGGTGGCTGATCCAGGCTGCTTTTGGACTTGTCTCTAGTTTGTCTCTTTGGATGGTTGTTAGTCTTTCTGATACTTCTGGAATACTGCGTTCCCTTAGTTGGGCTTAACCCCTGCGTAGCTGATAGTTATGGTAGTCTTATCGGCTTTTGGCGAATGGTTAAGACAGTGGTATTGTAAAAAAACTTGTTTTGGTTTCTATTTCTTAATGAAATAGGGGGTGTTCCCCTCTGTCAAAAAAAAGAAACTTACATCTTTCTTGTTCTTCTCCTAACTTTTCTGTTTCTCCTCCAGCAGAGCTCAGAATGGTACTTTCTCTACAGAAAGAGTTAGAGAGCAAACCAAAGCACCAAACTTGTTGTAAGAGGTGTATGCAACATGGTTGAACACTCAAACCTTACATACTTAACCTTTTTCATCGTTTTACCCAATTTGGCATGTTTGAGGTCGATGTTGGACTCTAAACCATTAAGTCAACTTGACTTGATCTAGATTGACATATCTGAGCTCCAACTCCCTTGTTCATTTCTCGAGCTTGATCTTGAGCCTTATGACTTACACCACATAACTGTAGATGTTACCTCATTGGTTGTAAGTCATGTCCTTATGTAGTGATCCTTGATGCACCATAACTCTTAACTCGATCAACCTTGACTTTGCAAGTCTTCTTCTTCACCCCTGGCTTTAGGTTCCTGGTCTCCTTGACCTTCTCCCATGCACTCGGTACCTCGAAGCTCTTCTTGCCTCCATCCTTGGCTTGATCGGTTGTCTCTGAGTTACGCACACTGAGTCTCACTTAAGCAATGTCCATCTTACTTGTGATGTCCATTATCTATAGATAATCCAGTCTTTGGACCATCACACTTGTTCACTTGTGTTGAACCCTATTAGCTTTGCATTAAGAACTTGTTCAACACTTAGCACACTTGTTAGTCCTTTAATTGGGTTGTCATCCGAACCACCAAAACCCACAAGAGAGCTTTCAACAGGTTAACATGACTCTATTCTTTTGCTAAGAATAAAGATATGCATTATGTGGTTGTAGCTACAGAAGATATGTTGAATCCAGGATATGTATTTGACAAAAAGGAGAAGATGTTGATCTAGATTCATAGTTTAGTTTATATTCATCGTGCCTTCTCATACATTAGTATTCCTTCACAAATTTTAGTTTCTGGGAAAAATGGACCTTATGGTAGCACCTCTAGATCCATAATTCTTGTCTTTTTGGACAACATATCTCAAAAACATTTCAGAGTTATTGGTAGTAGAAGTTCTAAAAGCTCATCCAAAACAACAAGTAATAAGAAATTGCAAAAGAAAGCTAAAAAGGAGCCAAAATAGATTAAAAAAGGCAAAAATATATTTTTATCTAAAAATGATGAATAAGCGACATTCTGTTTTTCTACATCCACTCTTGTCAATATGCATGTATCACTTCAGTAGTGTGCAGAGCAGCAGAGGTACATAATCAATCTCTAGTTACTTTGTCTGATCAATGCTGAGTTCATTATAATTGTGGTTATATATGCAAGGACCAAAATAGAGAACAGATGCCTTTATGAACATAATTGATTTAACTATACCTTAACAGATGCCTTTAACAAGCTTTAGGAAACAAGGATTTTTTCGCATTAGTCACTTGCTATTTGTTTCATGTCAATATCCTTATTATCTATAAGAGTTCTTTGCAGTATTCATTTTATAGGATAAATTGATCTGCCTAAATGATAGTCACTACAAAAATTTTAGGCAACCAATACATAACTGAAATAGTATACGAAAATACTGGTTATCAAAAATGACGAAGCACTTAAAATTTGAACTGATCCTGATCCAATTCAAATACACATTGATTATATAGTAAAACTACTCAAAACAGAGCTTTCAGGACATCACATGAGCTTCTCAACCAAATAATAACTATAAAATTACATACTATGACATAGCAACATACATGTATATCTCATCCTGGCAGAGTGTAGAGAAAAATAGATCTCTTCTCCATTTAAATATAAAATTAATTAGAATATTTATAAGACAGTACATTTTTATGACTGAAAATTTAAACACGGTTTCGTAGATAAAGGCTTTAAACAATGAAGAGTCTGATAAAGAGAAATGGATGGGCAGGCATAGAGCATACCAACATGGCTTCTCCATCAGATGAACATGCTATGGAACTACTTGAATTCAAGTTTCTTGAGTACACAAAATCTCGTAAAAAGGCATCCTTCAACAAGGAAAAGTCTGGCAGGGATCTGTAGTTTCAATACACATTGACATCATTTTAGTATCCACAAACACATTGAGAAGTCTTAAAGTAAATTGTTGCCTCACCTTATTTCAATTTTCCCATTGTAGAAGACAAATATAAGTCCAATGTCATTAGAAGAACTATGAATAAGAGAGGTGAAACAACAACTGTTCAATTTCTTCTTATTGATTATCTTCTTTGTGCCCTGAATGGAGTATAGAATCATAAGAACAACAACAACTCGTGTTAAAGAAAAAGGTGGTAGATAATTAGAGATACAAATACATGAATTGTGTGGCCCAAGGAAAACAAGCAGATCACATTTTTAGTGCAAAGTAACAACAATGATTCCTTCGATATTGTATCATGGTTATCTAAAACTGCTGGTGTGCCATTAGGCGATAACTCTATCACACAATTTTATACAAGGACTTAGAATGTCAGTAGTTAATGTACACAACAAAAACTAATAAGTATGCAATGCCATAAAGTGCACCCAACATTTGCAGAAGGAGGGCTTTAGAGGGTTTGTCTGTCTGAACTGGGTTGTGGCTCAAATGTTTTCCCGTTTCTTCCTAGATATCAAAAATAGATGAATCTTCCATCGATATTATCAAAATGTCCTTGTCATATCCATTATGGCTTCCATCGATATAAACACTCACTCCATTTGGTTTAAATTGTAATTTCTGGACGCTATTTTCTTCAACAAAGTTTAGCTTCCCCTCCTCTACACCACAAAAGCTTTCTTTTCCTGACCCTTTTTTTGAAAGATAAGGGGTTGCACTAGGACTTTGAACTGGAAAAATTGGCAAATTTCAAGAACAAAAATGAAGGAACATTTCCATGTTTAGCAAGGCGAGAAACAAAGCAGTGAAGAATTGTAGTGAAGTGTGAACCAAGAAAAATCTAGATAATGGGCCGCTACAGGCCAAAAGCCCATAGGGAAGGAAGACAACAAAGCATGTGAAGGAAAAAGGATTCACACGAAGCCACATAATCAGGCTTTATAGGTTTGTTTAGCCACCTGTAACATTTAAAGAGTGGTGGGTCATGTCACTATTCTCTAGAAGGCTAGATCCACAGGTAAATTGCGACGAGATATAACAAAAAGCTAGAATTTCTTGCATGCTTTTGAATGAATAAAAAGCTCCACAAACTAAGAACCATAAAAATGGAAAAGTTACTACTCTCACACAATATTAGTGAAACTATTCAATCTAATATATGGAATAAAGACCCACATGGAACAATACAAAGCGACGACACCTGCAAAAGTGCTTTATCAGTAACTATAGAGAGAAAATAATACACAAAAAATATACAAAATTTTATTATTGTTTATGCGACATATGCACAAACAAAACTTTGTCCATGTAACTGAGAGCACCTAGAGGGGGGGGGGTGAATAGGTGATCCTGTAAAATTCAAATACTAATAGCCACAAAACTTGGTTAAGTGTTAGTATGGCTAAGTAGCGAGCTCTTGCAAACACACAAGTATCATAGAGAAACAATCACAAGAGACACACGAGTTTATCCCGTGGTTCGGTCAAGTATAACACTTGCCTACCTCCACGTTGTGGCATCCCAATGGACGAGGGTTGCACTCAACCCCTTTCAAGTGATCCAATGATCAACTTGAATACCACGACTTTTCTTTGCTTATCTCTTTTTCCCGTTTGCGAGGAATCTCCACAAGTTGGAGTCTCTCGCCCTTACAACAAAGATCACAGTGAAAGCACAAGAGTAAGGGTGGGAAGCAACACACACAAATCCGCAGCAACACACACGCACACAAGCCAAGACTTGAGCTCAAAATGAAGCACAACGAGTTCATAACTAGAACGGAGCTCAAATCACTAACACAGTCGATCAAGTGCGCGGAGACGGAGTGTGGAAGACTTAGAATGCTTAGAGTATGCTTGGGTGACTCCTCCATGCGCCTAGGGGTCCCTTTTATAGCCCTAAGGCAGCTAGGAGCCGTTGGAGGCAATCTTGGAAGGCTAATCTTGCTTTCTGTCGGGTGGCGCACCGGACAGTCACTGTAGACAGTCCGGTGCCGATTTCTTTCCAATTCTGGCGCAGATGACAGTTGCAGACACGTGGCAGTTGGCGCACCGGACACAGTCCGGTGCACACCGGATAGTCCGGTGCCTCCTGCCGACCATTGGAGCAGGCCACGCGTCGCTCACGGATTGCACGGCCGACCGTTGCCCAGTCGACCATTGGCTCACCGGATAGTCCGGTGAATTTTAGCCGTACGTCGTTGAACTTTTCCCGAGAGCGACGACTTCGCCGCGGACGACTCGCCGTACAGTCCGGTGCACCACCGGACAGTCCGGTGAATTGTAGCCGTACGCCACCGTCGAGTCCCAAGAGCAGCCAGTTCACCGAGACTGGTCCTGGCGCATCGGACACTGTCTGGTGCACCACCGGACAGTCAGGTGCACCAAGACCGAGCAGGAGAGCCAACTCTTTTCCACTTGCTTTTCTCCTGTTTCTAGCACTTAGACACAATACATTAGTACCCAAATCAATGTACTAAGTCTAGAAACGTACCTTGTTATATGATTTGCACTTCTTCAATCTTTTGCACAATTTAACACTTAGAGAATATGTGTTGGGCACTTAATCACCAAAACACTTTAGAAATGGCCCAAGGGCACATTTCCCTTTCAATCTCCCACTTTAGCAACCAAAAGAAGTGCAATATCAATGCAAAAGAGAACCGAATTGTTTTTACTCTAATTTGGCTTATTTGGATCATACTTTGCCACCACTTGGTTTGTTTTTGAAAATCAAATTCATTTTCCTATCTCTACAACAAACTCACTTATTTGGGCACAAAAAGTGATAATCCAAGAGTAAAAATGATTAAGAGCCAAAAACTCCCCCTTTTCCCATAGTCATAAATTCTCCCCACAAGAGACCAAATTTTGCAACAAGAGTGTTTTAGACAAATCAAAAAGTTCTAACTCTACTCTTTTCGAAATTTCACAAGTGGTAGCTGATCCATTTGCTTTGGCCTTAATTTCTCCCCTTTGGCATTAAGCACCAAAACAGGATCATTCCTGACCCTTTAACCCCATTGCCTCACCAAAATTGTCAATTAAGAGCAAAAAGGCAATAAGAGCATAGATATGAACTTGGAGTTATTACCGGAGTGCAGTGGAAGTCTTTGCATGGTCCAAGTTCACCTTTCCGTTTCAATTCACTTTTGAGACTAAATCAAGGGAACTCAAACACAAGGGTTAGTCTCGAAGGGTCAAGTTGTAGCATGCCTCCCCCTAAATAACTGCATCACTCCTTTGTTGAGGTCGACATGTCTGTCGGTTCCCATTGGTGTCTTCGCGGGCTTGGCGTCCTTCATCTCGAACCGCTTGAGTAGGTTTTGCGTGTACTTCGTTTGGGAGATGAAGGTGTCGTCCTTGAGTTGCATCACTTGGAACCCAAGGAAGTAGTTCAACTCGCCCATCATCGACATCTCAAATTTCTGTGTCATCACCCTGCTAAACTCCTCACAAGACTTTTGGTTAGTAGAACCAAATATTATGTCATCGACATAAATTTGGCACACAAATAGGTCACCATCACAAGTCTTAGTGAAAAGAGTTGGATCGGCTTTCCCAACCTTGAAAGCATTAGCAATTAGGAAATCTCTAAGGTATTCATACCATGCTCTTGGGGCTTGCTTAAGTCCATAGAGCGGCTTAGAGAGCTTACACACATGGTCGGGGTACCATTCATCCTCAAAGCCAGGGGGTTGCTCCACGTACACCTCCTCCTTGATTGGCCCATTGAGGAAAGCGCTTTTCACATCCATTTGGAACAACCTGAAAGAGTGGTGAGCGGCATAGGCTAATAGAATGCGAATAGACTCTAGCCTAGCCATAGGAGCAAAAGTCTCCTCGAAATCCAAACCTGCGACTTGGGCATAACCTTTTGCCACAAGTCGAGCCTTGTTCCTTGTCACCACCCCATGCTCGTCATGTTTGTTGCGGAACACCCACTTGGTTCCCACAACATTTTGCTTGGGACGTGGCACCAGGCTCCAAACTTCATTCCTCTTGAAGTTGTTGAGCTCTTCCTGCATGGCCAACACCCAGTTCGGATCTTGCAAGTCCTCTTCTACCCTGAAAGGCTCAATAGAAGAGACAAACGAGTAATGCTCACAAAAGTTAGCTAGTCTTGAGCGAGTAGTTACTCCCTTGCTTATATCACCCAGAATATGGTCGACGGGATGATTCCTTTGAATTGTCGCTCGGACTTGAGTTGGAGGGGCCCGTGGTGCTTCTTCCTCCATAGCTGGGTCTTCTTGTGCTCCCCCTTGATCACACGCCTCCTCTTGAGAAACCTGTTCATCATCATGAGTTGGGGGATGCACCATCGTTGAGGAAGAGGGTTGATCTTGCTCTTGTTGTTCCTGTGGTCGCACATCTCCAATCGCCATGGTGCGAATTACGGCCGTTGGAACGTCATCTTCATCTACATCATCAAGATCAACTTGCTCTCTTGGAGAGCCATTAGTTTCATCAAATACAACGTCGCTAGAGACTTCAACCAAACCCGATGATTTGTTGAAGACTCTATACGCCTTTGTATTTGAGTCATAACCTAGCAAAAACCCTTCTACAGCTTTGGGAGCAAATTTGGAATTTCTACCTTTCTTTACTAGAATATAACATTTACTCCCAAATACACAAAGTATGAAACGTTGGGTTTGTTACCAGTTAGAAGTTCATACGAGGTCTTCTTGAGGAGGCGATGAAGGTAGACTCGGTTTATGGCGTGGCAAGCTGTGTTCACAGCTTCTGACCAAAACCACTCGGGCGTCTTGAATTCTCCAAGCATCGTCCTCGCCATGTTGATAAGCATCATGTTCTTCCTTTCTACCACACCGTTTTGCTATGGTGTGTAGGGAGCGGAGAACTCGTGCTTGATTCCTTCCTCCTCAAGGTACTCCTCCACTTGTAAGTTCTTGAACTCGGACCCGTTGTCGCTTCTTATCTTTTTCACCTTGAGCTCAAATTCGTTTTGAGCTCTCCTTAGAAAGCGATTTAGGGTCCCTTGGGTCTCTGATTTATCCTGCAAAAAGAATACCCAAGTGAAGCGGGAAAAATCATCAACAATAACAAGACCATACTTACTTCCCCCGATGCTGAGGTAGGCGACAGGTCCGAAGAGGTCCATGTGAAGTAGCTCCAGAGGTCTTGATGTGGTCATCACATTCTTGCTGTGATGAGTGCTTCCCACCTGTTTACCTGCTTGACAAGCTGCACAAGGTCTATCTTTTTCGAAAAATACATTGGTTAGACCTAACACATGTTCTCCCTTTAGAAGTTTATGAAGGTTCTTCATCCCAACATATGCTAGACGGTGATGCCACAGCCAGCCCATGCTAGTCTTAGCAATTAAGCATGCATCTAGATCGGCCTCCTCTTTCGAAAAATCAACTAAGTAGAGTTTGCCATCTAGTACACCCTTAAAAGCTAATGAACCATCACTCCTTCTAAAGACAGACACATCTACATTGGTAAATAGACAATTATAACTCATATTACATAGTTGACTGACAGATAATAAGTTGTACCCGAGCGATTCAACTAAGAACACATTGGATATGGAACGCTCGGATGAAATGGCTATTTTTCCCAGTCCTTTAACCTTGCCTTGGTTCCCATCTCCAAAGATGATCGAATCTTGGGAATCCTTGTTCTTGACGTAGGAGGTGAACATCTTCTTCTCCCCCGTCATGTGGTTTGTGCATCCGCTGTCGATAATCCAGCTTGAGCCCCCGGATGCATAAACCTGCAAGGCAAATTAGGCTTGGGTTTTAGGTACCCAACTCTTGTTGGGTCCTATAAGGTTAGTTACAATAGCCTTTGGGACCCAAATACAAGTCTTGTCTCCCTTGCATTTGAACCCCAACTTTCTAGCAACCACTTTTTCATTTTTACATGAAAGTACAAACGTAGTGTTGCAAGCATGAAAAACAGTGGTAGGTTTATTACACATTTTCTTAGGAGCATGAGACACAAAATTTCTCCTAGGCCTACCATTAAAATTAGAACTTGAAGCAATCATAGCATGTGAATCAAAAGCATTATAACTCCTATTATAATGAGAATTTCTATAAAATTTTCTATCATTATACATGAAAGCATGATTCTTTTGATTACTACTAGCCATAGGGGCTTTCCCTTTCTCCTTGTTGGGAATGGGAGCCCTTTGGCTTGTTAAGTTCTTGGCTTCCTTTCGAAAGCTAAGTCCATCCTTAATTGAGGGATGTCTACCAACAGTGTAGGCATCCCTAGCAAATTTTAACTTATCAAAATCTATCTTGCAAGTCTTAAGTTGAGCATTAAGACTTGCCACCTCATTATTTAATTTAGTAATTGATGTAAGGTGTTCAACACAAGCATCAACATCAAAATCCTTACACCTATTACAAATGGCAACATGTTCTACACAAGATCTAGTTTTATTAGCTGCTTCTAGCTTAGCATTTAAATCATCATTAACACTCTTTAAGCTAGATATAGTTTCATGACAAGCAAATAATTCAGAAGATAGCATTTCTTTCCTTTTAACCTCTAAAGCAAGAGATTTTTGCACACTAACAAACTTGTCATGCTCTTCATATAAAATATCTTCTTGCTTCTCTAACAATCTATCTTTTTCATTCAAAGCATCGATTAACTCATTAATTTTATCTACTTTTGCTCTATCTAAACCCTTAAATAATTCAGTATAATCTACTTCATCATCGCTTGAAGTAGTATACTTGGGGGTTTCTCGAGCGCTTATCTTTTTCTCCTTTGCCATGAGGCAAGTGTGGCGCTCGTTGGGGAAGAGTGACGATTTGTTGAAGGCTGAGGCAGCGAGTCCTTCGTCGTCGGAGTCGGAAGAAGAGCAGTCCAAATCCCATTCTTTACTAAGGTGCGCCTCGCCCTTCGCCTTCTTGTAGGCCTTCTTCTTCTCCCTCTTCCCGCTCTTTTCTTGTTCCTGGTCATTAGCATTATCGGGACAATTTGCTATAAAATGACCAGTCTTACCGCATTTAAAACAGGAGCACTTTCCCTTTGCTTTGCTCTTTTTGGGATACTCCTTGCGTCCTTTTAGCGCGGTCTTGAAGCGCTTGATGATGAGGGCCATCTCATCTTCATTTAGCCCGGTAGCCTCAACTTGTGCCACCTTGCTCGGTAGCACCTCCTTGCTGCTTGTTGAATTGAGTGCAACGGGCTGCGACTCGTAGATGGGCATTGGGCCGTTCAATGCATCATCAACATATCTTGCTTCCTTGACCATCATACGCCCGCTCACAAACTTTCTGAGTATCTCCTCCGGCGTCATCTTTATGTACCTGGGATTCTCACAGATGAGGTTCACAAGATGAGGGTCAATAACAGTAAAAGACCTGAGCATAAGTCGGACGACGTCGTGGTCCGTCCATCTCGTGCTTCCATAGCTCCTGATCTTATTGACCAGGGTCTTGAGCCTGTTGTATGTTTGAGTTGGGTCCTCTCCCCTGATCATGGCAAACCTTCCTAGCTCTCCTTCCACCAACTCCATTTTGGTGATCATGGTGGCGTCGTTCCCCTCATGCGATATCTTGAGGGTGTCCCATATTTGCTTGGCGTTGTCCAAGCCGCTCACCTTGTTGTATTCATCCCTGCACAATGATGCTAACAAAACAGTGGTAGCTTGTGCATTCTTATGAATTTGTTCGTTAATGAATACAGGGTTATCCGTACTATCAAATTGCATTCCATTTTCAACTATCTCCCAAATACTAGGATGGAGAGAAAATAAGTGACTACGCATTTTGTGACTCCAAAAAGAGTAGTCCTCTCCGTCAAAGTGTGGAGGTTTACCAAGAGGAATTGAAAGCAAATGAGCATTGGAATTAAAAGGAATATGAGAATAATCAAATAAAAAATTTGAATTAACCGGTTTCTTTTTCTCGTCGTCGTCGTCTCTTAGGGAAGAAGAAGACTCGTCGCTGTCGTAGTAGACGATCTTCTTGATGCGCCTCTTCTTCTTCCCGTCCTTCTTGTGACTCGAGCCAGAGTCAGTGGGCTTGTCGTCCCTTGGCTCATTGAAGATGGACTCCTCCTTATCGTTGACCACCATCCCCTTTCCCTTAGGATCTATCTCTTCGGGCGATTAGTCCCTTACGTGAAGAGAACGGCTCTGATACCAATTGAGAGCACCTAGAGGGGGGTGAATAGGTGATCCTGTAAAATTCAAATACTAATAGCGACAAAACTTGGTTAAGTGTTAGTATGGCTAAGTAGCGAGCTCTTGCGAACACATAAGTATCACAGAGAAACAATCACAAGAGACACGTGAGTTTATCCCATGGTTCGATCAAGTATAACACTTGCCTACCTCCACGTTGTGGCATCCCAATGGATGAGGGTTGCACTCAACCCCTTTCAAGTGATCCAATGATCAACTTGAATACCACGGCTTTTCTTTGCTTATCTCTTTTTCCCGTTTGCGAGGAATCTCCACAAGTTGGAGTCTCTCGCCCTTACAACAAAGATCACAGTGAAAGCACAAGAGTAAGGGTGGGAAGCAACACACATAAATCTGCAGCAACACACACGCACACAAGCCAAGACTTGAGCTCAAAATGAAGCACAATGAGTTCACAACTAGAACGGAGCTCAAATCACTAACACAGCGATCAAGTGCGCGGAGACGAAGTGTGGAAGACTTAGAATGCTTAGAGTATGCTTGGGTGACTCCTCCATGCGCCTAGGAGTCCCTTCTATAGCCCCAAGGCAACTAGGAGCCATTGGAGGCAATCTTGGAAGGCTAATCTTGCCTTCTGTCGGGTGGCGCACCGGACAGTCCGGTGCGCCACCGGACAATCACTGTAGACAGTCCGGTGCCGATTTCTTTCCAATTCTGGCGCAGATGACCATTGCAGACACGTGGCAATTGGCGCACCGGACACAGTCCGGTGCACACCGGATAGTCCGGTATCTCCTGCCGACCGTTGGAGCGGGCCACGCGTCGTCCATGGATTGCGCGACCGACCGTTGCCCAGTCGACCGTTGGCTCACCGGACAGTCCGGTGAATTTTAGCCGTACGCCGTTGAACTTTTCCCGAGAGCGACGACTTCACCGCGGACGACTCACCGGACAGTCCGGTGCACCACCGGACAGTCTGGTGAATTGTAGTCGTACGCCGCCGTCGAGTCCCGAGAGCGGCCAGTTCACCGAGACTGGTCCTGGCGCACCGGACACTGTCTGGTGCACCACCGAACAGTCCGGTGCACCCAGACCGAGCAGGAGCAGCCAACTCTTTTTCACTTGCTTTTCTCCTGTTTCTAGCACTTAAACACAATACATTAGTACCCAAATCAATGTACTAAGTCTAGAAACGTACCTTGTTATATGATTTGCACTTCTTCAATCTTTGGCACAATTTAACACTTAGAGAATATGTGTTGGGCACTTAATCACCAAAACACTTTAGAAATGGCCCAAGGGCACATTTCCCTTTCAGTAACTGATAATGTCACTTGCAATAATAAAAAGGAACATGTGCCTAGCTGCTGAGAAAAAGAAACTCTTCCCCTCTATCATTCTTCCATAATGATACTTGACCTCCATAAAGAAAGATCTAAAGACAGTATAGAATTTATTATCTAGTAACACTACACTCAAATTTAAAACAAAGCATAATAAGAATAAAAACACAGGACATGGTACTCCAGCAACAGTTGCATGTTGTATCCAATGTCTATAGTGCTCATTTTTCAATTTTGCCTTTCTAAGATAGTCCCAACAGAATATAAATACTATCAAGTCACATAATTGTTATATTCAACTGATCTGCAATGTGGATTTTACAGGGTCCAAAAGATTTATATGCACACCTCATGCGCATGTGTCCCTTTTTCTTTTAAAATGGAAATGGTTCTGTTGCTTGTTCCATTTTCTATTTAAATATTGATTGAAGGGTTGTTATTCATTGAAGATTATGGCGTCATGTTCACAGATGAAATGAAAAAAGACTACAAGGAGCAGACGGGAGTGTCCCTTTTTGGATCATTACGTGATGTTTAGTTGGGTGATTACAAAGCAAGTTTCATTGGTTGTGTGTAGTGGGGATTCTAATTTTGCAAGCCTGTGCTTTTTCAGATGGTCAAGTAGAGAAATCTGTGGTTTTGAACTTGTCATGTTTCTTCCTCAGGAGAATTTGAGAACATAACGACCACACTCATAGTAGATTTCAGTAGAGAATTTGAAATAAAATTGATCTTCCTATTCTCTGCATTTATGATTTAGTTTTTTCACATCCTATGTTATTTATTCACCAGGTGTACAATTTTGTTGCTTCATTTTGGTAAGGTAGCTCATTTTTTGTGCCATACTTTTTGCAGCTACATGTGACATCGACCCAGATGCCTAAAGAAGGCTTTTGATGCGCACACTTGTCATTCTTTTCTGACATTCATTTAATCCACTAGGTGATCATCAACATGTTAAAGCAGCTGAACATTGGAATAAGTCTCTAATTCCTGTTGTGCACCAACAACTCTAAAATTTTGAAGGGGGTGTTTTAAGGTGCATATAGTTTTGGTGTATTTTTTCCTTTCATCTTAGCTCTGTATAGGGTCATCTACTGAACCTCAGCTACAGCAAAGAGGGGCTTCTGTCATATGTTACTGTTCAGCCTAATCATCTGTCGAATACCATTTTAACAGTATCTACACTATAGTTAATATATATACTTTCATTCTAACAGCAATGGATATCCTAGTGGTTGTATATTAAGGAAAGGTGAGCAATATAGTTCGATACTTTTTTCTCTAAGCGATTAACATCCTGATGATTTAGTCATAGCTTCACATTTCTAGGTGGTGGTACCTGGCTAGATCTAGGATAGTGAGAGCACCTAGAAGGGGGGGTGAATAGGTGATCCTATAAAACTTCAAACTTAAGCCACAAAACTTGGTTAAGTGTTAGCACAAATAATGCCAAGTGGCTAGAGAGGAGTCTCAACAAAACACAGAAACCACAGAAGATCAATCACAGAGATGACACAGTGGTTTATCCCGTGGTTCGGCCAAGACCAACGCTTGCCTACTCCACGTTGTGGCGTCCCAACGGACGAGGGTTGCAATCAACCCCTCTCAAGCGGTCCAAAGACCCACTTGAATACCACGGTGTTTTGCTTTCTTTCCTTTATCCCGTTTGCAAGGAATCTCCACAAATTGGAGTCTCTTGCCCTTACAAGTATATGATCACAAAGAAGCACAGAGTAAGGGAGGGAAGCAACACACACAAATCCACAGCGAAATGCGCACACACGGCCAAGAATCGAGCTCGAATGACTATCTCAAAGTTCTCACTAGAACGGAGCTCGAATCACTTAGAATCACAAACGAATGCGCAAAGAATGAGTGTGGATGATCAAGAATGCTCTAAGGTTGCTTGGTGTATCCCTCCATGCGCCTAGGGGTCCCTTTTATAGCCCCAAGGCAGCTAGGAGCCGTTGAGAGCAAATCTGGAAGGCCAATCTTGCCTTCTGTCGTCGGGAGCACCGGACAGTCCGGTGCACACCGGACACTGTCCGGTGCCCGATTTCTTTCCTTAAACAGCGCTGCCGACCGTTGCCGACCGTTGCAGATCTGGGAGCCGTTGGCGCACCGGACATGTCCGGTGCACACCGGACAGTCTGGTGCCCCCTTCCGACCGTTGGCTCGGCCACGTGTCTCGCGCAGATTGCACGGCCGACCGTTGGACCGGCCGACCGTTGGCTCACCGGACAGTCCGGTGAATTTTAGCCGTACGCCGTCGGCGAATTCCCGAGAGCGGCCACTTCACGCCGAGCCAGCCTGGCGCACCGGACACTGTCCGGTGCACCACCGGACAGTCCGGTGTGCCAGACTGAGCTGAGTCTCGGCTGCACACAGCCAAGTCTTTTTCACCCTTTTTCTTTTCTTCTTCTTTCTGTTTCTAACACTTAGACAAGTATATTAGTACATAAAACAATGTACTAAGTCTGAGAAACATACCTTAATTCTTGATTTGTACCTTGTCCACCTTTTTACACTTAGGCACTTGTGTTGGACACTAAATCACCAAAATACTTAGAAATGGCCCAAGGGCACATTTCCCTTTCAATCTCCCCCTTTTTGGTGATTTATGCCAACACAACATAAAGCAAGTAGAACAAGTACAAAATCAAATCAAATAAGAACTCAAAATTGTTTTGATTCACTTTTGACATATATGGATCACTCTATGCCACCACTTGGTTTGTTTTTGCAAATCAAACTCAAACTCAAATTTCTATCTCTAAGTCAAATGCACATGTTAAGACATAAAGAGAGTCATTCTAAGAGAAATTGATTAAGATTTCAAAAACTCCCCCTTTTCCCATAATCAATACTTCTCCCCACAAGAAGCCAACTTTTGACAAGAGAGTCAACAAAAGAGTTTTGACAAACCAAAAGCTCTATTCCACTATTTTCAAAATCTCTCAAGTGGTAGCTGATCCATTTGTCGCTTTGGCCTTTATTTTCTCCCCCTTTGGCATCAAGCACCAAAACGGGATCAATCTTGGCCCTATAACCCCATTGCCTCACCAAAATCTTCAATTAAGAGCAAATGGCAATAAGAGTTCATTAGATGAACTTGGAATAGGTTACCCTCTCATCGGAGTGCAGTGGAAGTCTTTCATGGTCCAAGTCCACCTTTTCCCTTTCAATTCTCCTTTGAGACTAAAACAAGGAAACTCAAGCATATGGTTAGTCTCAAAGGGTCAAGTTGTAACACACCTCCCCCTAAAACTGTGCATCACTTTGCAACGGACTTGTGAGGTCCAGGGAGTGTTTGTACAACTTGAGCACCACAATAAGCAACAAGATGCAGAATGAACATGATCAAGGGCATAAACACATGTATGCTACTTTTCAATCCAAGTTCCGCGAATCTAAGATATTGAGCTCACTACGCAGCCTGCAAAAGGTCTTCTCATCTAGAGGCTTGGTAAAGATATCGGCTAGCTGGTTCTCGGTGCTAACATGAAACACTTCGATATCCCCCTTTTGCTGGTGGTCTCTCAAAAGTGATGCCGGATGTCAATGTGCTTTGTGCGGCTGTGCTCAACTGGATTTTCCGCTATTCGGATAGCACTCTCATTATCACATAGGAGTGGGACTTTGCTCAGATTGTAGCCAAAGTCCCTGAGGGTTTGCCTCATCCAAAGTAGTTGCGCACAACACTGTCCTGCGGCAACGTACTCGGCCTCAGCGGTGGATAGGGCAACGGAGGTTTGTTTCTTAGAGTTCCATGACACCAGGGACCTTCCTAAGAATTGGCACGTCCCCGATGTACTCTTCCTATCGACCTTACATCCAGCATAGTCGGAATCTGAGTACCCAATCAAGTCAAAGTTAGACCCCTTTGGATACCAGATCCCGAAGCAAGGCGTAGCAACCAAATATCTAAGAATTCGCTTCACTGCCACTAAGTGACACTCCTTAGGATCGGATTGAAATCTGGCACACATGCATACGCTAAGCATAATATCCGGTCTACTAGCACATAAATAAAGTAAAGACCCTATCATTGACCGGTATGCTTTTTGATCAACGGACTTACCTCCTTTGTTGAGGTCGGTGTGTCCGTCGGTTCCCATCGGCGTCTTTGCGGGCTTGGCGTCCTTCATCCCAAACCTCTTTAGCAAATCTTGTGTGTACTTCGTTTGGGAGATGAAGGTGCCGTCCTTGAGTTGCTTCACTTGGAACCCAAGGAAGTAGGTAAACTCGCCCATCATCGACATCTCGAATTTCTGCGTCATTACCCTGCTAAACTCTTCACAAGACTTTTGGTTAGTAGAACCAAATATTATGTCGTCGACATAAATTTGGCACACAAAAAGATCACCATCACAAGTCTTAGTAAAAAGAGTTGGATCGGCTTTCCCAACCTTGAAAGCATTAGCAATTAAAAAGTCTCTAAGGCATTCATACCATGCTCTTGGGGCTTGCTTAAGTCCATAGAGCGCCTTAGAGAGCTTACACACGTGGTCGGGGTACCGTTCATCCTCGAAGCTAGGGGGCTGCTCCACGTACACCTCCTCCTTGATCGGCCCGTTGAGGAAAGCGCTCTTCACATCCATTTGGTACAACCTGAAAGAATGGTGAGCGGCATATGCTAGCAAGATACGAATTGATTCTAGCCTAGCCACAGGAGCAAAAGTCTCCTCAAAGTCCAAACTTGCGACTTGGGCATAACCTTTTGCCACAAGTCGAGCCTTGTTCCTTGTCACCACCCCGTGCTCGTCCTGTTTGTTGCGGAACACCCACTTGGTTCCCACAACATTTTGCTTGGGGCGAGGCACCAGTGTCCAAACTTTATTGCGCTTGAAGTTGTTGAGTTCCTCCTGCATGGCCAATACCCAATCCGGATCTAGCAAGGCCTCCTCTACCCTGAAAGGCTCAATAGAAGAGACAAAGGAGTAATGCTCACAAAAATTAACTAATCGAGATCGAGTAGTTACTCCCTTGCTAATGTCACCCAAAATTTGGTCGACGGGATGATCCCTTTGAATCACCGCTCGAACTTGGGTTGGAGGTGCCGGTTGCGCTTCTTCCTCCATCACGTGATCATCTTGTGCTCCCCCTTGATCACACGCCTCCTTTTGATGAACCTGTTCATCGTCTTGAGTTGGGGGTTGCACCGTTGTTGAGGAAGAAGGTTGATCTCGTTCATCTTGTTCCTGTGGCCGCACTTCTCCAATCGCCATGGTTCGTATGGCGGCCGTCGGAACATCTTCTTCATCTACATCATCACAATCAACAACTTGCTCTCTTGGAGAGCCATTAGTCTCATCAAATACAACGTCGCTAGAGACTTCAACCAACCCCGATGATTTGTTGAAGACCCTATACGCCTTTGTATTTGAATCATAACCTAACAAAAACCCTTCTACAACTTTGGGAGCAAACTTAGAATTTCTACCCTTCTTCACTAGAATGTAGCATTTGCTCCCAAATACACGAAAGTACGATACATTGGGTTTGTTACCGGTTAGTAGCTCATACGAAGTCTTCTTGAGGAGGCAATGAAGATAGACCCTGTTGATGGCGTGGCAAGCCGTGTTCACAGCTTCCGACCAAAAGTACTCGGGGGTCTTGAACTCTCCAAGCATCGTCCTCGCCATATCGATCAGCGTCCTGTTCTTCCTCTCTACCACACCATTTTGCTGTGGTGTGTAGGGAGCGGAGAACTCGTGCTTGATCCCTTCCTCCTCAAGGAACTCCTCCACTTGAAGGTTCTTGAATTCGGACCCGTTGTCGCTCCTTATCTTCTTCACCTTGAGCTCAAACTCATTTTGAGCTCTCCTTAGGAAGCGCTTGAGGGTCCCTTGGGTTTCAGACTTATCCTGCAAAAAGAACACCCAAGTGAAGCGGGAAAAGTCATCAACAATAACTAGACCATACTTACTTCCTCCTATGCTCAGATAGGCGACGGGTCCGAAGAGGTCCATATGCAGCAGCTCCAAAGGTCTTGATGTGGTCATCACATTCTTGCTGTGATGTGCTCCTCCCACTTGTTTACCTGCTTGACAAGCTGCACAAGGTCTATCTTTTTCGAAATAAACATTGGTTAGACCTATCACGTGTTCTCCCTTTAGAAGCTTGTGGAGGTTCTTCATCCCCACATGTGCTAAGCGGCGATGCCACAACCAGCCCATGCAAGTCTTAGCCATTAAGCATGCATTTAGACCGGCCTCTTCTTTTGCAAAGTCAACTAAGTAAAGTTTGCCATCTAGTACACCCTTAAAAGCTAGTGAACCGTCACATCTTCTAAAGACAGACACATCTACATTTGTGAAAAGACAATTATATCCCATATTGCATAGTTGACTAACAGATAGCAAATTGTAACCAAGAGACTCAACTAAAAACACATTGGAGATTGAGTGCTCATTAGAAATTGCAATTTTACCTAACCCTTTTACCTTGCCTTGATTCCCATCACCGAATATAATTGAATCTTGGGAATCCTTATTTTTGACGTAGGAGGTGAACATCTTCTTCTCCCCCGTCATATGGTTTGTGCATCCGCTGTCGATAATCCAGCTTGAACCCCCGGATGCATAAACCTGCAAGGCAAATTTAGGCTTGGGTTTTAGGTACCCAACTCATGTTGGGTCCTACAAGGTTAGTGCAAATATCCTTAGGGACCCAAATGCAAGTTTTGTCTCCCTTGCATTTTGCCCCTAACTTCCTAGCAACTATTTTCCTATCCTTTCTACAAATAGCAAAGGAAGCATTTAAAGCATGATAAATTGTAGAAGGTTCATTCACTACTTTCCTAGGAGCATGAATAACATTCTTTCTAGGCACATGATGAATAGCATTTCTCCTAGACATATTTCTACCATGCATATAGGAAGAACTAGAAGCAAACTTGGCATGAGAATCATAAACATGTGAATCAAAAGCATTATAAGCATTTCTAACATGTCTCCTATTATGATACATAAAGGCATGGTTCTTTTGCACACTACTAGCCATAGGGGCCTTCCCTTTCTCCTTGGCGGAGATGGGAGCCTTATGGCTTGTCAAGTTCTTGGCTTCCCTCTTGTAGCCAAGTCCATCCTTAATTGAGGGGTGTCTACCAATTGTGTAGGCATCCCTTGCAAATTTTAGCTTATCAAAATTATTCTTGCTAGTCTTAAGTTGAGCATTAAGACTAGCCACTTCATCATTTAGTTTTGAAATTGAAACTAAGTGTTCACTACAAGCATCAAAGTCAAAATCTTTACACCTATTACAAGTTTCAACAATTTCTACACAAGAATTAGATTTACTAGCTACTTCAAGTTTAGCACTTAAATCATCATTAACACTTCTTAAAGTAGCAATGGTTTCATGACAAGAAGATAATTCACTAGAGAGCATTTCATTCCTTTTAATTTCAAGAGCAAGAGATTTTTGTGCACTAACAAATTTATCATGCTCCTCATATAAAAGATCCTCTTGTTTCTCTAAGATTCTATCCTTTTCATTCAAGGTATCAATCAATTCATTAATCTTAGCTATCTTAGTTCTATCCAGTCCCTTGAATAAACTAGAATAGTCTATTTCATCCTCACTAGATTCATCATCACTAGAAGAATCATAAGTATTGGCATTATGGATGATTACCTTCTTCTCCCTTGCCATGAGGCAAGTGTGATGCTCGTGGGGGAAGAGAGCCGATTTGTTGAAGGCAGTGGCGGCGAGTCCTTCGTCGTCGGAGTCGGACGAAGAGCAATTCGAGTCCCACTCCTTTCCAAGGTGTGCTTCGCCTTTGGCCTTCTTGTAAACTTTCTTGTTCTCTCTCTTCCCATTTTTCCCTTGCTCCTGGTCACTATCATTTTCGGGACAGTTAGTAATAAAATGACCAACCTTACCACATTTGAAGCATGAGCGCTTACCCTTTGTCTTGGTCTTGCTTGGCTGCCCCTTGCGACCATTTAGCGCCGTCTTGAATCTCTTGATGATGAGAGCCATCTCTTCATCATTGAGCCCGGTCGCCTCAACTTGCGCCACCTTGCTAGGTAGCGACTCCTTGCTCCTTGTTGCCTTGAGAGCAATGGGTTGAGGCTCGTGGATTGGAACGTTCAACGCTTCGTCGACGTATCTTGCCTCCTTGATCATCATCCGCCCGCTTACGAATTTTCCAAGTACTTCCTCGGGCGTCATCATCGTGTACCTGGGATTCTCACGAATATTGTTCACGAGATGAGGATCAAGAACGGTAAAGGACCTTAGCATTAGGCGGACGACGTCGTGGTCCGTCCATCGCGTGCTTCCGTAGCTCCTTATTTTGTTGATAAGGGTCTTGAGCCGGTTGTACGTTTGAGTTGGCTCCTCTCCCCTTATCATGGCGAATCGTCCAAGCTCGCCCTCCACCAACTCCATCTTGGTGAGCATGGTGATGTCGTTCCCCTCGTGAGAGATCTTGAGGGTGTCCCATATCTGCTTGGCATTGTCCAAGCCGCTCACTTTATTGTACTCTTCCCTGCACAAAGATGCTAAGAGAACAGTAGTAGCTTGTGCATTTCTATGAATTTGTTCATTTATAAGCATAGGGCTATCCGAGCTATCAAATTTCATTCCATTCTCCACAATCTCCCATATGCTTGGATGGAGAGAGAATAAGTGACTACGCATTTTGTGACTCCAAAATCCGTAGTCCTCCCCATCGAAGTGTGGAGATTTGTCAAGAGGAATGGAAAGCAATTGCGAATTCGAACTATGTGGAATACGAGAATAATCAAATGAAAAGTTCGAATTGACCGTCTTCCTGTAGTCGTTGTC
Source organism: Zea luxurians (assembly GCA_029449295.1). Classification (NCBI taxonomy): domain Eukaryota; kingdom Viridiplantae; phylum Streptophyta; class Magnoliopsida; order Poales; family Poaceae; genus Zea; species Zea luxurians. Next base: position 30,147,443 of record JAOPSE010000016.1, on the reverse strand, counting down.
GTCGTCCTTTTGGGAAGAAGTAGACTCATCACTATCGTCGTAGTAGATGATCTCCTTGATGCGCCTTGTCTTCTTCTTCTTCCCTTCCTTCCGTCTATGGCCCGAGCCGGAGTCTATAGGCTTGTCGTCCTTCGGCTCGTTGACGAAGGATTCCTTCTCTTTGTCGTTGATCACGATTCCCTTCCCCTTAGGATCCATCTCTTCGGGCGGTAAGTCCCTTTGTGAAGAGAACGGCTCTGATACCAATTGAGAGCACCTAGAAGGGGGGGGTGAATAGGTGATCCTGTAAAACTTCAAACTTAAGCCACAAAACTTGGTTAAGTGTTAGCACAAATAATGCCAAGTGGCTAGAGAGGAGTCTCAACAAAACACAGAAACCACAGAAGATCAATCACAGAGATGACACAGTGGTTTATCCCGTGGTTCGGCCAAGACCAACGCTTGCCTACTCCACGTTGTGGCGTCCCAACGGACGAGGGTTGCAATCAACCCCTCTCAAGCGGTCCAAAGACCCACTTGAATACCACGGTGTTTTGCTTTCTTTCCTTTATCCCGTTTGCAAGGAATCTCCACAAATTGGAGTCTCTTGCCCTTACAAGTATATGATCACAAAGAAGCACAGAGTAAGGGAGGGAAGCAACACACACAAATCCACAGCGAAATGCGCACACACACGGCCAAGAATCGAGCTCGAATGACTATCTCAAAGTTCTCACTAGAACGGAGCTCGAATCACTTAGAATCACAAACAAATGCGCAAAGAATGAGTGTGGATGATCAAGAATGCTCTAAGGTTGCTTGGTGTATCCCTCCATGCGCCTAGGGGTCCCTTTTATAGCCCCAAGGCAGCTAGGAGCCGTTGAGAGCAAATCTGGAAGGCCAATCTTGCCTTCTGTCGTCGGGAGCACCGGACAGTCCGGTGCACACCGGACACTGTCCGGTGCCCGATTTCTTTCCTTAAACAGCGCTGCCGACCGTTGCCGACCGTTGCAGATCTGGGAGCCGTTGGCGCACCGGACATGTCCGGTGCACACCGGACAGTCCGGTGCACACCGGACAGTCCGGTGCCCCCTTCCGACCGTTGGCTCGGCCACGTGTCTCGCGCAGATTGCGCGGCCGACCGTTGGACCGGCCGACCGTTGGCTCACCGGACAGTCCGGTGTACACCGGACAGTCCGGTTAATTTTAGCCGTACGCCGTCGGCGAATTCCCGAGAGCGGCCACTTCACGCCGAGCCAGCCTGGCGCACCGGACACTGTCCGGTGCACCACCGGACAGTCCGGTGTGCCAGACTGAGCTGAGTCTCGGCTGCACACAGCCAAGTCTTTTTCACCCTTTTTCTTTTCTTCTTCTTTCTGTTTCTAACACTTAGACAAGTATATTAGTACATAAAACAATGTACTAAGTCTGAGAAACATACCTTAATTCTTGATTTGTACCTTGTCCACCTTTTTACACTTAGGCACTTGTGTTGGACACTAAATCACCAAAATACTTAGAAATGGCCCAAGGGCACATTTCCCTTTCAGATAGACAGTAATAAGAGGCTATATTTATCTCCTGCAGCGCATCTATTATTTTTTGTCTATTGCTTCTTCCACCTCTTTCGTCCATTACATGCAAAAACATAGGAGGCTATGGCATCCTAGTCCCCATGCTACATATGCTCCTAAACCTCACAATTTCATTTACTTCATCTGTTTCAGATTGTAGGTTATTTTAACTTAATCCTCAATGAACTACTTGGTGAAGCTATACATTAATATCTCTTATATATATATATATATATATATATATATATATATATATATATATATATATATATATATATATATATAATATAGGTCACGAAGACAAAGCCTGCATTTTTTTCAATGGCATTTGAGTTGTAGTGGGATCAAGTTGTCCCGTCATACTTTGTCTTTGAATTAAGCACACTGTAAAACGCTAATGATGTTTCTGTTTTTTTCTTCATATTGTGTACTATTGCACTCTTTGGACTTTTATCATGATGCTTCTGTTTTTATGCAGGACATGGAAATACAGGGTAATACATCTAAACAACTAAACTGAGTCAGGCACTATACTGAGGTCATAAGAGCAAGTTTCTGCGTTAAACTCACACAAACAGCAGTAAGGTGTGGTGTGCTCTTGATCTAGTTCTTTTATAGCCAAAAGAGACTATTATATAGGTAGGTGGTGCTAGGTGTAATGTATCAAATATTATTCGAGCGAGATATGAGGGCCAGGGAGTGGGTTTGTTGCACTACTTCTATGTGAAGTCAGTGAACATCTTGATGAGGCTAGGGAGTGAGTATTGCACTTTTGCTTCATTGATAGTTGAATGTTACTGCTGCACATTCTAATTTTGTATGTCTTAAAATATCTAGCAGGCTATTGTTATTCAGTACACATGAGCAAAACAAATAGTGATTTTTCAGTTCATGAAAAATGAGCAGCATGAATAGGATAGTTATGCATCAGGGCCCATGTTGAAATATTCCATACCTCAGATCGATGAATTGGCAAGGAGCAACGATCACAAGAAGAATTATTGCAGCGACAGTTTCAGTTTACCTACAAATGAAATATTTTAGTAAGTAATAAACAACTAAAAAAGAACAAAAGTATGCAATCGAGATTTTGTCAAAGAGCCCAACTATTTTTCTCAAGATTAATGAGATGGTCATGACACTCATCTAAACCAATTGACTCAAACTGATTCTGCTCATCACCCAACTAAGAATATAATCAATGAGCCCATACCACAGTTAAGAACAGTACAAAAGAACATAGAGAAATAAGAAAAAAAATAGACAGCTTACTAAATAGCTTCGATCTCGCTGTACAAGATTATTGGATGATATCCAACAGCTCCCAATTAGAGACACCAGATATCCGTATCCACAACAGAAAACTAATGTAGTAGCATCGGGAGATCAGATGAAGATGTACACTCATCAGGAGATCAAATGAAAGAGAACACACCATTAATGAATTGAAGGTAAAGGTGGTTGTGCTTAAAGATTATCCCAGTTTATACTATTTAAAAATATGCAGGCATGGCACAAAAGTGTAAATAAATCATTTGTTACAGAAGAAATTATTAGATGCAGTTACTATGGCACACTATTAGACAATAAAAAGAAGCAAAATAAATGATACATGACTGTATAAGTACTGAGATTTGCTCAAACAAAATTGCGATTTTGTCAAAGAGCTCAACTAAGTTTCTCAAGATTAATGAGATAGTCAGGGCACTCATCTAAACCAACTGACTCATATTGATTGTGATCATCACCCAACTAAAAATATAATCAACGAGTCCACACCATAGTTCACGACATGCGTATATTATCGACCTCCAAGCAAGGAGATGCTGGACCAAATAGATTTTGGGTCAGATCGCATGACATAAATCAAGAATCTCAGAAGCACCAGCAACACATTCCATCTACGGTCCAAAGGTTAGCTCGTCAGAAGGATAAGTGGTTGAGCTCTAGTTCAGATGCAATAAAAAGTCATGATAGACCTTTGTCAAAGAGCTCAACTAAGTTTCTCAAGATTAATGAGATGGTTGTAGCACTGACTCAGTTACAAGAATCTGAGGCTCAAATCAAGAATCTTCAGAGTTCAGAGTGACTTGGAATAGCAGCAGAACCAAATTTCAGTTATCCAGCAAGCAAATGAAGAAACAAAGGATAAAAAATCAAAATTGCAAAAGCAACTGGAAGAAACTAAGACTAATCTGCAATAGTTCCATTGTCTAAGCAGTTCAATAGTTTATGATCACATTGTTTTAGAGATGTGTACACTTCCTATTTTTAATTACTGTTTTTACTATGTTGACACTTCGCATTACACCATAAGCAGAACTTGGAGAGTTGATTAGCACAATCGACCACCAGATCAACCACTAATATTGAATTTAGTATTTAAAATCTGTAAGTGATATGAAAAGGGAAACTGTGTAGGTGTGCTAGAAATTAGAGGGAAATTATGGCCAATACATTGAGAATTTGCAAGCCGTAGAAATAACAGTGTGTCTGTTCTCTGAGCATTACCCATTCTTGTTCTTTATAAACTAAGGCCCTACATCCTTTTTTTATTTTTCTAAGTGTGCAAGCAAGCCAACTTGATATATTATCTTATATTCTTATTTATGTTTTCCCTGTATGAATTTTCTTAACAAATTGGCATACCTTCACGTATCGCTGATCCAGTGTGTGTACTGCGACTCAGAGGTGATGCACATGCTGGCGCAGATCCTGCTGCCCAGCCTCGCTGCCGTCTGTGTTGACGGTAGCATGGAGGACCTGTTCAACATTCCTAGGGAAATCATGTGAATACATGTCTAAATCGGATAATTTCTTAGGCTACTAAATCATTTTTGTAACCCTGAAGTGAACGAAGCAAGTTAAAATAGAATCGGTCAGCACAACAGTGTCTTCAATGAATTTGATATTCCACCACTTTCTAAAGTTCACACATAAGCTTATCCCAAATTCATAGGTCAAAGGATGGAAATTGATTTTGTGTATCACCAGATTATATTTCCACCCTGCAATTTATAACACACTCTTTGGCTCGCTCCCCCGTATGGCCAATAGTAGTATAAATATAAATATCTCCCCCATGGCCAATAGCAGTATATAAATATTTCTTAGAGTTGGAAGCCAAAATATCAAAACAACAGTGCCACATTTGAAAGGCAAGAGCCAATGAAGACTACCATAACTTACCTGTCAATTGGTGCAGACTATCAACATGTTGCTTGTAAAGCCTGAGCTCTTTTTGCTCCCTTGGTAATGAGGATATGCTTCGTTAGCTAGATGACTTGAATATTTCTCAGGCTATCATATTTTTGCTGAAATTATAAAGTGAAAGCTGACAACATTAATATCTCAATTTATTGTCATAACATGACATTCTTAAGATATGCAAATACAAATGTACATGTACGACTGTAGATTTAGAAGCCAAAATATCAAAAGAACAGTGCCACATTTGAAAGTCAAGTATGTGCTATCTATTGTTCTCAGTTCATTGAAGACTACCAGAACTTACATGCCAATTGGTGCAGACTATCAACATGTTGCTTGTAAAGCCTGAGCTCTTTTTGCTCACTTGGTAATGAGGGTGCTTCATCAGCTAGATGTTGGCATGCAGAGAACGGTGTCTGTACAATCACACAAAATAAATAGACTAACTTATGAAGTATAGACCATAGAGAATGCAAAACATGTGACATTGAGGTAAACCAAGAGGCAACATAGACCTTTAAATATTTTTAGGGTTGATGTTCAGTGCCAGTGGTATGTTATTTATAGAGTCAAAAAGACCAGACAACCTAGGGATCAGATGATGCAAGGCATCAACTGTACGGTGGGATCGTTGGAGAGGACAGGCTGCACCATCGCCAACAAGCCATCGAGCTGCACAGGACAACAACAAGAAAATCATATCCAAATCCGATAGATCGAGTGTCACCTAGTCAAACATATCCTAACACAGAGGGCAGATTAGATTGGGGCCAAGAAGAGTGAGGGAGGGGGGCACCGCTCCTTCTTCTAGAGCCGGGAAGAGAGCCACACGGCGGCGGCCGCCAACACCGTCCCACTGGGCGAGGCGTCCGTGCCCAGGTTCGCGCACGGCATCGGCAACATAATCGTCATGTGGGCCACCGTCTCGGCGTCCTCGCTCGCGGTCGACCCCGTCGCGGCCGGCTCCAATGTCAAGTGGTCCGAGATCTAGCATGGAAGCGCAACCAAGAGACGTATAGTGACTCGATGCAAAGGGCAGGGAGGGCGAGCGTGGAAGCAGCGAGGTCCCAGCCATTGAAGTACATGGCAACCTCGATGGCCCGAAGGAGCAAGGAGATGATGAGGAAGGCCTTAATGAAGGTGTAGAACCTGGAGCGCACCATGGGGCTCTTGCCGACGGCGACCACCACACCGGCTTCACACGCCGGTCCTCCCCACAGCCACCCTGTGCCTGGCCGCACCGGCCAGTGCGATGGCGACGGAGGCTAGCGAGGCGAGGCACCCGACAGTGCGGTGCGTGCCTTGAGGAGTAGCAGCCACACGGTCTGGTTGGTGTTCTTGGAAGGCCCGTTGGAGAACGGCAAGGGCGACCAAGAGGCCCCGTCGTCGTCCGTGGCTGCAGATCTGGCGGCCAGTGGCAAGAAAGGAGGGAGCGATGGTTTCCTTGGAGACCTTTCCGAGACGGGGAATGCGATTCCGGTGCGCATGCACGAGAGTGAAAGATGAGGGAGCGGTTGCTGCAATCTGGACAGGTCGTGTGGAGGACGTCGTGGAGAGAGTGGAGGGAGGGGAGAGGAGAAGCAACGACACGCTCATCGTTGCAATCTGGAGACCTCAAAGCGTGAGGGTCTAGTAGGGGGAGGGAGTTGGGATTGACGATGGCGGCCTCGGGAGGGCGATGATCGAACGGGTGGATGGGCCTCGGGAGAGCGAGGATCGAGCGACGGTGGTTGCGATGGACGATGGCAGAGTTGGATGGATGGTGCGGATTTATTAGAGGCAAAACAAAGTAGTATAGATTTATACATCTATAATTATGTCTAAGTGTGCATGACTTGTGATTATAGATTGTTTGTGTTTTTATGTCCATGTATATCATTATTTAAACTGTATTTTTATACTAATTTAATAGGGTACATGTGTTTTTATAAAGCTGACGCAACAGTTTGGGTAGTTCGGGAATACCCGAACCCGAAATTTCGGGTACCCGAATTTTCGGGTATTGTAAAACTCATTATAATTTCGGTATCCATTCTCAAAACCCGAAATTTTAAATAACCGAATTACCCGACCTGAATTTTTTGGGTAACCCGAATGCCCGCACAATCCTTTGTTCTACCACACCAAATTAAAAGCCTTTAGTTTGGTTTTGTAATTAAGTGACATAAGAAAAACACAAACTATAATGCGATAGTGAACCATCATTATGTTACTTCGACTCTATTGCATCTCCTCTTAACCTCAACGCTCCTAACCTCAACGGTATAACTCCAGTTCTACTATTCTAGTGACTAGGGCTAATTGTTAGCTAAGGTCTTCGAACCTTAACACTAGTAGAAAGTTTTTAGTGTTAAAGAGTGAGGAGTTAAGGAATCAGTTGGCCATATAAATTTGTTTAAAGTCTGCGGTGGGATTTAAACTTTAAATACGATTTTCAGTTATGAAGCGTCAGTGCTATTTCTAATGGCAATTTATGTGTTTCCTTAAAAAACCGTCACTAAAAATTGATTCTAGTGACGGCTTTATTAAAAAAACACCACTAAAAAATTATCCTATTTTTTTATTATTTGCAAATGACCCCGTATAAAAATACTACCAACATAAAGTTACGAAACTTTATAGTTGACAACTTTTTACTTAAAATCATTTTGGCTATAAAAATTGTATCTAAATTTGTCAAAATTAAAATGCAAAATTCAAACGAACTCGAATGGGAAAATACCCAAATAAAAGTTGTAGAACTTCAAAAGTTATGAAACTTTATAGTTGACAAATTTTTGTTTGAATTCGTTTTGTCGGGGACCATAATTAGGGGTACCCTCAAGGCTCCTAAATCTCAGCTGGTAACCCCCATCAGCACAAAGCTGCAAAGGCCTGATGGGTGCGATTAAGTCAAGGATCGGTCCATTCGAGGGACGCGATCACGCCTCGCCCAAGCCCAGCCTCGGGCAAGGGCAGCCAACCCCGGAGGATCTACGTCTCGCCCGAGGACCCCCTCCAGCAACGGACACACCTTCGGCTCGCCCGAGGCCCAGTCTTCACCAAAAAGCAACCTTGGCCAAATCGTCACACCAACTGACCAAATCGCAGGGGCATTTAATGCAAAGGTGGCCTGACACCTTTATCCTGACGCACGCCCTCCAGTCGACAGAGCCGATGTGACCGCAGTCACTTCGCCGCTCCACTGACCGGTCTGACAAGAGGACAGCGCCGCCTGCGCCGCTCCGACTGCCAAGCCACTCGACAGAGTGAGGCTGACAGCAGCCAAGTCCGGCCTCAGGCGTCATAGGAAACTCCGCTTCGCCCGACCCCAGGGCTCGGACTCAGGCTCAGCCCCGGAAGACGACGAACTCCGCTCGACCCCAGGGCTCAGACTCGGGCACAGCCCCGGAAGACGGCGAACTCCGCTCCGCCCGACCCTAGGGCTCGGACTCGGGCACAGCCCCGGAAGACGGCGAACTCCGCTCCACCCGACCCGAGGGCTTGGACTCGGGCTCAGCCCCGGAAGACGACGAACTCCGCCTCGCCCGACCCCAGGGCTCGGACTCGGGCTCAGCCCCGGAAGACGACAAACTCCGCCTCGCCCGACCCCAGGGCTCGGACTCGGGCTCAGCCCCGGAAGACGACGAACTCCGCCTCGCCCGACCCCAGGGCTCGGACTCGAGCTCAGCCCCAGAAGACGACGAACTCCGCTTCGCCCGACCCCAGGGCTCGGACTCAGCCCTGGCCTCAGCCGACGGTCTCCGCCTCGTCCGACCCGGGAGCTCGGACTCGACCTCGACCTCGGAAGACAGACTCGACCTCGACCTTGGAGGAGCCTCCACCTCGCCCAGCCTAGGGCACGGACCGACCACGTCAACAGGAAGCGCCATCATTACCCTACCCCGAGCTGACTCAGGCTACGGGGAACAAGACCGGCGTCCCATCTGGCTCGCTCTACTATACAAGTAATGATGGTGCCCCGCATGCCCTGTGACGACGGCGGCTCTCAGCCCCCTTACGGAAGCAAGAGGACGTCAGCAAGGACTCGACAGCTCCGACAGCTGTCCTTCCGCCAGGCTCCAGCGCTCCTCCGATGGCCACGACACTACGCGAACTGGGTGTCAAGACCTCTCCGGCTGCCACGATGGCATGTACTTAGGGCACTAGCTCTCTCCCGCTAGACACGTTAGCACATTGCTACACTCCCCATTGTACACCTGGATCCTCTCCTTACGCCTATAAAAGGGAGGTCCAGGGCCCTCTTACAGAGGGTTGGCCGCGCGGGGAAGGACGGGACGGCGCTCGCGCAAGGCCGCTCGCTCCCTCCCGCGTGGACGCTTGTAACCCCCTATTGCAAGCGCACCCGACCTAGGCGCGGGGCTAACACGAAGGCCGCAGGTTCCACCTCCCATGCCTGTCTCCCTCCGGCTGCTCTCTCCCCCCTTCGCGTTCCGCCTCGCACCGACCCATCTGGGCTGGGCACGCGGCGACAATTCACTCGTCGGTCTAGGGACCCCCGGGTTTCGAAACACCGACAGTTGGCGCGCCAGGTAGGGGCCTGCTGTGTGTTGACGAACAGCTTCCCGTCAAGCTCCAGATGGGCAGTCTCCAGCAACCTCTCCAACCTAGGACGGCGCTCTATTTCGGGAGTCTTGAGTTCATGTCCCTCGACGGCAGCTACAACATGATACTCCTTTCCCCGCCGCGCGACAGCGACAATGGCGGTCGACAACCCGCCCGCCGGCGGGGAAATCGACGACGCCTTCCCCACGCGGTGGAAGGACGACATTCGAGCTTGTCCCGTCCCCTCCCCCGCCGACGGAGGAGGAGGCGGGGCAACCAAGGCCAAGCAGGAGGCGGCACCTCGTTGGCTGTCGAGCGAGTCGACGGCGCCGGCGCCCCCACGGAGAGCGCGTCGGGCGACGGCCTCACGTCTGAGACGAAGACGAGCGCCAACTCCCCGCAACACACCAACCTCAAGCAAACGGACGACGCCAGCACGCTCGCGAAGGACTTGCTGGGCGTCACCCTCGTACCTGAGACGACGGTGCAGTCAGTCCCTGACGTGACTTCGTCACCGCCCGTCGACCAAAAGGTACCGACCGATTCCCATCTCACGCCTTTTGGATTCGGCCTCGACCCGCCAAGCAACTCCGCTTCGGTGGATACTCTCATAGAGGCGAGTCCAAACCCTCTGGGGTATCGTGTGCGGTCACCCTGGGACCGGCTGACAGCCACCTCGACCTACGGGCCCTCGGGGTCCGAGGAAGAGGGCGAGCCCGATTTCTGTTGGGATTTCTCCGAACTTAGTAACCCCAGTGCCGTGCGGGACTTCATGACCGCATGCGACTACTGCCTTTCCGACTGTTCCGACGGTAGCCGCAGCCTCGACGACGAGGACTGCGGCCCAAGTCGCGAATGTTTCCACGTCGATCTAGGGGGTCCCGGCGAAGGCAACCATCTTGGTATGCCGAAGAACGGTGATCCCCCTAGGCCCGTGCCTCGCGTCGACATCCTTCGGGAGCTAGCTGTGGTCCCCGTCCCGGCGGGGGTTCCTGACCCACAGCTCGAGCAAATCCGCGAGAGGCAGGCCAGGCTCGACGAGGGAGCAGGAACGCTTGAGCCGATCCGCCGGGACATCGGGCAGGAATGGGCGGGCCAACCTCCGGCCGGAGAAGCACGTCATCTCCCCCAGGGCATCCAGCACTGCATTGCCGACGACGTCAGGGTAAGACCGCCACCGAACTCCAGTGGAGTCGGCCAGAACCTGGCTGCAGCGGCAATACTTCTCCGCGCGATGCCGGAGCCATCAACCACCGAGGGGCGGCGTATCCAGGGAGAGCTCAAGAATCTCCTGGAGGACGCCGCGGTCCAACGGGCCAAAAGCTCTGCCTCCCGAAGGCAGGGGTACCCCTCGGAACATCACGCCGCAACTTCCCGATTCATACGGGAAGCCTCGGTCCACACCGGGCGCACGCGCAACACAGCGCCTGCAGCCCTGGGTCGCCTCGGCAACGAGCACCATCACCACAGCCGTCAGGCCCACCTCGACGAGAGGGTGCGCCGAGGCTACCACCCCAGGCGTGGGGGACGCTACGACAGCGGGGAGGATCGGAGTCCTTCGCCCGAACCACCCGGTCCGCAGGCTTTCAGCCGCGCCATACGACGGGCACCGTTCTCGACCCGGTTCCGAACCCCGACTACTATCACAAAGTACTCAGGGGAGACGAGACCGGAACTGTGGCTCGCGGACTATCGGCTGGCCTGCCAACTGGGTGGAACAGACGATGATAATCTCATCATCCGCAACCTCCCCCTGTTCCTCTCCGACACCGCTCGAGCCTGGCTAGAGCACCTGCCCCCGGGGCAGATCTCCAACTGGGATGACCTGGTCCAAGCCTTCGCCGGCAATTTCCAAGGCACGTATGTGCGTCCTGGAAACTCCTGGGATCTCCAAAGCTGCCGCCAGTAGCCGGGAGAGTCTCTCCGGGACTACATCCGGCGATTCTCGAAGTAGCGCACCGAGCTGCCCAACGTCACCGATTCGGATATCATCGGCGCGTTCCTCGCCGGCACCACCTGCCGCGACCTGGGGAGCAAGCTGGGTCGCAAGACCCCCACCAGGGCGAGCGAGCTGATGGACATCGCCACCAAGTTCGCCTCTGGCCAGGAGGCGGTTGAGGCCATCTTCTGGAAGGACAAGCAGCCCCAGGGCCGCCCACTGGAAGATGTTCCCGAGGCGTCAACTCAGCGCGGCACCAAGAAGAAAGGCAAGAAGAAGTCGCAAGCGAAACGCGATGCCGCCGACGCGGACCTTGTCGCCGCCGCCGAGTACAAGAACCCTCGGAAACCTCCCGGAGGTGCCAACCTCTTCGACAAGATGCTCAAGGAGCCGTGCCCTTATCATCAGGGGCCCGTCAAGCACACCCTCGAGGAGTGTGCCATGCTTCGATGCCACTTCCACAAGGCCGGGCCACCCGCGGAGGGTGGCAAGGCCCTCGACGACGCTAAGAAGAAAGATCACAAGGCAGGAGAGTTCCCCGAGGTCCGCGACTGCTTCATGATCTACGGCGGGCAAGTGGCGAACGCCTCGGCTTGGCACCGCAAGCAAGAGCATCGGGAGGTCAGCTCGGTAAAGGTGGCGGCGCCAGTCTACCTAGACTGGTCCGACAAGCCCATCACCTTCGACCAGGCCGACCATCCTGACCACGTGCCGAGCCCGAGGAAATACCCGCTCGTTGTCGACCCCATCATCGGCAACGTCAGGCTCACCAAGGTCGTCATGGACGGAGGCAGCAGCCTCAACATCATCTACGCCGAGACCCTCGGGCTCCTGCGGATCGATCTGTCCTCGGTCCGGACGGGCGCTGCGCCTTTCCACGGGATCATCCCCGGGAAGCGCGTCCAACCCCTCGGACAACTCGATCTACCCGTCTGCTTTGGGACGCCCTCCAACTTTCGAAGGGAGACCCTCATGTTCGAAGTGGTCGGGTTTCGAGGAACCTACCACGCAGTGTTGGGGAGGCCATGCTACGCCAAGTTCATGGCCGTCCCCAACTACACCTACCTCAAGCTCAAGATGTCGGGCCCCAACGGGGTCATCACCGTCGGGCCCACGTACCGACACGTGTACTGTAGCACCTACTTTGTAAGTGCTAGGAATAATATCAATAGAGAAACATTTCTCTCTTTATGTGAGTTTGAATTTTATGCATCATCCTATGAGAACACCATGTCCAAGAACAATTAATAAAAGATCTACTACTAAATTGTTGCATCATGCTGGATATTTTTATTTGTGTGTGCATTTGGTGACAACATAGAAATAAAATGACATTGAGAAGAGGATTGGAGGAAAAAGGAGAAAGAAAGAAAGAAATAATATAAAATGTAAAACCAAATTTATAAATACACAAACTCAACTATACTGGTATGATTGAAATTTATCTATAATTTGAGTACAAATTCAAAGTCATACTTGGAATTCAAATTGGGAATTGAAAAAAAAAGAAAAGAAAAGAAAACAGAAAAACAGAAAATATAAAAAGAAAAAAGAATAAAACGCTACCTGGGCTGCGAAACTTCAATCTGGCCCAATACCATAATCCTCCGCGCGGCCCATCCGCCCTCCTCTTATCGGCGCCGACATGGTGGGCCCACAGCGCAGTCACACCAGCGCACACCGCATCCCCTTCTCTGCGCCGTGGCCCCGCTGGTCAGATGGATCTTCCCCCTCACGCGTGCCCTCGTCTTCTCACTGGCACGTGGGCCTGCACCGTCGGTGTTATCTCCAACCCGCCGAAACGGCCTTCCGCTGCTTGCGCGCGCGATGATCGGAGTCCGACGACCGGTCACTCCCTTCAAATAGCTGAAGCCGAACCCCTCGCCCCACCCCACGTCAACAAAAGCCGCCGCAGTGCTCCCCGTTTCTCCAATCAGCGCCGCCATTGCTGCGCTCGCGGAGGAAGTGACCCGCCGCCATCGACTCCGCTCTGTATCGCCGCCGGGCGGCCCGTGGGTGGCCGGTTGTGTTCGCCGGACCACGGGGAAACCATACGCGTGCTCGGACCGTGAAGATAGGCTTCTGCTCGGCGTGAATCGCTCGCCGGACTTCACATTCGCCGCGGATCCGCTCCACCGCGTGAGCTGCGTACCTCGGCACTCCAACCCCGGTAAGAAACCTAGTCAAACGATTCGCCTTCACCTCCTGGTTGCGTGGCACCCTTCAATTTTGGACTTAGGGCACTTAGGCGTAGAATTGCGTGCGCGCCGGCGATAGTCCGCCGCGGGCACGGGGCGGCGCTGCCGTGCGTCGGCTCGGTTGGGGAAGACGCGTTCGCGGCCGTCGATCGGGGCATGGACGGTTGAGATTAGAATGGGAGATAACGGTTCGGTGGATTGGATCCGGACCGTCCGTCTAGATCGGGCGAACCTGAGTGATCCCCGCGTTTTAAAATCTGAGCCGTTGATCTCGGATCCAACGGCGCGCGCTGCGTACCGGTTCGGAGTATAATAAATCTAATATGGGCCGCTCAGTTCAGATCGTGCGGCCGAGATTCAATCATACCTTTCCGCGCTGGCACTTTTATTAAAGAACCCCCTGGAAACCAGAGAATCAACCCGCCGTCCAGAGCACTGTGCGCTGTGTCTCTGTAGTTTTACCCCGAGCCCCCTGGGTTTCTCTGGATTTGAGGCCCAGTCCAGTCAACATGAAAACCAGAGAAAATAAATAGAAAATGAATTTTTAATATAAAAAATAATTGCTAGAACTTTATAAATTCATAGAAAATTCATACTAACTCCAAATTCATCCATTCCAGTTCCTAAAATTTTATAATTTTATTCTCTAGCACTTAATGACTCTGTTTTGGCATAAAAACAGTAAGGAAATTTATTTATCACTTAATCCTATTTAAAGCACATAAAACCTTTGAAAATGCATAACTTAAAATCTATAACTCAGAAAAATATGATTTCTGTTCCTAGGATTTTATTTTAATATGTAGAATATCTCTGTGCATTTTGTTTATATGTTTGGTGTAATGTTAATTTCTCTATATGCACTGTGCTTGTTTGTATTGTGGCGAGTAGAAGAGCCCGTTGCTGAGGACCCTGGTGAGCAGCAGGTTGAAGTAGCTGAGCAGGAGCTCATTGAAGGCAAGTTGTGCCCTTGACCACATTTTACCCAATAATGTTCTTTAATATCACTTATCCATGCATAGGTTAATTTTGATGGGACCCAATAGGTCACCCTAGATTGTTTATCTCATTACCTTGTTTACCCCTGAATCACTTGGGTAGTTTGCTATTGCTTTATATGGTTTTGGGATAATCATTTATTACCTCTATGTTCCAATTCTTGTTGTTATTCTGTTTATGTTCATGTTGTTATCATTAATGTTAATTGGAACATAGAGCTTAACTTGAGAACCACGTGCCACCACAAGGGAGGAATGGGACCCCTTGGCTGACTAATTAGGAAAGCTAGTGGAAGACTACCTTACCCGAAAGGGGCAAGGGCAGTAGGGGAGAGGTCAGTGCGGGGAGGTCCCTGGTTGATTTTGCTGCGATGGCGGTCAGCCAGGAACCCTTTACTGGATCTTCCCATAAACTGTAGCGGGTTTTCGGAAGCTAGTGGAACTTTGTAAAGGCCTCGTAGTGTTGCCCTGCCGTGCTTCCTAGGTAGAGGTATATGGGATTCATGACCCCTTGGCAGATGGGTAACATGACTTGTGGGTAAAGGGTACAACCTCTGCAGAGTGTAAAACTGGTATACTAGCCGAGCTCACGGTCATGAGCAGCTCAGGACTCTCTGATGTTTAAATTATGGAACTTAAATTCAATTTTGTCATTTGCATTGCATGGGTTTGTTATTAATTTTGTTCTATTACTTTACTTATGGTTTGGTATTTACTTACACTTAGTATTTGCTAATAAAATTTTGACCAACTACTTAAAAGCAATGCTCAGTTTTAACCCCTGTCATTGATTAGCCTTACACATCACATGAACTCACACCTTTGTGAGTTTATGTCCACTGGTTCCCCACAACTTGTTGAGCTATGATCATGTGTGAGCTCACCCTTGCTGTCTCACACCCCCCCCACAGGAGATGATCAGGTGGTTCAGGAGGAGTCGCCTAACACTGAGGAGTTCGATCTGATCTAGGTGGCGTTTCTCAGTCGACATTGGCGCCGACGATCCTTAGTTCATTTTATCTTTATTATTTCATTTTGTAATAAGTCTTCCGCTATGTAATAAATACTCTGATGTTTTATGACATTTATCTCTATACACTCTGTTATTATATATGTTGTCTTCTTGGCGCATGTATGAGATGCACCCGGCTTTGTTCTTTAAAACCGGGTGTTACAGAAGTGGTATCAGAGGAAATGTTGACTGTAGGACGAAACCTAGATAGAAATGGACAAAACCCTTTCATACTTACCTTCTTCTGATTCATTCTATACTTATCTTACTCTGATTCTCTCTACACTTATCTTGATCCTGTCTCACCTTCTACTGTTCTACTCTGATCATTCTCACCTTTTCTACTCTAAGACAAGATGGATTTCACACCTTGGAATCCTACCACTATGATCTTTTTAAGATATAGGGGACCTAAGACAAAATTCAAAACTACTTTCTTTAAAAATGTTGTTTGATTGTGCTGATGCTAAATGCCTGATTTGCTTCTTTGATTGATTGAATTATTATAGATGGACATCTTAGCATGTACCAACATAAGGTGTTGAATTAGCTTTGGTAGGTAAAATATTAATCTGCTTAGCTAATAAATTCCCCAAAGTAACCTGATTTGTAAATACCTGCCTTGTCTACTATTTTCTTACCATATGTATCTAACTCAGATGGTCAATACCAGGCGGGGTGGTGGAATTGACTTGCCTCCTAACCAACACACTCGAAGACAACCTCAGCCACAACCTGCTGGGATGAATCCTCCTAATCCCCCACCAGGCGGAGTTGACCCACTGGTTGCTGCTCAGATGGCGGTGATGCAGCAGATGGCAGACACTATGGCTGATATGCGTGCTCAGATGCAACAAGAACGCCAGGAGATGCGTCAAGAAAGAGAGGATATACGACAGGAGTTGCGCCAGGAGCGAGATGAGATACGTCAGGAAAGGAGGGCGCAACAACAGCAGCTGCAACAGCAAATGCAACAACAACAGCAACAAGTGCCACTACCTCCACCTCCACCACCACCAGTTCCACCCCGAGACAAGCATAGAGAGTTCATGAGTCATAAGCCACCTACATTCGCCAGCTCACCTGATCCACTGGACGCGGATGATTGGCTGAAAGCAATTGAGAAGATGCTCAACATTGCACAATGCACTGACCGGGAGAAGGTTTTATATGCTTCTGGACGTCTGATTGGTCCTGCTGCTGACTGGTGGGATTCTTATACTGCTGCCCATGATGTTGCTGATACTATTACCTGGGCAGAGTTCAGTACGCAGTTCAGGAACTACCATATTCCAGCTGGGATGATAAAGATCAAAAAGAAGGAATTTCTATCGCTGAAGCAAGGAAGTATGTCAGTCAGCGAGTACCGCGACAAGTTTATTCAGTTATCCAGATATGCCCCTGAAGAAGTTGCTGAAGACGAGAGGAAGCAGGAGCATTTTATTGAAGGACTTAATGGACCACTGCAGTATGCTCTAGTGGCACACACTTTTCCATCATTTCAGAGGCTGCTTGATAAGGCACTGGCTATTGAACACAAGCGTGTTCAACTGGGAGATTTGAAGAGAAAGGCCATATCTCAAGGACAAGGAAGCAGCAGTGTTCGTCCTCGCTACAGTTCACCACAGGGTACACCGACTCGACCTGGAGGACCACGCCCAGTTCCGCAATCACCACTGAGGACTCCACCTCCTCGACAGGCTACTCCTACCGGCACCCCGACGAAGTTTTCAGGACAGAGTCCGGGCACTCAATGTTACAAGTGTGGGAAGATTGGTCATTATGCAAATGTCTGCCCACAGAGGATTGCTACTACTCCAGTACAGAACAGGCAGCAAACTCCAGGAACTG
The DNA here is from genome assembly GCA_029449295.1 of Zea luxurians. Taxonomy (NCBI): domain Eukaryota; kingdom Viridiplantae; phylum Streptophyta; class Magnoliopsida; order Poales; family Poaceae; genus Zea; species Zea luxurians. Next base: position 30,130,137 of record JAOPSE010000016.1, on the reverse strand, counting down.
GCAAGGGATATTCTATTGCCAAGGTTAATCAAGTCAGCGTTGATGCTATTCCGGACGGAGGGGACCTCGTAATTGGTATGTTTTATGTTAATGCAATTCCTGCAACCATATTATTTGATTCTGGTGCTACACATTCATTCATGTCTGCTAGATATGCCAACACAAATGAAATACCACTGCTAAATATGAGAAAACCCCTGATAGTAATTACACCTAAAGGGCCTGTTGAGGCGAATCAAATGACACGTAGATTGACATTAACCATTATGGGTAGAGATTTTGGAGCTACTGCTATAATATTGGAGTCAAGCAGTATAGATTTGATCCTTGGTATGTCATGGCTAAGAAAGGCAAAGGCCGTTATAGCATGTGGTAGAGGTACTGTAGAACTCACTACTACTAAAGGAGAAAGGTTTCAAGTTAACATTGCAGTAACCTCCTCATCTATGCGTGCAATGTTCTTCATGCCTGAGGAGTTTGTTGGTGACAATATCCGGGTGGTTAGAGATTTTCCGGATGTCTTTCCAGAGGAGTTACCAGGGATGCCACCTGATAGAGAAGTTGAGTTTGTTATTGATCTCATACCTGGAACCGCCCCTATTTCTAAACGGCCATATAGAATGTCCGTAGAAGAGTTGAAGGAGCTCAAGAAGCAGTTAACTGAGTTACAAGAGGCTGGGTACATTCGTCCGAGTTCCTCACCTTGGGGAGCACCGGTCTTGTTTGTACAGAAGAAGGATGGATCGCAACGGATGTGTGTGGATTATAGATCTCTTAATGATGTTACAGTGAAGAACAAGTACCCGTTGCCCCGCATTGAGGATTTGTTTGATCAAATGAGAGGAGCAAGAGTATTTTCGAAGATTGATCTCCGATCCGGTTACCATCAGATGAGGATTAGACCATCGGATATTCCCAAGACGGCTTTCTCGACTAGATATGGATTATATGAGTTTACAGTTATGTCGTTTGGATTGACTAATGCACTAGCTTATTTTATGAACTTAATGAACAAGGTGTTTATGGAGTATTTGGACAGATTCATCATGGTATTCATCGACGATATTCTTATTTATTCTCAGAGTGATAGTGATCACGAGGAACATCTGAGGATGGTGCTACAGAAGCTACGAGATAATCAACTCTATGCCAAGTTCAGCAAGTGCGAGTTTTGGATTGGCGAAGTGCCATTTCTTGGTCATATTATTTCTAATGGAGGAATAGCAGTGGATCCTGCTAAAGTTAAGGAGATAATGGAGTGGAGAGTACCCACTACAGTTACTGAGATTCGGAGTTTCTTGGGATTAGCAGGCTACTATCGGAGATTTATTGAAGGATTTTCTAAGATTGCTAAGCCTATGACTTCGCTTTTGGAGAAAGGAAAAGAATTTAAGTGGGATGAGAAGTGTCAAGACAGCTTTGATCTATTGAAGAAGAGGTTGATGTCGCCACCAGTATTGGTTATGCCCGACCTACAGAAAGGATTTGATATCTATTGTGATGCATGTGGCCAAGGCTTAGGATGTGTGCTCATGCAAGAAGGACATGTGATTGCTTATGCTTCTCGTCAGTTACGGAGGCATGAATTGAACTACCCCACTCATGACTTGGAATTGGCAGCCGTTGTGCATGCACTTAAGATTTGGAGACATTATATCATGGGGACCAAGTGCCAAGTATATACGGATCATAAGAGTTTGAAGTATATATTCACTCAGAAGGATCTCAATCTTAGGCAACGCCGTTGGTTGGAGCTTATTAAGGATTATGATTTGGAGATTCACTATCACCCGGGCAAGGCAAATTTGGTCGCAGATGCCTTGAGTCGCAAGGAGCATGTTCATTTAGCTATTGTTGCCCAGCTACCCGACGAGATTGTTGGGGATTTCAGGAGACTTAACCTGGGTATAGTTGCTCATACTGAGGGAGTTACTATTGATGTGGAACCTACTTTAGAGCAAGAGATCCGCAAGGGACAAATTGGTGATGATAAGATAAAAGAGATTAAGGATCTGATTACTGAAGGTCGAGTTCCGGAGTTCACGGAAGATGAGCAGGGCACTGTATGGTTCAAGAATAGGATGTGTGTCCCTGATATTAAAAGCCTTCGGGAGACTATTTTAAAGGAGGCCCATGACTCGGATTATTCTATTCATCCTGGTAGTACCAAGATGTATCAAGATTTGAAGCGGAAATATTGGTGGTATGGATTGAAAAGAGATGTAGCTGCACATGTGGCTATGTGCGATGTATGTCAAAGAGTTAAGGCTGAACATCAGAGGCCAGCTGGACTATTGCATCCACTGAAGATACCCGAGTGGAAATGGGAGGAGATTGGTATGGATTTCATTACTGGATTGCCTCGCACCCAGAAAGGATATGATGCTATATGGGTGATTGTGGATAGATTGACTAAAGTGGCTCACTTTATTCCTGTCAAGACTACTTATAAAGGTTCTCAGCTAGCAGAGTTATATATGGCTCGGATTGTGTGTTTACATGGAGTACCAAAGAAGATCGTGTCTGATCGAGGTTCGCAGTTTACCTCAAGGTTTTGGAGAAGCTTTCATGAGAACATGAGTACGAAGTTGAATTTTAGTACGGCTTATCACCCTCAGACTGATGGACAGACTGAACGGACTAATCAAGTATTGGAGGATATGTTGAGAGCATGTGCCCTTCAGCATGGAGGAAGTTGGGATAAAAGTCTACCTTATGCTGAGTTCTCATATAATAATAGTTACCAGGCTAGTCTGAAGATGTCACCTTTTGAAGCTTTATATGGGAGGAAGTGCAGGACTCCTCTATATTGGGATCAGACTGGAGAGAGACAGTTCTTTGGGCCTGAACTGATTCAAGAAGCAGAAGAACAAGTCCGTATAATTCGAGAGAATTTGAGAGTGGCTCAAACCAGGCAGAAGAGTTATGCTGATAATAGAAGGAGACCACTGGAATTTGAAGAAGGGGATTATGTGTATCTCAAGGTGTCACCACTGCGTGGAATGAGGAGATTTAAAGTTAAGGGCAAATTGTCCCCTCGCTATATTGGACCATTTCTGATCTTTAGAAGAGTTGGGGAGATGGCATACCAACTTGAGTTACCTGCTAGTCTATCAGATGTGCATAATGTGTTCCACGTGTCTCAACTTAAGAAGTGTCTCCGTGTTCCCGAGGAACAGTTACCAATAGAAGAGCTCAGTGTTCAAGGTGATTTGACTTACACGGAGTACCCGATCAAGATTTTGGATACATTGACTCGAGTTACAAGGAATAAGGTGATAAAGATGTGCAAAGTTCAATGGAGTCACCACAGTGAAGATGAAGCAACTTGGGAAAGAGAAGAAGAGCTTCGCATAGATTTCCCCCACCTTTTCTCTAGTTCTTCTTAAATCTCGAGGACGAGATTATTTTTAAGGGGGGTAGGATTTGTAGCACCTACTTTGTAAGTGCTAGGAATAATATCAATAGAGAAACATTTCTCTCTTTATGTGAGTTTGAATTTTATGCATCATCCTATGAGAACACCATGTCCAAGAACAATTAATAAAAGATCTACTACTAAATTGTTGCATCATGCTGGATATTTTTATTTGTGTGTGCATTTGGTGACAACATAGAAATAAAATGACATTGAGAAGAGGATTGGAGGAAAAAGGAGAAAGAAAGAAAGAAATAATATAAAATGTAAAACCAAATTTATAAATACACAAACTCAACTATACTGGTATGATTGAAATTTATCTATAATTTGAGTACAAATTCAAAGTCATACTTGGAATTCAAATTGGGAATTGAAAAAAAAGAAAAGAAAAGAAAACAGAAAAACAGAAAATATAAAAAGAAAAAAGAATAAAACGCTACCTGGGCTGCGAAACTTCAATCTGGCCCAATACCATAATCCTCCGCGCGGCCCATCCGCCCTCCTCTTATCGGCGCCGACATGGTGGGCCCACAGCGCAGTCACACCAGCGCACACCGCATCCCCTTCTCTGCGCCGTGGCCCCGCTGGTCAGATGGATCTTCCCCCTCACGTGCGCCCTCGTCTTCTCACTGGCACGTGGGCCTGCACCGTCGGTGTTATCTCCAACCCGCCGAAACGGCCTTCCGCTGCTTGCGCGCGCGATGATCGGAGTCCGACGACCGGTCACTCCCTTCAAATAGCTGAAGCCGAACCCCTCGCCCCACCCCACGTCAACAAAAGCCGCCGCAGTGCTCCCCGTTTCTCCAATCAGCGCCGCCATTGCTGCGCTCGCGGAGGAAGTGACCCGCCGCCGTCGACTCCGCTCTGTATCGCCGCCGGGCGGCCCGTGGGTGGCCGGTTGTGTTCGCCGGACCACGGGGAAACCATACGCGTGCTCGGACCGTGAAGATAGGCTTCTGCTCGGCGTGAATCGCTCGCCGGACTTCACATTCGCCGCGGATCCGCTCCACCGCGTGAGCTGCGTACCTCGGCACTCCAACCCCGGTAAGAAACCTAGTCAAACGATTCGCCTTCACCTCCTGGTTGCGTGGCACCCTTCAATTTTGGACTTAGGGCACTTAGGCGTAGAATTGCGTGCGCGCCAGCGAAAGTCCGCCGCGGGCACGGGGCGGCGCTGCCGTACGTCGGCTCGGTTGGGGAAGACGCGTTCGCGGCCGTCGATCGGGGCATGGACGGTTGAGATTAGAATGGGAGATAACGGTTCGGTGGATTGGATCCGGACCGTCCGTCTAGATCGGGCGAACCTGAGTGATCCCCGCGTTTTAAAATCTGAGCCGTTGATCTCGGATCCAACGGCGCGCGCTGCGTACCGGTTCGGAGTATAATAAATCTAATCTGGGCCGCTCAGTTCAGATCGTGCGGCCGAGATTCAATCATACCTTTCCGCGCTGGCACTTTTATTAAAGAACCCCCTGGAAACCAGAGAATCAACCCGCCGTCCAGAGCACTGTGCGCTGTGTCTCTGTAGTTTTACCCCGAGCCCCCTGGGTTTCTCTGGATTTGAGGCCCAGTCCAGTCAACATGAAAACCAGAGAAAATAAATAGAAAATGAATTTTTAATATAAAAAAATAATTGCTAGAACTTTATAAATTCATAGAAAATTCATACTAACTCCAAATTCATCCATTCCAGTTCCTAAAATTTTGTAATTTTATTCTCTAGCACTTAATGACTCTGTTTTGGCATAAAAACAGTAAGGAAATTTATTTATCACTTAATCCTATTTAAAGCACATAAAACCTTTGAAAATGCATAACTTAAAATCTATAACTCAGAAAAATATGATTTCTGTTCCTAGGATTTTATTTTAATATGTAGAATATCTCTGTGCATTTTGTTTATATGTTTGGTGTAATGTTAATTTCTCTATATGCACTGTGCTTGTTTGTATTGTGGCGAGTAGAAGAGCCCGTTGCTGAGGACCCTGGTGAGCAGCAGGTTGAAGTAGCTGAGCAGGAGCTCATTGAAGGCAAGTTGTGCCCTTGACCACATTTTACCCAATAATGTTCTTTAATATCACTTATCCATGCATAGGTTAATTTTGATGGGACCCAATAGGTCACCCTAGATTGTTTATCTCATTACCTTGTTTACCCCTGAATCACTTGGGTAGTTTGCTATTGCTTTATATGGTTTTGGGATAATCATTTATTACCTCTATGTTCCAATTCTTGTTGTTATTCTGTTTATGTTCATGTTGTTATCATTAATGTTAATTGGAACATAGAGCTTAACTTGAGAACCACGTGCCACCACAAGGGAGGAATGGGACCCCTTGGCTGACTAATTAGGAAAGCTAGTGGAAGACTACCTTACCCGAAAGGGGCAAGGGCAGTAGGGGAGAGGTCAGTGCGGGGAGGTCCCTGGTTGATTTTGCTGCGATGGCGGTCAGCCAGGAACCCTTTACTGGATCTTCCCATAAACTGTAGCGGGTTTTCGGAAGCTAGTGGAACTTTGTAAAGGCCTCGTAGTGTTGCCCTGCCGTGCTTCCTAGGTAGAGGTATATGGGATTCATGACCCCTTGGCAGATGGGTAACATGACTTGTGGGTAAAGGGTACAACCTCTGCAGAGTGTAAAACTGGTATACTAGCCGAGCTCACGGTCATGAGCAGCTCAGGACTCTCTGATGTTTAAATTATGGAACTTAAATTCAATTTTGTCATTTGCATTGCATGGGTTTGTTATTAATTTTGTTCTATTACTTTACTTATGGTTTGGTATTTACTTACACTTAGTATTTGCTAATAAAATTTTGACCAACTACTTAAAAGCAATGCTCAGTTTTAACCCCTGTCATTGATTAGCCTTACACATCACATGAACTCACACCTTTGTGAGTTTATGTCCACTGGTTCCCCACAACTTGTTGAGCTATGATCATGTGTGAGCTCACCCTTGCTGTCTCACACCCCCCCACAGGAGATGATCAGGTGGTTCAGGAGGAGCCGCCTAACACTGAGGAGTTCGATCTGATCTAGGTGGCGTTTCTCAGTCGACATTGGCGCCGACGATCCTTAGTTCATTTTATCTTTATTATTTCATTTTGTAATAAGTCTTCCGCTATGTAATAAATACTCTGATGTTTTATGACATTTATCTCTATACACTCTGTTATTATATATGTTGTCTTCTTGGCGCATGTATGAGATGCACCCGGCTTTGTTCTTTAAAACCGGGTGTTACATGTACGAATGCGACGTGGAGTGCGTGGAGTACGCCGAGGCCCTCATCGCCGACCTGGAGAACCTCTCTAGGGAGGCGCCCGACGTGAAGCGCCATGCCGGCAACTTCGAGCCAGCGGAGACGGTTAAGTCCGTTCCTCTCGACCCCTGCAACGACGCCTCCAAGCAGATCCGGATCGGCTCCGAGCTCAACCCCAAATAGGAAGCAGTGCTCGTCGACTTTCTCCACGCAAACGCCGACGTTTTCGCGTGGAGTCCCTCGGACATGCCCAGTATACCGAGGGAAGTCGCTGAGCACTCGCTGGATATCCGAGCTGGAGCCCGACCCGTGAAGCAGCCTCTGCGCCGATTCGACGAAGAAAAGCGCAGAGCCATAGGCGAGGAGATCCACAAGCTAATGGCGGCAGGGTTCATCAAAGAGGTATTCCATCCCGAATGGCTTGCCAACCCTGTGCTTGTGAGAAAGAAAGGGGGGAAATGGCGGATGTGTGTAGACTACACTGGTCTAAACAAAGCATGACCGAAAGTTCCCTACCCTCTGCCTCGGATCGATCAAATCATGGATTCCACTGCTGGGTGTGAAACCCTGTCTTTCCTCGATGCCTACTCAGGGTATCACCAGATCAGGATGAAAGAGTCCGACCAGCTCGCGACTTCTTTCATCACACCCTTCGGCATGTACTGCTATGTTACCATGCCGTTCGGCTTGAGGAATGCGGGTGCAACGTACCAGCGATGCATGAACCATGTGTTCGGCGAACACATCGGCCGAACGGTCGAGGCCTACGTCGATGACATCGTAGTCAAGACGAGGAAAGCCTCCGACCTCCTTTCCGACCTTGAAGTGACATTCCGATGCCTCAAGGCGAAAGGCGTGAAGCTCAATCCCGAAAAGTGTCTTCGGGGTCCCCCGAGGCATGCTCTTGGGGTTCATCGTCTCTGAGCGGGGCATCGAAGCCAACCCGGAGAAGATCGCAGCCATCACCAGCATGGGGCCCATCAAGGACTTGAAAGGCGTACAGAGGGTCATGGGATGCCTCGCGGCTCTGAGCCGTTTCATCTCGCGCCTCGGCGAAAGAGGCCTGCCTCTATACCGCCTCTTAAGGAAGGCCGAGTGCTTCGCTTGGACCCCTGAGGCCAAGGAAGCCCTCGGGAACCTGAAGGCGCTCCTCACGAACGTGCCCATCTTGGTGCCCCCCGCTGCCGGAGAAGCCCTCTTGATCTACGTCGCTGCGACCACTCAGGTGGTTAGCGCCGCGATTGTGGTTGAGACGAGAAGAGGGGCATGCATTGCCCGTCCAGAGGCCAGTCTACTTCATCAGTGAGGTACTGTCCGAGACCAAGATCCGCTACCCACAAATCCAGAAGCTGCTGTACGCGGTGATCCTGACGCGGCGGAAGTTGCAACACTACTTCGAGTCTCATCCGGTGACTGTGGTGTCATCCTTCCCCCTGGGGGAGATCATCCAGTCCCGAGAGGCCTCGGGTAGAATTGCAAAGTGGGCGGTGGAGATCATGGGCGAGACGATCTCGTTCGCCCCTCGGAAGGCCATCAAGTCCCAGGTCTTGGCGGACTTCGTGGCTGAATGGGTCGACACCCAGCTCCCAACAGCTCCGATCCAACCGGAGCTCTGGACCATGTTTTTTGACGGGTCGCTGATGAAGACGGGGGCCGGCGCGGGCCTGCTCTTCGTCTCGCCCCTCGGGAAGCACCTACGCTATGTGCTACGCCTCCACTTCCTGGTGTCCAACAACGTGGCTGAGTACGAGGCTCTGGTAAACGGGTTGCGAATCGCCATCGAGTAAGGGGTCCGACGCCTCGACGCTCGCGGTGACTCGCAGCTCGTCATCGACCAAGTCATGAAGAACTCCCACTGCCTCGACCCGAAGATGGAAACCTACTGTGATGAGGTTCGGCGCCTGGAAGACAAGTTCTACGGGCTCGAGCTCAACCACATCACCCGACGCTACAATGAGACTGTGGACGAGCTGGCTAAAATAGCCTCGGGGCGAACAACGGTTCCCCCGGACGTATTCTCCCGAGACCTGCATCAACCCTCCGTCAAGACCGACGACACGCCCGAGCCCGAGAAGGCCTCGGCCCAACCCGAGGCACCCTCGGCTCAGTCCGAGGTACCCTCGGCTCAGTCCGAGGTACCCTCGGCACGGTCCGAGGTACCCTCGGCCCCCGAGGGTGAGGCACTGCGTGTCGAGGGGGAGCAGAGCGAGGTCACGCCTAATCAAAACTGGCAGACCCCGTACCTGCAATATCTCCACCAAGGAGAGCTACCCCTCGATCAAGCCGAAGCTCGGCGGTTGGCGCGGCGCGCCAAGTCTTTCGTCTTGCTAGGAGATGGGAAGGAGCTCTACCACCGCAGTCCCTCGGGCATCCTCCAGCGATGCATTTCCATCGCCGAAGGTCAGGAGCTCTTACAAGAGATACACTCGGGGGCTTGCTGCCATCACGCAGCACCTCGAACCCTTGTTGGAAACGCCTTCCGACAAGGTTTCTACTAGCCAACGGCGGTGGCCGACGCCACTAGAATTGTCCGCACCTGCGAAGGGTGTCAGTTCTACGCAAGGCAGACCCACCTGCCCGCTCAGGCTCTGCAGACCATACCCATCACCTGGCCGTTTGCTGTATGGGGTCTGGACCTAGTCGGCCCCTTGCAGAAGGCACCCGGGGGCTACACGCACCTGCTGGTTGCCATCGACAAATTCTCCAAGTGGATCGAGGTCCGACCCCTAAACAGCATCAGGTCCGAACAGGCGGTGGCGTTCTTCACCAACATCATCCATCGCTTTGGGGTCCTGAACTCCATCATCACCGACAACGGCACCCAGTTCACCGGCAGAAAGTTCCTGGACTTCTGCGAGGATCACCACATCCGGGTGGACTGGGCCGCCGTGGCTCACCCCATGACGAATGGGCAGGTAGAACGTGCCAACGGCATGATTCTGCAAGGACTCAAGCCTCGGATCTACAACGACCTCCACAAGTTCGGCAAGCGATGGATGAAGGAGCTCCCCTCGGTGGTCTGGAGTCTGAGGACGACGACGAGGCGAGCCACGGGCTTCACACCGTTCTTTCTAGTCTATGGGGCCGAGGCCATCTTGCCCACAGACTTAGAATATGGTTCCCCGAGGACGAGGGCCTACGCCGACCAAAGCAATCGAGCTAATCGAGAAGACTCACTGGACCAGCTGGAAGAGGCTCGGGACGTGGCCTTACTACACTTGGCACGGTACCAGCAGTCCCTGCGACGCTACCACGCCCGAGGGGTTTGGTCCCGAGACCTCCAGTGGGCGACCTGGTGCTTCGGCTGCAACAAGACGCTCGAGGGCGGCACAAACTCATGCTTCCCTGGGAAGGGCCGTTCATCGTCGCCAAAATTCTGAAGCCCGGAACATACAAGCTGGCCAACAGTCAAGGCGAGGTCTACAGCAACGCTTGGAACATCCAACAGCTATGTCGCTTCTACCCTTAAGATGCTTTCAAGTTGTTCGTATACCTCGTTCACACACAAAGTCTGGTCGTCAAGGAAGGGTCAGCCTTGCCTCGGCAAAGCCCGACCCTCCCTCGGGGGCTAGAAGGGGGGAACCCCCTCTGCGTCGAAATTTTCCTCGAAAAAAGAAAAAAATCTTTTCTGCCAGGATGCCTTTCGTGCTTTTCGACTACTTCGAAAGTGGGTCCTGAAAACGACGGAGTACACGTAAGCAGCCAAGGCTGACCGAGCCGAGGGACTCCTACGCCTCCGGGATACTGAGAGCACCTAGAGGGGGGTGAATAGGTGATCCTGTAGTACTTAAGCCACAAAACTTGGTTACTTGTTAGCACAGTAATATGCCAAGTGGCTAGAGAAGGATCTCAACACAACACAATAACCAAAAGATATCAATCACAGAGATGGCACAGTGGTTATCACGTGGTTCGGCCAAGACCAACGCTTGCCTACTCCACGTTGTGGCGTCCCAACGGACGAGGGTTGCAATCAACCCCTCTCAAGCGGTCCAAAGACCAACTTGAATACCACGGTGTTGCTTTGCTTCTCTTAATCCCGTTTGCGAGGAATCTCCACAGCTTGGAGCCTCTCGCCCTTACACAAGATGTTCACGAAGAATCACAGAGCAAGGGAGGGATTAGCAACTCACACACGACACAAAGATCACAGCGAATACGCACACGCAAAACCTAGACTTGAGCTCAAGAGACTAGCACACTAGAACGGAGCTCAAATCACTAAAATGTCGAACAAGTGCGCGAGAATGAAGTATGAGTGATCAATGATGCTCAAAGGATGCTTTTGGGTGTCCTCCTCCATGCGCCTAGGGGTCCCTTTTATAGCCCCAAGGCAGCTAAGAGCCGTTGAGCACAAGTTTGGAAGGCTGATCTTGCCTTCTGTCGACTGGCGCACCGGACAGTCCGGTGCACACCGGACATGTCCGGTGCCCGATTTCTTTCCATAAACAGTGCAGTCGACCGTTGGCAGCCGGGGAGCCGTTGGTGCACTTGACATGTCCGGTGCACACCGGACAGTCCGGTGCCATCTTCTAGCCGTTGGCTCGGCCACGTGTCCCGCACAGATTGCGCGGCCGACCGTTGGCCTGGTCGACCGTTGGCTCACCGGACAGTCCGGTGCACACCGGACAGTCCGGTGAATTTTAGCCGTACGCCGTTGATGGTTTCCCGAGAGCGACGAGTTCGCCTGTGAGCGGCCCACCGGACAGTCCGGTGCACACCGGACGGTCCGGTGAATTTTAGCCGTACACCGCCGTCGAAGTCCCGAGAGCAGCCACTTTGCCCAAGCCAGCCTGGCGCACCGGACACTGTCCGGTGCACCACCGGACAGTCCGGTGCACCCAGACTGGGCAGACTTTGGCTGCTCGAGCCATCTCTTCTTCAACTCGATTTTTTCTGTTTCCAGCACTTAGACACAATACATTAGTCCATAAAACAATGTACTAAGTCTGAGAAACATACCTTTATCCTTGATTTGTACTTTGTCCACCATTTTACAATTAGGCACCTGTGTTGGGCACTAAATCACCAAAATACTTAGAAATGGCCCAAGGGCACATTTCCCTTTCAATCTCCCCCTTTTTGGTGATTTATGCCAACACGCATAAAGCAAGTAGAACAAGTACAAAATCACTTCAAACAAGAACTCAAATTATTTTGATTCAATTTTGACATATATGGATCACTCTATGCCACCACTTGGTTTGTTTTTGCAAATCAAACTCAAATTCCTATCTCTAAATCACGACCACTTGTAGAGACATAAAGAGAGGTTTTCCAAAGAAATTTGATCAAGGATTTCAAAAACTCCCCCTTTTTCCCATAATCAACACTTCTCCCCACAAGAGGCCAACCTTTGACATAAGAGACAATAAAAGAGTTTTGACAAACCAAAAGCTCTAATCTACTATTTCAAAATTTCTCAAGTGGTAGCTGATCCATTTATTGCTTTAGCCTTTATTTTCTCCCCCTTTGGCATCAAGCACCAAAACGGGATCAATCTTGGCCCTTTAACCCCATTGCCTCACCAAAATCTTCAAATAAGAACACAAAGGCAATAAGAGTATGAAGATGAACTTGGAAAAGTTACTCTTTTCATCGGAGTGCAGTGGAAGTCTTGCATGGTCCATGTCCACCTTTTCCCTTTCAATTTTCCTTGGAGACTAAAACAACGAAACTCAAGTACATGGTTAGTCTCAAAGGGTCAAGTTGTAGCACAGCTCCCCCTAAATATGTGCATTACTTGCAAACAGGACTTGTGAGGTCCAGGGAGTGTTTGTACAACTTGAGCACCACAATAAGCAACAAAATGCAGAATGAACATGATCAAATGCATAAACACATGTATGCTACATTTCAATCCAAGTTCCGCAAATCTAAGATATTGAGCTCACTACGCAGCCTGCAAAAGGTCTTCTCATCTAGAGGCTTGGTAAAGATATCGGCTAGCTGGTTCTCGGTGCTAACATGAAACACTTCGATATCTCCCTTTTGCTGGTGGTCTCTCAAAAAGTGATGCCGGATGTCAATGTGCTTTGTGCGGCTGTGCTCAACAGGATTTTCCGCTATTCGGATAGCACTCTCATTGTCACATAGGAGTGGGACTTTGCTCAGATTGTAGCCAAAGTCCCTGAGGGTTTGCCTCATCCAAAGTAGTTGCGCACAACACTGTCCTGCGGCAACGTACTCGGCCTCAGCGGTGGATAGGGCAACGGAGGTTTGTTTCTTAGAGTTCCATGACACCAGGGACCTTCCTAAGAATTGGCACGTCCCCGATGTACTCTTCCTATCGACCTTACATCCAGCATAGTCGGAATCTGAGTACCCAATCAAGTCAAAGTTAGACCCCTTTGGATAACAGATCCCAAAGCAAGGCGTAGCGACTAAATATCGAAGAATTCACTTCACAGCCACTAAGTGACACTCCTTCGGATCGGATTGAAATCTAGCACACATGCATACGCTAAGCATAATATCCGGTCTACTAGCACATAAATAAAGCAAAGAACCTATCATGGACCGGTATGCTTTTTGATCAACGGACTTACCTCCTTTGTTGAGGTCGGTGTGTCCGTCAGTTCCCATTGGCGTCTTTGCGGGCTTGGCGTCCTTCATCCCAAACCTCTTTAGCAAATCTTGTGTGTACTTCATTTGGGAGATGAAGGTTCCGTCCTTGAGTTGCTTCACTTGGAATCCAAGGAAGTAGGTCAACTCGCCCATCATCGACATCTCGAATTTCTGCGTCATCACCCTGCTAAACTCTTCACAAGACTTTTGGTTAGTAGAACCAAATATTATGTCGTCGACATAAATTTGGCACACAAAAAGATCACCATCGCAAATCTTAGTAAAAAGAGTTGGATCGGCTTTCCCAACCTTGAAAGCATTAGCAATTAAAAAGTCTCTAAGGCATTCATACCATGCTCTTAGGGCTTGCTTAAGTCCATAGAGCGCCTTAGAGAGCTTACACACGTGGTCGGGGTACCGTTCATCCTCGAAGCCAGGGGGCTGCTCCACGTACACCTCCTCCTTGATCGGCCCGTTGAGGAAAGCGCTCTTCACATCCATTTGGTACAACCTGAAAGAATGGTGAGCGGCATATGCTAGCAAGATACGAATTGATTCTAGCCTAGCCACAGGAGCAAAAGTCTCCTCAAAGTCCAAACCTGCGACTTGGGCATAACCTTTCGCCACAAGTCGAGCCTTGTTCCTCGTCACCACCCCGTGCTCGTCCTGTTTGTTGCGGAACACCCACTTGGTTCCCACAACATTTTGCTTGGGACGAGGCACCAGTGTCCAAACTTCGTTGCGCTTGAAGTTGTTGAGTTCCTCCTGCATGGCCAATACCCAGTCCGGATCTAGCAAGGCCTCTTCTACCCTGAAAGGCTCAATAGAAGAGACAAAAGAGTAATGCTCACAAAAATTAACTAATCTTGAGCGAGTAGTTACTCCCTTGCTAATATCACCCAATATCTGGTCGATGGGATGATCCCTTTGAATTGTCGCTCGAACTTGGGTTGGAGGTGCCTGAGGTGCTCCTTCCTCTTGAACATCCTGTGCTCCCCCTTGATCATGTGCCTCCACTTGAGGTACCTGTTCGTCATCTTGGGTTGGGGGATGCACCATAGTTGAGGAAGACGGCTGATCTTGCTCCAAATGTTCCTGAGGCCGTACATCTCCAATCGCCATGGTGCGTATTGCGGCCGATGGAACGTCTTCTTCATCTACATCATCAAGATCAACAACTTGCTCTCTTGGAGAGCCATTAGTCTCATCAAATACAACATCGCTAGAGACTTCAACTAAACCCGATGATTTGTTGAAGACCCTATACGCCTTTGTATTTGAATCATAACCTAATAAAAATCCTTCTACGGCTTTGGGAGCAAATTTGGAATTCCTACCCTTCTTCACTAGAATGTAGCATTTACTCCCAAAAACACGAAAATACGATACATTAGGTTTGTTACCGGTTAGCAGCTCATACGACGTCTTCTTGAGGAGGCGATGAAGGTAGACCCTGTTGATGGCGTGGCAAGCCGTGTTCACGGCTTCCGACCAAAAGCACTCGAGGGTCTTGAATTCTCCAAGCATAGTCCTCGCCATATCTATGAGCGTCCTGTTCTTCCTCTCTACCACACCATTTTGCTGAGGTGTGTAGGGAGCGGAGAACTCGTGCTTGATCCCCTCCTCCTCAAGAAACTCCTCCACTTGAAGGTTCTTGAATTCGGACCCGTTGTCGCTCCTTATCTTCTTCACCTTGAGCTCAAACTCATTTTGAGCTCTCCTTAGGAAGCGCTTGAGGGTCCCTTGGGTTTCAGACTTATCCTGCAAAAAGAACACCCAAGTGAAGCGGGAAAAGTCATCAACGATAACCAGACCATACTTACTTCCTCCTATGCTCAGATAGGCGACGGGTCCGAAGAGGTCCATATGTAGCAGCTCCAGGGGTCTTGATGTTGTCATCACATTTTTGGTGTGATGAGAGCCTCCCACCTGTTTCCCTGCTTGACAAGCTGCACAAGGTCTATCTTTTTCGAAATGAACATTGGTTAGACCTATCACGTGTTCTCCCTTTAGAAGCTTGTGGAGGTTCTTCATCCCCACATGTGCTAAGCGGCGATGCCACAGCCAGCCCATGCAAGTCTTAGCCATTAAGCATGCATCTAGACCGGCCTCTTCTTTTGCAAAATCAACTAAGTAAAGCTTGCCGTCTAGTACACCCTTAAAAGCTAGTGAACCATCACACCTTCTAAAGACATACACATCTACATTTGTAAACAAACAGTTATATCCCATATTGCATAATTGACTGACAGATAGCAAATTATATCCAAGAGACTCTACTAAAAACACATTAGAGATAGAGTGCTCATTTGAGATTGCAATTTTACCTAACCCTTTTACCTTGCCTTGATTCCCATCACCGAAAATTATTGAATCTTGGGAATCTTTATTCTTGACGTAGGAGGTGAACATCTTCTTCTCCCCCGTCATATGGTTTGTGCATCCGCTGTCAATAATCCAGCTTGAACCCCCGGATGCATAAACCTGCAAGGCAAATTTAGGCTTGGGTCTTAGGTACCCAACTCATGTTGGGTCCTGCAAGGTTAGCACAAACATCCTTAGGGACCCAAATGCAAGTTTTGTCTCCCTTGCATCTTGCCCCTAATTTTCTAGCAACTATCTTCCTATCCTTTCTACAAATAGCAAAAGAAGCATTTAAAGCATGATATATTGTAGAAGGTTCATTAACTTTCCTAGGAACATTAACGACATTTCTCCTAGGCATATTATGAATAACATTTCTCCTACCAACATTTCTATTATGCACATAAGAAGAACTAGAAGCAACGATGGCATGAGAATCAAAGGCATTATATACATTACTACTCCTATAAGCATTTCTAGGTTGTCTTTTATCATAGTACATAAAGGCATGGTTCTTTTGCATACTACTAGCCATAGGGGCCTTCCCTTTCTCCTTGGCGGAGATGGGAGCCTTATGGCTTGTCAAGTTCTTGGCTTCCCTCTTGTAGCCAAGTCCATCCTTAATTGAGGGGTGTCTACCAATCGTGTAGGCATCCCTTGCAAATTTTAGCTTATCAAATTCATTCTTGCTAGTCTTAAGTTGGGCTTTAAGACTAGCTAATTCATCATTTAATTTGGAAATTGAAACTAAATGATCACTACAAGCATCAATGTCAAAATCTTTACACTTATTACAAGTTTCAACAATTTCTACACAAGAATTAGATTTACTAGCTACTTCTAGTTTAGCACTTAAATCATCATTAAAACTTTTTAACTTAGCAATAGTTTCATGACAAGAAGATAATTCACTAGAGAGCATTTCATTCCTCTTAATTTCTAGAGCAAGAGATTTCTGTGCTTCTACAAATTTGTCATGTTCTTCATACAACAAATCCTCTTGTTTTTCTAAAAGCATATTCTTGTCATTTAAAGCATCAATTAATTCATTAATTTTGTCTACCTTGGTTCTATCTAATCCCTTGAATAAGCATGAGTAATCTATCTCATCATCATCACTAGACTCATCTTCACTTGAAGAAGCATAAGTACTAGTATGAGTGCTTACTTTCTTCTCTCTTGCCATGAGGCAAGTGTGACGCTCGTTGGGGAAGAGGGATGACTTGTTGAAGGCGGTGGCGGCGAGTCCTTCATTGTCAGAGTCGGAGGAGGAACAATCTGAATCCCACTCCTTTCCGATATGTGCCTCGCCCTTGGCCTTCTTGTAATGCTTCTTTTTCTCCCTCTTGTTCCCTTGGTCCTGATCACTATCATTGTCGGGACAGTTAGCAATAAAATGACCAAGCTTACCGCATTTGAAGCATGAGCGCTTCCCCTTGGCTTTGGTCTTGCTTGGCTGCCCCTTGCGACCTTTAAGCGCCGTCTTGAAGCGCTTAATGATGAGGGCCATCTCCTCATCATTGAGTCCGGCCGCCTCAACTTGTGCCACCTTGCTTGGTAGCGCCTCCTTGCTCCTTTTTGCCTTGAGAGCAATGGGTTGAGGCTCATGACTAGGACCGTTCAACGCGTCGTCCACGTATCTTGCCTCCTTGATCATCATTCGCCCGCTTACGAACTTCCCAAGAACTTCTTCGGGCGACATCTTGGTGTACCTGGGATTTTCACGTATATTGTTCACCAAATGAGGATCAAGAACGGTAAATGACCTTAGCATTAGGCGGACGACGTCGTGGTCCGTCCATCGCGTGCTCCCGTAGCTCCTTATTTTGTTGATAAGGGTCTTGAGCCGGTTGTATGTTTGTGTCGGCTCCTCGCCCCTTATCATCGCGAACCGTCCAAGCTCGCCCTCCACTAACTCCATTTTGGTGAGCAAGGTGACGTCGTTTCCCTCATGAGAGATCTTGAGGGTGTCCCAGATCTGCTTGGCATTGTCCAAGCCGCTCACCTTGTGATACTCGTCCCTGCACAAAGAGGCTAGCAACACAGTAGTAGCTTGTGCATTTTTGTGAATCTGTTCATTAATAAACATAGGGCTATCCGAGCTATCAAATTTCATTCCACTTTCCACAATCTCCCAAATGCTTGGATGGAGAGAAAACAGGTGAGTACGCATTTTGTGGCTCCAAAATCCGTAATCCTCTCCATCAAAGTGAGGGGGCTTGCTAAGTGGAATGGGAAGCAATTGAGCATTTGAACTATGCGGGATGCGCGAATAATCGAAAGAAAAGTTTGAGTTAACCGTCTTTCGTCTATCGTAGTCATCGTCATCCTTTTGGGAGGAGGAAGATTCGTCGCTGTCGTAGTAGACAATTTCCTTGATGCGCCTTGTCTTCTTCTTCCTCCCGTCTTTTCTTTTGTGGCCCGAGCCTGAGTCGGTGGGCCTGTCATCATTGGGCTCATTGACGAAGGACTCCTTCTCCTTGTCGTTGATCACCATCCCCTTGCCTTTAGGATCCATCTCTTCAGGCGGTTAGTCCCTTTCTTGAAGAGAACGGCTCTGATACCAATTGAGAGCACCTAGAGGGGGGGGGGGTGAATAGGTGATCCTGTAGTACTTAAGCCACAAAACTTGGTTACTTGTTAGCACAGTAATATGCCAAGTGGCTAGAGAAGGATCTCAACACAACACAATAACCAAAAGATATCAATCACAGAGATGGCACAGTGGTTATCCCGTGGTTCGGTCAAGACCAACGCTTGCCTACTCCATGTTGTGGCGTCCCAACGGACGAGGGTTGCAATCAACCCCTCTCAAGCGGTCCAAAGACCAACTTGAATACCACGGTGTTGCTTTGCTTCTCTTAATCCCGTTTGCGAGGAATCTCCACAGCTTGGAGCCTCTCGCCCTTACACAAGATGTTCACGAAGAATCACAGAGCAAGGGAGGGATTAGCAACTCACACACGACACAAAGATCACAGCGAATACGCACACACAAAACCTAGACTTGAGCTCAAGAGACTAGCACACTAGAACGGAGCTCAAATCACTAAAATGTCGAACAAGTGCGCGAGAATGAAGTATGAGTGATCAATGATGCTCAAAGGATGCTTTTGGGTGTCCTCCTCCATGCGCCTAGGGGTCCCTTTTATAGCCCCAAGGCAGCTAAGAGCCGTTGAGCACAAGTTTGGAAGGCTGATCTTGCCTTCTGTCGACTGGCGCACCGGACAGTCCGGTGCACACCGGACATGTCCGGTGCCCGATTTCTTTCCATAAACAGCGCAGTCGACCGTTGGCAGCCGGGGAGCCGTTGGTGCACTTGACATGTCCGGTGCACACCGGACAGTCCGGTGCCATCTTCTAGCCGTTGGCTCGGCCACGTGTCCCGCGCAGATTGCGCGGCCGACCGTTGGCCTGGTCGACCGTTGGCTCACCGGACAGTCCGGTGCACACCGGACAGTCCGGTGCACACCGGACAGTCCGGTGAATTTTAGCCGTACGCCGTTGATGGTTTCCCGAGAGCGACGAGTTCGCCTGTGAGCGGCCCACCGGACAGTCCGGTGCACACCGGACGGTCCGGTGAATTTTAGCCGTACACCGCCGTCGAAGTCCCGAGAGCAGCCACTTTGCCCAAGCCAGCCTGGCGCACCGGACACTGTCCGGTGCACCACCGGACAGTCCGGTGCACCCAGACTGGGCAGACTTTGGCTGCTCGAGCCATCTCTTCTTCAACTCGATTTTTTCTGTTTCCAGCACTTAGACACAATACATTAGTCCATAAAACAATGTACTAAGTCTGAGAAACATACCTTTATCCTTGATTTGTACTTTGTCCACCATTTTACAATTAGGCACCTGTGTTGGGCACTAAATCACCAAAATACTTAGAAATGGCCCAAGGGCACATTTCCCTTTCAGATACGGATACCTCACTCATCACCTTCTGCGATAAGTAACTCGCGCTCTGATAAGTAATTCCGCGGATAGAACAAGTCTTCACGCTCGAAAGCTTCTCTGCCGGAACGGTTTTTCGGGCCTTCTCGACTGCGTCGGTGACAGAACCCTATGGACGAGTAAGAGTGTGTGTAAGCGGCAAGGCCGACCGAGCCGAGGGACTCCTACACCTCCGGGATACGGATACCTCACTCATCACCTTCCGTGAAAAGCAACTCTCGTCCGCGCAAACAATTCTGTTACCGACAAACAAGTCCGGATACTCGAAACAAGAGGAAAAGAAACGCAGCTTTACAACACGACGATAGTATGTTTGGGCCTCGGCGGCCGCAGAAAACATACACATGCTACAAGACAACCCGATCCTGCAGGCTCGGACGTCGACAGTTGAAGGGGGCAGCAGCACCCTCGGCGTCAACTACACCCTCGGCAGGGTCCGACCTAGCCTCGGACGGCGACGCGGTTGGAGGATCCCCACTCTGAAGGACGACATCAGTACCACACCCGGGCCATCACCGCCAGGGTCTTCTCCAGGAATCCGGCTCGAGCAGACGGCTCGGCCGGCCACCCCGAGGCCTCGGCCGGCTGTCCCCCGAAGACATCAGCCCGGCTTGTGGCCTCGGCAGCTCAACTCTGGCGTCGGTTCCGCCAGTGGACGACCCGGCCAGGCTCCGGCCGACCAAGTCTTCTTTTCGAGCCAACTCTGCCTCTGCCCGTGCTGACACCGCTACCTCCGGCTTCGGCTCATTGATGGGCGGCCGAGGGGTTCCTTTAACTAAGCAAGAGAAGCCTCGGACAGCAAGGCCGACCGAGCCGAGGGACTCCTACGCCTCCGGGATACATATACCTCACTCGTCACCTTCGCACGAGGCGACTCACGCTTGGTGAAGCGGTTCAGATAACCAACAGGCGAGTCTCAGTGCTCGAAATGAAGAAAAAACATGGCTCCGCGCCGAAAATACATACATGTTCAGGCCCCGACAGCCGCAATGAACAAAACACCGGCATTCAAGGTGCCAATACAAACGGAACTCCGGTTCCGTCCCCACAGCAGCAGCGATGGCCTCAGGGCGGACGTCGCTGCAACCTTGCCCTCGCGCACGCTGACGCTCGAGGGGCGAGGACAAGTACAAAGAGCCGGAGGCCCGGAGCACGGATGGTGGCAGTGATCCCGTCGGCGACGGGGACTTCTCGAGCCACATCCACCTCGGCACCGACGATCGGAGCGTCAGCCCATCGGCAGATCCCCACTCGGATCCTCCCGGACGAGCGGAGCACCGACCTCCGCGCGGAGGCCCCGTACCGTTGCAAAGGCAGGACAGCCCCAGAACACGAACGCCGCTCTAGCAGCGCGCGATGTCTTGGGCGGTCCACCCGTGCGCACGGCGCGACAACCGCCCTTACGGTGGGAGGGGGCACCGGGAGCCAAGCCGGCGAACCCAACGTGTTGAAGCTGGCGACACCCGCCGTCGACCAGCCCCGCGTTGTTGAAGTCCGCCCCGCTCACAGGGCCAGTGAGCCCTTGAATGCTGAAGGGGAGGCTGACCCATGAACCCGCGCGGGAGGTAGAGCTCCGGCTCAGCCCGGCCTCCGCCCCAGGAAGGATGATGAACATCCTTGAAGCCGAGGGCGGGACCAAGATCGCATCCTGGCTTGCTCCTCCCCACCTAGAGGCTGGCGGTCACCGTCTTGGGTGACCACCGGCGAGGGGATACAGCCGGGCTGCGTGATGAAAATCCTTGAAGCCGAACGATGGCTGAAAGGTACCAACTTCCATGAAGTTGCGTTCCTCCGATGACAAGGCGGAAGGATTGCGGGCGTCCCCCATCCGGGGGCTCGGAAGGTGGAAAGACACGATGCATAAGGGAGCACGAAGACATGGTCGTCTTTCAAGGGGGTCACCCTCCTTTTAAAGGCAACTCTCTCCACTTGCGTCCTCAGCCGTCGTGGGCTGAGTCTTCTCCAACACACTCCAAGGTCCTCCCCCTACGGCGCGGGGGCTGGGCCCCACGTGTCATGCAAGCTGGTCCAGGGCAGAAGGAGCCAAACCGCCGCGCGCAGGGCATGCAACTGCCCAGCGATTACAAGCATTCCTCCACTTTCGCCCAGACCAACAGGTGAAAGGGTGGACAGCCATGCAGTCGGCATGCAACCGTGCCAAGTGGGCGCGCCCCTTCGACTCCAACGCGCCCAGCATGGAGGCCCAGGCCCACGCGTCATACAACCGGCGCGCTGGTTGCTACGTGCGAGCAGCTGCACCGCCACTCGCGCCACTACCGCGCCTCCTCGACTGCGGAGCCAATACCGCGACTCGAGACAACTCTGCATGTGACCCAGCAGTGCCAGCCAGGCGCGCGGTCAATGCGGCCACAAATGGGCTGGCAGTAATGGCGGTGGCAGGCGGGCAGGAGCAGCGGTCACGTCGTCAGCCAAGCTTACGTCCCATCCAGGGGCAGTGAGAGAACCCTCTCTCACGGCGTGAAGACGGCGCGCCCGTGATCCGTTCCTCGAACGGCCCGCGCATGCGCAACGGTCGCCTTGCGAACCACTCGCCCCGTCGCATTAACTCCGCGGCGGGACAGGCGGCGCCTCAGGCAGGAGAAGCAAGCGACGCTTCGCCTTCACCATAATGACCACGTCGAAAAAGGTACGCCACGTCATTCAATTTCGCATCCTTTTCCTTTTCCTCTTTCTCTCTCTTACAACAGGGACCGGGAAAGGGGGATACCCCGAAAAGGATCCTTCTCCGTGAAGGAAACAGGCCCCGAGCCTCACTACTGATCAGAGGTTCAAAGGCTGGCCCCTCGGAGGGGTTCAACGGCCGCCTCAGAGCGCTTGGGTTCTGCGCCCACTACTGGTCAGAGGTTCGATGGCCGGCCCCTTGGAAGGGTTCAATGGCCACCTCAGGCCACTCGGGCTCCGCGCCCACTACTGATCAGGGGTTCGTAGGCTGGCACTCGAAGGGTTCACAGTCGCCTCAGACACAGAGCGAGGGATGACCCTGGGTACGTTCGATACATAACCAAGGCTCGGGCTACGCTCCCGAGGTACCCTAGGACATTTCCGAGACCAGCGGGAACGATCTTGTAACGGAGTCCCATCAGAGGGAGGCATCGAGCCCTCGGACCCCGTCAAAAGGGGACCGGGTCTGGCAGATCACCCGCAGGTACTTTTGGAGCGCGCCTCCGGGCCTCTAGCCGACCCCTAACAAATGGGGCATGGGCGTCCACTCGGATTACCCGCCAGCAGCTCACCGGAGACACCATGTTCGGCGCCCTCCGAGGGCAACATGGCGCTTTCCCCCCTCCTCCTTGCGGAAAGGCGATGTAGGGGCGTATGTAAAAAAGACGAGTCTGTCCTTGACCGTCCTCTCTCCCTGTGCAGAGGCTCGGGGGCTGCTCTCGCAAACCCGGCTCCGGCCACACCGTTGACAGCGTCAACATACCAGCCCGAGAACTTGGGACCCGACCGTGCACCCGGGCTACGGCCAGCTCGCATGAGGGAACAACCAGACCAGCCGAAGTGTTGCGAAACGCACTAAGACCTCGAAGGAGTCAAACTACTCCTCCGAGGCCTCCGGGGCTACACCCGGCGGGTGCGCTCGCGCGCACCCACCAGAACAAAATGCAACCAAAAAAGGCTGGTCCCCTTGCAAAAAAGTGCGGCAAAAGCCTCCAAGCGAGTATTAACACTCCCTTCGAGGCTCGGGGGCTACTGTCGGGGACCATAATTAGGGGTACCCTCAAGGCTCCTAAATCTCAGCTGGTAACCCCCATCAGCACAAAGCTGCAAAGGCCTGATGGGTGCGATTAAGTCAAGGATCGGTCCATTCGAGGGACGCGATCACGCCTCGCCCGAGCCCAACCTCGGGCAAGGGCAGCCGACCCCGGAGTATCTACGTCTCGCCCGAGGACCCCCTCCAGCAACGGACACACCTTCGGCTCGCCCGAGGCCCAGTCTTCACCAAGAAGCAACCTTGGCCAAATCGCCACACCAACCGACCAAATCGCAGGGGCATTTAATGCAAAGGTGGCCTGACACCTTTATCCTGACGCACGCCCTCCAGTCGATAGAGCCGAAGTGATCGCAGTCACTTCACCGCTCCACTGACCGGTCTGACAAGAGGACAGCGCTGCCTGCGCTGCTCCGACTGCCGAGCCACTCGACAGAGTGAGGCTGACAGCAGCCAAGTCGGGCCTCAGGCGTCATAGGAAACTCCGCTTCGCCCGACCCCAGGGCTCGGACTCGGGCTCAGCCCCGGAAGACGGCGAACTCCGCTCCGCCCGACCCCAGGGCTCGGACTCGGGCACAGCCCCGGAAGACGGCGAACTCCGCTCCGCCCGACCCAGGGCTCGGACTCGGGCACAGCCCCAGAAGACGGCAAACTCCGCTCCACCCGACCCGAGGGCTCGGACTCAGGCTCAGCCCCGGAAGACGACGAACTCCGCCTCAACCGACCCCAGGGCTCGGACTCGGGCTCAGCCCCGGAAGACGACGAACTCCGCCTCGCCCGACCCCAGGGCTCAGCCCCGGAAGACGACGAACTCCGCCTTGCCCGACCCCAGGGCTCGGAGTCGGGCTCAGCCCCAGAAGACGACGAACTCCGCTTCGCCCGACCCCAGGGCTCGGACTCAGCCCTGGCCTCAGCCGACGGTCTCCGCCTCGTCCGACCCGGGGGCTCGGACTCGACCTCAACCTCGGAAGACAGACTCGACCTCAACCTCGGAGGAGCCTCCACCTCGCCCAGCCTAGGGCACGGACCGACCACGTCAACAGGAAGCACCATCATTACCCTACCCCGAGCTGACTCAGGCTACGAGGAACAAGACCGGCGTCCCATCTGGCTCGCTCTACTATACAAGTAATGATGGCACCCCGCATGCCCTGTGACGACGGCGGCTCTCAGCCCCCTTATGGAAGCAAGAGGACGTCAGCAAGGACTCGACAGCCCCGACAGTTGTCCTTCCGCCAGGCTCCAGCGCTCCTCCGACGGCCACGACACTACGCGAACTGGGTGCCAAGACCTCTCCGGCTGCCACGATGGCATGTACTTAGGGCGCTAGCTCTCTCCCGCTAGACATGTTAACACATTGCTACACTCTCCATTGTATACCTGGATCCTCTCCTTACGCCTATAAAAGGGAGGTCCAGGGCCCTCTTACAGAGGGTTGGCCGCGTGGGGAAGGACGGGACGGCGCTCGCGCAAGGCCGCTCGCTCCCTCCCGCGTGGACGCTTGTAACCCCCTACTGCAAGCGCACCCGACCTGGGCGCGGCGCTAACACGAAGGCCGCGGGTTCCACCTCCCACGCCTGTCTCCCTCCGGCTGCTCTCTCCCCCCTTCGCGTTCCGCCTCGCGCCGACCCATCTGGGCTGGGGCACGCGGCAACAATTCACTCGTCGGTCCAGGGACCCCCCGGGTTTCGAAACATCGACACGTTTATAACCTCAAATAGTCAATTTATATTCAAATTGTTCTAATATGTGGGCAACAAAAATGGAATATAGATATGAAGTAAATGATAGGTACAGTGGTAGAAGGTGCTATGCGTAAGGGGGTGTGGGTTTGATTTCTACTGGCCGCGTAGCCGTGAATTTTGTTCAAAAATGATAGGACTTACGGCTTTGATAGAGACAGGAGTGCGGGGCTTGATAAGGCCTCTCCTAAAAAATATTTTTTTTACTATTTTTAAACGTCATTTTATGTTTCCTGAAAAATATTTCACTAGTCACTTATCCATGTCACTACAAGAAACAAGGTAAAGAGTGTCGGCCAAAAACCCACACTCTTACTGAAATAAGCTGACACTCTCAGTATAAATTGTTTGCTATCTCTTGATTTAGAAAGAGATGCTTAAGCCGTGGAGTGATAGGCATGTACCGGAGTTGCTTGATCGGCACCTTTATCGTAACCTCGTTTCCATCCTCATCTAGCACCACTGCATATCTTGACTTACTACAGTGGATGCAATGTGTGGTATTTTCATGCTCCTTCCAGAACAACATGCAATTGTCCTCGCAAGCATCAATCTTTTGGTAGTTCATGCCAAGACCAGCTATGAGCTTCTTGCAATGGTACAAGTCCTTCGGCATGTTATGATTCAGTGGGCTGATATCAATAATCAGTTTCACAAAATCGTTGTAACAATTGTTGGAGAAGGTGTACTTTGACTTCATCGCCATAAGACGTGTTACCACCTGTAGTACGCTCACACCCGTTCCTTCATGCACTTTAGCCTCTGAGGCTTCAAGAAGCTTGTAGAACTCTCTCACATCCTCTGGAAAAGCTTGATTATTTTATAGTTCTGGGTACTCATTTCTAATATCATCCAACATCTCTTCCATTCGGTCTACATCCTGGTCCCCATCCGACTCAATAGTATGGTCCACCTCTCCATGCTCATGCCATATGAGATAGTTCGGCATAAAGCCATGTTTGAAAACATGATACGAGAGCTCCACTTTTTTCAACCGAACCAAGTTCTAACATTTTATACATGGGCACTTCACTAAACGAGCATCACCAGCAAATGCGAGTGCCACGAATTCATCTGCAACTCTCACCCATGCATCAGAGTGACCATGAGTGACACTTTCGAATCCATCGTACATCGCCCTTCTTCGATCGTCACTCATATTCAAAGCTAAAGAAACAACACATATTTAATAATATATATACACTTAGGTACGAAAAGGCCATTTATAAACAATTAAACACTAAAGCAATTGTTCCGAGTTTAGTTACATCTATTTTAGCATTGTACCAAGTACAATTACTTAATTTAGTGCTGCATTTTTCATGCCATCTTTTAATTAAGGGAGAAAGCTAAAGAAACAGCACATATTTAACAACATATTGTTTGGCACGTATTCAAAGCTAAAGAATGTAACAATAACGACAAGTCGACAGGGTATATGCATGAAATTTAACTCTCAACTATATGCCAAGTAGTATCAACAGGATACAAGGTTACGGAGTACGTACCAGCAGAGGGGCATGGGCAGGCGGCGTCAGTAGATGGTGCGGAGCAGGGCGACACCGGCCGAAGGGGCGCGAGCAGAACAAGGGGCGAGGGCGGCCGAGGGGCGAAGAGCAGGAGCCGTTCAGTACTCAGCAGGAGCAGCGCGACCGAGGGGCGAGGGCGCGCGGCAGAGGGGGCGAGGGAGCGCGGCGGCGCGCACCGAGGGGGCGAGGGCGGCGCGCCAAGGAGGCACTGGCGCGCGGCGGCGCATGGCTGAGAGGAGGCATGGGAGCGCGGCGACGCGTGGTGGCGAGGAAGCGCGGGCACGCGGCCGAGGGGTGAGGGCGCGCGGCGGCACGCACTGAGGGGGCGAGGGCGGCGCGCCGAGGAGGACGGGCGCGCAGCGGTGCGTAGTGGCAAGGAGGACGGGCGCGCGGCGGCGCGTGGCCGAGGAGGCAAGGGCGGGGCGGGGCGAGGTGGTGAGGGGGCACGGCGGCGCTAGGACGCGGCGGCGCGAGGTGGTGAGGGAGCCGGCGGACGAGGCAAAGGAGAGCGGCGGCGGACGAGGCAAGGAGAGTGGTGGATGGGCAGGTAGCTGGTTTAGCGTAAATTGAATAAGAGTGTCGGTATAGTAAAAAACCCACACTTTTAATTTAAATGTGTCGGTTTTTGTGGGACCCCAACACTCTTAAATTAAGAGTGTCAGTACAGTAAAACTCACACTTTTACCCGTATTAAGAGTGTCGGGTGTGACACTCTTAAACTTACCGACACTTCTTCAACATTTTCTTGTAGTGTGTGTATAGATAATTATTTTTACTGGTTTCTATCATAGACGATTCTAAAAAATATCAATGTAAATGGATTCACAACCGACTCTATAGAGTTTCGTAACAACATACTCTGTGGTGGATGGGCAGTATACCATTTTATTTGTTTCACCAATTTGTGGTTGGAAAACGAGAATTATATCAGGCAGCGCAGTGCCCTAGTCGCTTCTAGGGATGCGTGATCTCATGTATTTATCGACCAGTTCTTTTTGTCCGGCGTTCCGCACTTGCCGGGATCCTTCCAGATGAACTTTCGGCTCTTCTTCTCCTGCGGCGGCAGGACGGTGTAGTTCCTCCACTGGCCGAGCACTTCCCTGAGGTCGTGCAGCTTGTTAGCGAGCCCGAAGCAGCAGTTGGCGTGCATGGTGCACGCCGCGCCCATGTCACTGTGGAAGATCCGGCAGAAGCCAGCGAAGCGCGCCGTGTCGAGGAACTGGATGCGCACCCCGAGGTCGGCGGCGAGCTCGTGCTTGATCTGGTTGAAGATGGCCTGCTCGTGGTTCGGCGGGAACCTCCTCCGCGCAGCCCGCCACCGCCGCAGCATCTCCACCGTCCGGTTCGTCGCCTTGACGTAGTAGAAGCCGGTGTTGGGCCAGTTGTCGAGGCTGTTGGCGTCGCCGTGGAATATGTCGCTCGACGTCGTCATGTCCGGGTACACGCTGATGTGCCGGAACGGGTTGCGCAACCACACGACGTCCACGTCCTGCATGCAGAGCAGAGACGATGTCGATCGGCCGTACCACGCGTAGGTCTAATTAATCGTTTCAGCTTCGACAACGGCTGGCTGGCTGATGCGTACCGTGAAGAGGAAGTTGTAGCCGAGCTCGAGGACGCGCTGCTGCAGCGAGAGCTTGGCCCAGACGAGCTCCACGTAGGCCGCGCTCAAGAAGCTGCTCTCGGAGCTGAGGTACGTGGCGGAATCCACCTCGAGGCGGTAGCAGTGTGGGTGCACGGCCTTGCAGTGGACGAACGCCATGGCGTCCACGGCGACGACGAGGACATGGTCAAGGAGGTGCTCGGTCCCCTCGCCGGCCCGGAAGCTCTCGCGGAACAGGCCGAGCAACGAGTCAGGCCTCGCAAATGCTTCGTTCACTGACGTGAGGATCACCGTCCTGTCGTCGTCGGTGGCGACTCTGGGTAGCAGCTCAGCCAGTTCTGCAAATTCGGACTGCGAGGGTCGCGATATAGTGTCATGCAACGTGCATGGAAGAGTACTGTACGATGGATGTACGCGAGCGTACGTACCTCTTGACCTTGGGAGGTAGGAGAAGTAGGAGCAGTGTGATCAGTGGCGCCGGCTAGCTGCTGGGTCGTCGGGGTTCGGCTGCTCCCCCAGCTGCTCGGTGAGATGCTGGACAAGCCCTCGCCGACCCGGTCGGACGCGAGATAGAAGAGGAGGGCAGTGGGGAGTGCGGCGCCAAGGAGGAAGGACAGCACGTGGTAGCTGGCGGCGGCGTCCTTGTTGCCCGCAAACCCCAGCCGGCCGGCCAACCCCATATGCTTGTTCATCAATTCATTGCTTGCAAACCGGGGAATGGAGAAGCTATAGACTGCTCATACTAAGTACTCCAGTTACAGGGTATCGTCTCTGCAATCTGCTTCAAGGCCTTAGCGTGATCTCGGTCTTTTGCAGATGCAATTATTATTTATTAGCGTGGTCGCACAAATAGGTTACATGTGCTGTGGCGAGAGTATTCCCTTCTCGTATTTTTCAGACCACGATGTGTGTGCGCATTTAGTTTGATGCACCGACACGCAATGCGACATCTTTTTAATTTGAATGCGGTAACCAAGACTTTTATCGAGCAACGTTAATTAAGCAAGATAATTAAACGCGTCAACTTGATTTTGCTGGGGCGTCCTGGGGTTGCGGCCGGACCGGCGTTCCAGCTTGCCAAGGATCGACACGCGTGGTTTATAGTACTCTGCATAGTGTTGGCATCATGGACAGGTTTTTTTTATCACTACGAGCACGGTCTGAAAACAGAAGCCTAAAACACGATTCAACACAAAGCCATATAAGTCGTGCTAGTACAGTCCGAAGGTAGGTCTAAGTTGGGCCTCAAAATCTGGCTTATTGGGCCCTCGACATAGCCCGCACATGGGCTAGGCTCATGCAGTGGACTCTCTCCCGAAAATATGACGATACGAAGGTAAAAGAGCCACAACAATTTCCTTCATTTTATATCAGTAGTAGGAATCAAGTTTGCTCAAACATTGAGACACTTACTTGGCAATTGAGTACCAGCGGGTTTAGAGGTAAGACACCCCTTCCAAAGTCTTTCTCAACCTTTAAGACTTGTTTAGATACATGGGGATTGAGAGGCTTATAATAATTTGCTAGTCATATGCCCCTCAATCCCCTCTAATTCTCATGCATCCAAATTAATAAACCCTTAAGGATTGGGTTAGGTAACTGTCGGTGTTTCGGGTCCGACCGCGCACCCAGGGTTACCCCTCAAGGTGCTTTCAGGAGTAGGACGGTGTTATCGACTGTAGCTCGATGGTTCATGCTGGATGCACGAGAAACAATGGGCAGAGGTTTACAGGTTCGGACCGCTTTGAGATGCGTAACACCCTACGTCCTGGCGAGAGCGCTTTATGTGGTGGGTTACAAGGGAGTTCTCTAGCGCTGAAAACGTAGAGAGTTGGGAGGAAGGCTAAGTAACGAGCATGTGATCTGAAAGGGTGCCCTCTAGGCCTTATATACTCGACCGTGGGGCGATACAGGTATGATAACTACGTGTACCTAAGAAATAGTGAACTAACTGAGTTTATCCTCCTATAATTTCGCCGACCCATCCTCGCTTGGTTCCGTTGTACGGGGCTCCTGCGCGGGAAGGTCGGGTCACTGTGATTACTGCTCGAATTCGTTGGGCCGTCTTGGGCTCGCGCTGATATGGCCTTGTGTCGATCCGCTTCACTGGTCGTTCCTCCCCAGGCCCACGAGAGGGATGACCTTACGAATTATGGGGCCCTTCGGCCTTTCGTGAGGTCTTTTATCCTTCTGGTGGGCCCGGGGGATATCTGTCCCCCACAAGCCCCCGATCTTTGGGTCGATTATGAAATAAACGGCCCAAGGATCCTAGGTCCAGCTTGCAGTCTTTGATTTTAACAAGGAATGCTTTGGAGATAAGCCTGCCGGGTCACTGCTTCTGAATTCTGAGTGATCCGATAGAAACAATTTTTCACTGTCTTTTTCTGCTTTCATCACTTGAAATTTGGTGTTCTGTCTCAGACTCATGCTTCGGAGGTCAACATTTCTGTATCGTAGGACTTCAAAATTCATTAGGTGCACCGAAGGTGCACCAAATGGGTGTAGCCCCCGAGCTTCGAGTGGATTTTTGCAGACAATCCACTCGAAGGTCTTCACTTCAAGTATTACCAGAGATCACTTTTATCTTCCACTTGTGCTTTTTCAGAGGTCAGCCTTGTCTTGATCTTGCCCTATGCTTTAGAGGTCAGCATTTTGCTTCTTCGGGGATGATGATTCATTGGATGCACCGAAGGTGCACTGTCACACCCGGTTTTAGAAGGTAAACCGGATGTGAACCATGTACGTGCCAGGATCAGTAATTCACGTACACAGCAGTTACATAACATGGACATCATCACACAGTGCTCAAATAGTATTAAAAAGGGAAATAGTAGTCGATTACATCATATGTCTGAGACATCCACATAGTCTTTACAATAAATCAAAGTGCGGAAAAGAAACGTAGATAAACGCGGCCATCACAGGCAGCCGACTGGGGGTTGCCGCTAACCCACACCTAGAACTCGTCGTGGTCTTGGAACTCCTGGAAGTCTCCTTCCACAGCTTCATCTTCTCCTGAGCAGTGGTTGCAATGCGGACAACCTGGGGGGGTTTGGTGTGTAGAGCAAGGGTGAGTACACATCAACATACTCAGCAAGTATCCTGTTTGGCTGTAGTGGACTAGCTTTATGTGGAGGTAAGTCAAGCAGTTGCTTTTAGTTGGTCAGATTATTGTTTACTAGTAGAAAGCCAGGTTTTAACATTAACCCAAGTTATTAGCCCGATGTACCCTTTCCAAACGGAAAGAATACCACTTACCAGCACCATAGACATAACCAAAACCATCAGTCTCATTGCCACCTGTAAACCAAAATGTCTCTGATCAAGTACCACTAATCATTGGAGCTCCCTTGGCCGCTCATAACCGCGAGCACGGCTGATATATCAGTTTTTGAACACTCTGCAGAGGTTGTGCACTTTATCCACAAGCCGTGATTCCCATTCTGCCCGGAGATCATGACTCTCCATTGATCACTACCAAGGTGACCCAGCAGGGCATCACTACGTAGCCTTTACAAAGATTCCCCAGGGCTGTAGCCGCCCGTTAGGTTTCCTAAATGTACCGCACTCCTCCCCAAGGGACAAATCAACCTTGGTAGAGCGAGCCGCATACACCGAGCCCCATTGACAGCACAATGGCTAAGCGAACTACACCCCAGATCCTCTAATTATTCAGCTAAGGGCGTCCCACTCCACCCTCATGGTTGCACTGTTTTTCCGGGCGGTCATCCATAGAACAAGTCCTTACGGAGAGGCACTCGAGAAACCGCTCGAGCCCCCTTAAAGGCCACAAGTACAACATCATAATAAGAGAAGGGAAAACAGCGTATCATAGACAATCTCATCATGTTCATTGATTATAGTTGAGCAATAGCATAAAGCTAAATAATAATAATCCAACCCAAATAGGTAAACAAGGTAATGGATAACAAAAGCTAGTCAATACTTAGGTATAAATGTGTAAAGCGGGAGGTGAATTAAAGAATGAATAGGATAGAGGTAGGTCAAGGGACACTTGCCTCCACCAACCGACTGCTGCTCAGGGGCTTCTCCTGCGAGTTCCTCGGGCTCTTCAACCGGATCGTTCTCTATGCGGGCGCAAACATACATACATCCACATATTTAATACAAATGAATAGTACACCACACAATAGAATGTAGTAAGTAAACAAACGTTCCACGCGGGCTCGCAATTAAGGTTAAGAGAGAAAGAGAAAAAGACAGTCGAGAAACGATCACGTTACATATTTATGAATTAAACCACTCGCTTAATTGAAAGGCATTAATACAGACGCTAGGTTTAGCATAAAGTAAAGTCATGTTTCATGTCTAATCATTATAAGCAGATGAAGGTGAATAAAAAAAGATTGTCGCGCGGCGAGACACGCGACATTGCACTCTAAATCGAATTAAGAAATCCACGACTCGTCGCGCGACCGAGCGCACAACGAGACACTTTGCATTAATTGTAAAGAGACGTTAAGCTTCGCGCGATGAAACGCACGATGACATACGTCGACTAAACTGAGTCTAAAGTGGAACGTCGCGTGAATACACGCGCGACGTTACACCTTAAACAACCTGAAATTAAAATGGATCGTCGCGCGACGAAGCGCACGACGCAACACATAAATAGAATCTGAAATTAGACAAATCCGTCGCGCGACGAAGCGCGCGACGCAGCACGCTAACTAACGGAGTTTGACATTGACTACCGACCAAAAATAATCACCGTGAGCGCGGGTTTGCGCACGCGGGAACGCGCTAGCGGTAAACGGGGAAGCGCGAGGCCACACCAAGGCCACGCGAGCCACGCCGAGGGCTGGGACGCCGCGCGCAGGGGGCCGAGGCCGCGCCGGGGGCCGCGCTTGGACCGAGCCGCCGGGGGCCGCGCCGGGGGCGCGCCGGGCGAGCAGGGGGCGGGGCCGGGGCGCCGCCGCGCGGGCAGGGGCGAGGGCGGCGCGGCGCCGCGGGCAGGGGAGGGCGGGGCCGCCGCACGCCGCCGCGGGCAGGGGAGGGGGCGGGGCCACCGCACACCGCCGCGGGCAGGGGAGGGGGTGGGGTCGCGCGCCACGTGCCGGGGAAGGGCGGGGGGCGTCGCCGCGCGAGCAGGGGGCGGGCGGGGCCGTGCGCCACGGGCCAAGGAGGGGCGGGGTCGCGCGCGAGCAGGGGGAAAGAGAGGGCGCGCGCGGGGGGGAGAAGAGGAGGGAGAGGGAGAGAGGGAGGAGAAGGGGAGGGGAGCTCACCTCGGGGTCCAAATTCCGGTGATCGACGTCTCCAATCCCTAGGGCACCACGGGGAGAGAGAGGTGGAAGAGGGAGAGGGAAGTTGTTGCGCGGGAGATCCAAATGAGAGAGAGAGAGAGAAGAGGGGGGCGCATGGGGGGTGTGGGCGCCAGGGGCGCGCAGGGCCGGGCCGGGCTGGGTTGGGCCGGGCCACTTCGCGGATCGAAACCCATGACACGCACAACCCAATCCGACACGCATGACACGGGCTCCAATCGCGAACCGAAAACCGAGACAGAACGAGACTAGCACGCGATATCAGACAAAGAAATGTGCCTCGGCATGATGCAACACCCATGACACTTAGGTTTTGGTTTATACATGACACGGACACCTGTCACTATACTGGTTTGAAATTGGGAGGAAGGAGCGAAACAGGAAAGAGAAAAGAGAGTAACGCCCGAATTTGGTGAGAGAAAAGAAGAAAAAAATTCTACCCCCAAATTCAGGGCGTTACAAACCTATCCCCTTAAAAGAATCTTGCCCTCGAGATTCAGGGTTGGCTAGCAAAGAGCTCGAGGTATTTAGCCATCAGATCATCTTCACGCTCCCAGGTTGCTTCTTCCTCAGAGTGGTGATTCCATCTGACTTTGCACATTCTGATGGTCTTCCTTCGGGTGACTCTGTCTGCCGTCTCAAGGATTTGCGCTGGCTTCTCAACGTAGGTCAAGTCCTCCTGGACTTCGAGACCTTCCACTGGCAACTGCTCTTCTGGCACACGCAAGCACTTCTTCAACTGAGACACATGAAAGACATCATGCACGGCAGACAAATTCTCTGACAGGCTGAGCTGATAGGCCACTTCTCCACGCCTTGAGAGAATTTGATACGGACCAATGTAGCGGGGTGCTAGCTTGCCTTTGACTCCGAATCTTCTGACTCCTCTGATCGGTGACACTTTTAGATAGACAAAGTCTCCGACTTCGAAACTCAGCTCTCTTCTTCTTGTGTCTGCATAGCTTCGCTGCCTTGATTGCGCTATCTTCAAATTTTCTCGAACCATTTTGATGTTCTCTTCGGCTTCAAGCAGAATGTCTGGCCCAAACACTTGCTTCTCTCCAGGCTGATCCCATTGCAACGGAGTTCTACAACTCCTTCCATAGAGCGCCTGAAATAGTGACATCTTCAAACTGGCCTGGTAACTGTTGTTATAGGAAAACTCTGCATAAGGCAATCTCTTGTCCCATCCGGACTGATCTTGCAACGCACAGGCTCTCAACATGTCCTCAAGAATTTGATTGGTCCTTTCAGTCTGACCATCTGTCTGCGGATGATATGCTGAACTGAAATTCAGATGTGTGCCCAAGGCTTCATGCAACTGCTGCTAGAAATGAGAGGTGAACTGCGTTCCTCTGTCTGACACTATCTTCTTTGGCACACCATGAAGACAAACGATCCGAGATATGTACAATTCTGCCAATACTGCACTGCTATAGTTGGTCTTGACAGGTATGAAGTGGGCTGACTTGGTCAAACGGTCCACTACTACCCAAATGGAGTCGTAGCCGGCTCGAGTGCGAGGCAAACCGACTATGAAATCCATGCCGATTTCATCCCATTTCCACTGGGAAATTTGCAACGGTTGCAACAATCCAGCTGGTCTCTGGTGCTCTGCCTTGATCCGTCGACAACTATCACACATAGCTACATGCTCTGCGATTTCCCTCTTTTATTACTGTAGCACCCAAAAATCTTACATTAAGAATTTATGAAAAATCCCTAGAGCTTTTGAATTAAAATATTCTCTAATAATATTTTCTTAACATAAAGTTACTTCTCCTAAAATTCTTTCCTAATAAAATACTACTAGATGAATTAAGTTATCTTATCATGGAACTATACATATAAGTAAAATAATAAATATGATTTCAAATAGGAGAATATATATATAAAATCCTTATATGAGTTAATTTATTGAATAAAACATTTATAAATATCTTCTAAAAATTTAAGCTATGGTATCTTTTAACAAAATAATAAATGCTAAAGATTAGTTTCTTAATAAACAATGTGAGAGCAAAATTTGCGTATTTAAAATCATTTTTTTTGCATAGATATAAATAAATAAAATTATGGATTTAAATTCATACTGAGTTCTTTTGTTTGGTCATTAAAAATTTGAACGCAAATTCCAAACCAAAATTTAATGAAGTTTGAAATCTAGGAAAGAGAATAAAAACAGAAATAAATAAAAAGAGAAAAAAAAACTCACCTGGGCGATTGGGCCGTTTCTTTCCCGGCCGGCCCAATTGAGCATTTCACATCCGCGCAGCCCATCACCCCTCCCTTCCTTTTTCCCTTTTTCCGCGTGAGCATGGCAGATGGGCCCCAGCGAACGGTGACTCACTGGGAACTCCTCTCACGGTCACGCGCCGTGTCGCCGGCGGGTGGGCCCCTTAGGCCAGATCAATCGTTCCCAACAGATCGCGAACCTGGCGAGCGAAACAGATGGTGCGCGGTCCTCTCGGTGCTCCCCCAAGCGAATCCCAACAGAACACCGATGGTCGCGTGAATCCTCCCGGGCTCGTCGCCGCGTTTTCCTCGTTCCGCTGAGGCCTACACTGGGCGAAGGAATGCGCGGGTGGGCCCTCGCGGACAGGTTTATCGCCGCCCTCTCCACTGGATTCCGACAATCCTGCCCAACCGCCCGGCCGACCTTCACGCGTGACCTGGCTGCCCGTTTGGTGCGCATTGGCTCGGACCTCGTAGCTTGTATAAAGCTAAGCCTCCCTTTCGCTTCCTTCGCCTGAGCCGACCCGTCCCCTCTTCCATCCCCCACTGCCTCTCGCGCGCAAGTCCTGGGCGGCCGCGGAGCGTGTCAGCTCGTGCCTGCGTAGTGCCACGGTAAGTCTTGTGCCCATGGGCTCCCTCGCCCTTACCTTCCTTCCTAGCGGTAGTGGTGGTCGCTGGGCGTGTTCTCGTTGGGCAGTGATGGCGCCGTCGCAGCTCCCTGGTACGTCGGCATCTAGAGGAGGAAGACGGCACCAGAGCCGTGGATTTTGGTGATGACCGGTTAGGATTAGATCAGGGGGCAGGTAGAGTTTAACCGTTGATTCGAGAATGGATGGGCGGATCGTTGATGGGCGAACAGGACTGAGCGAGTGTAGCGGGACCGTTGATCTTGCGATAAACGGTAGAAGTCGGATCGCAGGATGCATTAAATCAGGACCGTCGGATTGTTATCCGAGTGTTCGCGCTGCGCGGGCGGCGAGATCTAATCTCGTGCGCCCATCTCCGATCGGGCGACTCAGATTTAATGATACCCCTTCGCCCTGTCGTTTTTACACAAGAACCCTCGGAAAACTAAGAAAACAACCCGCCGTCCACATTCATTATTCACTGAGTCTTAGAAAACTTTGGTTTAGGCCCCTGGACTTTTATGAATTTGACGCCCAGTCCAGTGCTATGATAAACCGAATAAAGGAATTAGAAAATATGTATTTATTATATAAATAAGTGCTAGGACTTGTTTAAATCATAGAAAATCTATTTTTAGTCCAAATTAATCCATTCCACTTTCTAAAATTTTGTAATTTTATTCTCTACCACCTTGAGCCTCTATTTTGTCATGAAAACAATTAGAAATTTAATCTCTCACTTAATTCATTTTAAACACATAAAACCTTTGAAAATTCATAACTTAAAATCTATAACTCCAAAATTAATGATTCCTGTTCCTATGATCTTATTTTAATATGTATATTATTAATGTGTATTTTGTTCTTATGTTTGGTGTAATGTTAATTTTGCCTATACCATGTTTGTTTGAATTGCTACGACTAGCAGTGAGGGTACGTGTCACCTGAAGATCATCCTGGTACCTGGAATCTCAAGTCCCAGGCAAGTTGTGCCCTTGATCACTTCTTTTACCCACTCATGTTCTAATTAATCATAATGATCTGCATAGGTTAATTTGATGGGACCCAACAGGTTACCCTAGTTTGATTATCTTTATACCTTGTTCACCACTAAATTTCTGGGTAGTACTTGCTAGTGCTTTATGTGGTTTTGGGTATGAAGATACATTATTCATGATCATATTTTTATTATCTGTTTATTATTACTGTTCATGATAAGATCATTATGTTAATTGGAACATGGAGCGACCACCCGGGAAAACAGTGCTACCACAAGGGAGGAATGGGACCCCTTGGCTGATTAATTAGGAAAGCTAGTGGAAGACTACCTTACCCGAAAGGGGCAAGGGCAGTAGGGGAGTGGTCAGTGTAGGGACGCCCTCGGGAGGATTTTGCTGCGATGGCGGTCCTGCAAGGGATTCCTGCATTGGAGCTTCCTATAAACTGTAGCAGGTTTTCTGAAGCTAGTGGAACTTTGTAAAGGCCTCGTAGTGTTACCCTGCCTCGCCTCCTCGGTAGAGGTGTATGGGAAGTCGCGATCCCTTGGCAGATGGGTAACATGACTTGTGGGTAAAGATGCGCAACCTCTGCAGAGTGTAAAACAGGTATACTAGCCGTGCTCACGGTCATGAGCAGCTCGGAGCCTCACATGATTAATTTATGGAACTAAATTCAATTTGTCATATGCATTGCATCGCAGGTGATGTTGTTACTTTTGTTCTACTACTTAATTGGGTTTGGTATTTATTTATACTTAGTAACTGCTAATAAAATTTTGACCAACTTTAAAAGCAATGCTCAGCTCTAACCATCTTCTTTGGTAAGCCTTACACTTCACGTGAGCTCCCACCTTTGGCGAGTTCATGCACATTATTCCCCACAACTTGTTGAGCGATGAACGTATGTGAGCTCACTCTTGCTGTCTCACACCCCCCCCCACAGGTCAAGAGCAGGTACCACAGGATGAGGCGCTTGGAGGATGCTGCGATGTGTTCGTGAGAGATCTAGGCCGTCGTCTCCCAGTCAACTTTGGGTTGCTGGACCGTTGTCTCCCTATAATGTAATTATTTATTTTGTATAGAACTCCTGTTATATATAAAGTTGTGACATTCGATCCTGTGCCATGATTCATCATATGTGTGAGACTTGGTCCCAGCACACCTGGTGATTATGTTCGCGCCCGGGTTTTGGACCCCTAAAATCCGGGTGTGACAGAAGTGGTATCAGAGGAATGTTGACTGTAGGACGAAACCTAGATAGAACTGGACAACCATTATCTACTTACCTCTGCTACTCTGATTCTTTTTAAACTTATCTTAATCTTTTCTCATCTATTCCCGCTTTACTCTGATTACTCTTACCTTTTCTTTTCTAAGACAAATGTGGATTTCACACTTTGAAATCCTGTGCCTAAAGTGACCTTAGGAATAGGAGACCTACTCTTAGGAACAAAAACAAAATTATTCTCTTTTATATAGATATCTATGAACTTGAATGTTTGTTCTTATG
Organism: Zea luxurians; assembly: GCA_029449295.1. NCBI lineage: Eukaryota > Viridiplantae > Streptophyta > Magnoliopsida > Poales > Poaceae > Zea > Zea luxurians. The sequence goes on along the minus strand of JAOPSE010000016.1, from coordinate 30,091,310 downwards.
ATACATGTCTGATTTGGATCTTTGTTTGAGTGTGATGGGTTGTGGATCAATGTCCGCAATTACATCTGCATATACATCTAGGCATAAAGGATAGCATTTGTAAGATAACTAGACAATCTAGATTATCCCCCTTAAAAATCTATATATATAGTATTCCGTATCTATCTCATCTTGACAGATTCTATCTTACCTTTGGACATTCACCCCGTACAACTAGTTACCCTAGTCTTGACATAAAATATCTGGTCAAGCTCTGCCAAAGAAAGTTTCAGTACATAACCAACTATTAGCATATTCATTCTGCCTACCAAATGATTCCCTTGCAAAACTATCTTACCATATGCTTCTAACTTAGATGGTCAATACCAGGCGGGGTGGTGGAATTGATTTACCTCCTAATCGACACACCCGGTGGATATATAGACAACCTCAGCCACAGCCAGCAGAGATGAATCCTCCTAATCCTCCACCAGGCGGAGTCGATCCACTAATTGCAGCTCAAATGAGGATGATGCAGCAAATAGCTGACACTATGGCAGATATGCGCACCCAAATGCAGCAAGAACGCCAGGAAATGCACCAGGAAAGAGAGGATGCACGTCGGGAAATGCGCCAAGAGCGGGAAGAGATACGCCAGGAGAGAAGGGTGCAACAACAGCAGCTGCAACAACAACTTCAACAACAGCAGCAACAGCAACAGGTGCCATTGCCTCCACCTCCACCACCAGTTCCACCCCGAGATAAGCATCGGGAATTCATGAGCCACAAACCCCCAACCTTCTCCAACTCCACGGATCCACTACAAGCTGATGACTGGCTAAAGTCTATAGAGAAGATGCTCAACATAGCTCAGTGCTCGGACCGAGAGAAAGTACTCTACGCATCTGGTCGTCTTGCTGGTCCTGCTGCGGATTGGTGGGATGCGTACTGCGCTGCTCATGCTGCTGTCGATACAATTACCTGGGCAGAATTCTCCACACAATTCAGGAATTACCATATTCCTGCTGGACTCATGAAGATTAAGAGAAAAGAGTTTCTCTCCCTCAAGCAAGGAAGTATGTCCGTGAGTGAATATAGGGACAAATTCATCCAGTTATCTCGATATGCTCCTAGAGATGTTGAGGATGATGAGCAAAAGCAGGAGCTTTTTCTGGACGGTTTGATTGGACCCTTGCAATATCAACTGGTATCGCACACATTCCCATCCTTCCAAAGGCTACTTGACAAAGCTATTGCTGTAGAAAACAAGAGGAGTATATTTGGAGAGAAAAGAAAGGCTGCTAACCAAGGGCAGACTGGAAGTAGTTCCCGTCCTCGCTATACTACCACTCCAAGTACACCAGCTAGTGGCAGTTCTGGACAACAAACTCAACAGGCACCGACTGCTCCTCCAAAAGCAAGCACCCCAGCAGGACCCGTTGCTCCTAACACAACCACCAACAGGGCATGCTTCAAGTGTGGACAACCGGGACACTACGCCAACTACTGTCCCAACAGGGCTGCCTACACTACACCAGCTCCAATGAAGCAAGGACAAGCCTCGGCAGGAAAGAGTCAGCCCCTATCTATCAACCGGGGACAAGCCCATCATGCAGAAGTAGAAGCTGAACCAGGTGAACTGGAGATTCAAGAAGAAGAGCCAGTTGAAGATGAAATAGTCGGTGAAGAAGTCAACGAACAACAAGAATAGAGATAAACATAAATATAGATACTTATATATATTTTACTATTTGTAAGACCTGAGTATTAGTTTAGCTAATAGATAGTATTTTGCTATTTTAGTGGTAATAATAAGGTCTATTGACCCTATGTTTTGTGAAAGAATTATGCATCATGCCGAGATTTTTTTTTGTTTGTGCATATGTTCCGAGAACAATATAAGTATACATCCCTTTCCTTACAAATCTCGAGGACGAGATTTTTTTTAAGGGGGGTAGGATTTGTAGCGCCCAAAAATCTTACATTAAGAATTTATGAAAAATCCCTAGAGCTTTTGAATTAAAATATTCTCTAATAATATTTTCTTAACTTAAAGTTACTTCTCCTAAAATTCTTTCCTAATAAAATACTACTAGATGAATTAAGTTATCTTATCATGGAACTATACATATAAGTAAAATAATAAATATGATTTCAAATAGGAGAATATATATATAAAATCCTTATATGAGTTAATTTATTGAATAAAACATTTATAAATATCTTCTAAAAATTTAAGCTATGGTATCTTTTAACAAAATAATAAATGTTAAAGATTAGTTTCTTAATAAACAATGTGAGAGCAAAATTTGCGTATTTAAAATCATTTTTTTTTTGCATAGATATAAATAAATAAAATTATGGATTTAAATTCATACTGAGTTCTTTTGTTTGGTCATTAAAAATTTGAACGCAAATTCCAAACCAAAATTTAATGAAGTTTGAAATCTAGGAAAGAGAATAAAAACAGAAATAAATAAAAAGAGAAAAAAAAACTCACCTGGGCGATTGGGCCGTTTCTTTCCCGGCCGGCCCAATTGAGCATTTCACATCCGCGCAGCCCATCACCCCTCCCTTCCTTTTTCCCTTTTTCCGCGTGAGCATGGCAGATGGGCCCCAGCGAACGGTGGCTCACTGGGAACTCCTCTCACGGTCACGCGCCGTGTCGCCGGCGGGTGGGCCCCTTAGGCCAGATCAATCGTTCCCAACAGATCGCGAACCTGGCGAGCGAAACAGATGGTGCGCGGTCCTCTCGGTGCTCCCCCAAGCGAATCCCAACAGAACACCGATGGTCGCGTGAATCCTCCCGGGCTCGTCGCCGCGTTTTCCTCGTTCCGCTGAGGCCTACACTGGGCGAAGGAATGCGCGGGTGGGCCCTCGCGGACAGGTTTATCGCCGCCCTCTCCACTGGATTCCGACAATCCTGCCCAACCGCCCGGCCGACCTTCACGCGTGACCTGGCTGCCCGTTTGGTGCGCATTGGCTCGGACCTCGTAGCTTGTATAAAGCTAAGCCTCCCTTTCGCTTCCTTCGCCTGAGCCGACCCGTCCCCTCTTCCATCCCCCACTGCCTCTCGCGCGCAAGTCCTGGGCGGCCGCGGAGCGTGTCAGCTCGTGCCTGCGTAGTGCCACGGTAAGTCTTGTGCCCATGGGCTCCCTCGCCCTTACCTTCCTTCCTAGCGGTAGTGGTGGTCGCTGGGCGTGTTCTCGTTGGGCAGTGATGGCGCCGTCGCAGCTCCCTGGTACGTCGGCATCTAGAGGAGGAAGACGGCACCAGAGCCGTGGATTTTGGTGATGACCGGTTAGGATTAGATCAGGGGGCAGGTAGAGTTTAACCGTTGATTCGAGAATGGATGGGCGGATCGTTGATGGGCGAACAGGACTGAGCGAGTGTAGCGGGACCGTTGATCTTGCGATAAACGGTAGAAGTCGGATCGCAGGATGCATTAAATCAGGACCGTCGGATTGTTATCCGAGTGTTCGCGCTGCGCGGGCGGCGAGATCTAATCTCGTGCGCCCATCTCCGATCGGGCGACTCAGATTTAATGATACCCCTTCGCCCTGTCGTTTTTACACAAGAACCCTCGGAAAACTAAGAAAACAACCCGCCGTCCACATTCATTATTCACTGAGTCTTAGAAAACTTTGGTTTAGGCCCCTGGACTTTTATGAATTTGACGCCCAGTCCAGTGCTATGATAAACCGAATAAAGGAATTAGAAAATATGTATTTATTATATAAATAAGTGCTAGGACTTGTTTAAATCATAGAAAATCTATTTTTAGTCCAAATTAATCCATTCCACTTTCTAAAATTTTGTAATTTTATTCTCTACCACCTTGAGCCTCTATTTTGTCATGAAAACAATTAGAAATTTAATCTCTCACTTAATTCATTTTAAACACATAAAACCTTTGAAAATTCATAACTTAAAATCTATAACTCCAAAATTAATGATTCCTGTTCCTATGATCTTATTTTAATATGTATATTATTAATGTGTATTTTGTTCTTATGTTTGGTGTAATGTTAATTTTGCCTATACCATGTTTGTTTGAATTGCTACGACTAGCAGTGAGGGTACGTGTCACCTGAAGATCATCCTGGTACCTGGAATCTCAAGTCCCAGGCAAGTTGTGCCCTTGATCACTTCTTTTACCCACTCATGTTCTAATTAATCATAATGATCTGCATAGGTTAATTTGATGGGACCCAACAGGTTACCCTAGTTTGATTATCTTTATACCTTGTTCACCACTAAATTTCTGGGTAGTACTTGCTAGTGCTTTATGTGGTTTTGGGTATGAAGATACATTATTCATGATCATATTTTTATTATCTGTTTATTATTACTGTTCATGATAAGATCATTATGTTAATTGGAACATGGAGCGACCACCCGGGAAAACAGTGCTACCACAAGGGAGGAATGGGACCCCTTGGCTGATTAATTAGGAAAGCTAGTGGAAGACTACCTTACCCGAAAGGGGCAAGGGCAGTAGGGGAGTGGTCAGTGTAGGGACGCCCTCGGGAGGATTTTGCTGCGATGGCGGTCCTGCAAGGGATTCCTGCATTGGAGCTTCCTATAAACTGTAGCAGGTTTTCTGAAGCTAGTGGAACTTTGTAAAGGCCTCGTAGTGTTACCCTGCCTCGCCTCCTCGGTAGAGGTGTATGGGAAGTCGCGATCCCTTGGCAGATGGGTAACATGACTTGTGGGTAAAGATGCGCAACCTCTGCAGAGTGTAAAACTGGTATACTAGCCGTGCTCACGGTCATGAGCAGCTCGGAGCCTCACATGATTAATTTATGGAACTAAATTCAATTTGTCATATGCATTGCATCGCAGGTGATGTTGTTACTTTTGTTCTACTACTTAATTGGGTTTGGTATTTATTTATACTTAGTAACTGCTAATAAAATTTTGACCAACTTTAAAAGCAATGCTCAGCTCTAACCATCTTCTTTGGTAAGCCTTACACTTCACGTGAGCTCCCACCTTTGGCGAGTTCATGCACATTATTCCCCACAACTTGTTGAGCGATGAACGTATGTGAGCTCACTCTTGCTGTCTCACACCCCCCCCCACAGGTCAAGAGCAGGTACCACAGGATGAGGCGCTTGGAGGATGCTGCGATGTGTTCGTGAGAGATCTAGGCGTCGTCTCCCAGTCAACTTTGGGTTGCTGGACCGTTGTCTCCCTATAATGTAATTATTTATTTTGTATAGAACTCCTGTTATATATAAAGTTGTGACATTCGATCCTGTGCCATGATTCATCATATGTGTGAGACTTGGTCCCAGCACACCTGGTGATTATGTTCGCGCCCGGGTTTTGGACCCCTAAAATCCGGGTGTGACAATTACATACCACCAGAATTTCTTCTTCAGATCTTGATACATCTTCTCACTGCCAAGGTGAATCGAATAGGCTGTCTCATGAGCTTCCTTGAGGATCAACTCTCGAATGGATTGGACATTGGGAACACACAAACGGTCCTTGAACCATATCACACCTTCTGCATCTTCCCGAAAATCTTTGCCTCTGCCGTCTAGAATCAGTCGCTGGATCTCACTGATCTTCTCATCATTCTTCTGCGTTTCTTTGATTTCCCGCTCTAGGGTAGGTTCCAACTCAACTGTGACTCCTCGCGAATTATTCAGAAACCCAAGACTCAACCTGTCAAACTCTTTGGCCAACTCATAAGGCATCGGACGAGCGACCATCAGATTGACTTGACTCTTTCTGCTCAAAGCATCTGCCACTACGTTCGCTTTGCCTGGATGGTAGTGAATCTCCAACTCATAGTCTTTGATCAACTCTAACCATCTTCGCTGCCTCATATTCAACTCTGACTGAGTGAATATGTACTTTAGACTCTTGTGGTCTGTGTAAACATCACATTTCTGTCCGTACAGATAGTGCCTCCATGTCTTCAGTGCGTGAACCACTGCTGCCAACTCTAGGTCATGGATTGGATAATTCTGCTCATGAACCTTCAGCTGTCGGGACGAGTAAGCCACAACTCTTCCCTCTTGCATCAATACACATCCCAAACCGGTGTAACAAGCATCGCAATACACCGAGAAGGGCTTGTGCACATCAGGCAAGACTAAGACAGGCGCTGTTGTCAACTTCTCTTTCAGCGCTTCAAAGGCCTCTTGACATTTCTGGGTCCATTTGAACTCAACCTTGTTGCCTAGCAACGCTGTCATTGGTTTCGCAATCTTCGAAAACCCTTCAATGAATCGCCGATAATATCTGGCCATTCCAATGAAACTCTTGATTCCTCGAGCATCTGTTGGCGCTTTCCAGTTCAGAATGTATGCCACTTTCTTCGGATCCACAGCCAATCCTTCTTTGTTGATTATATGACCCAAAAACAGGACTTCACTGATCCAGAATTCACACTTGCTCAACTTTGCATACAACTGGTGCTCTCGCAATCTCTGCAATACCATCCTCAAATGATCTGCATGCTCTTCTTCGCTTTGAGAATAAACCAGAATGTCATCAATGAATACCACCACAAACTTATCAAGATAATCCATGAATATGTTGTTCATCAAGTTCATGAAGAAGGCTGGTGCATTGGTCAAACCAAAAGACATCACCGTGAACTCATACAACCCATACTTGGTAATGAATGTCGTCTTTGGAATGTCTGAAGGTCGGATCCTGAGCTGATGATAACCTGACCTCAGATCAATCTTGGAGAACACACTGGCTCCTCTCAACTGGTCGAACAGATCTTCTATTCTGGGCAAGGGGTACTTGTTCTTGATGGTGACCTCATTCAGAGCTCGGTAATCGATACACATCCTTTTGGTGCCATCTTTCTTTTCCACAAATAGGACAGGGGAGGCCCAAGGCGAGGCGCTTGGCCGGATGTAACCTTTCTTTGACAACTCATCGATCTGCTTCTTAAGTTCAACCAACTCTGGCCCAGATATTCTGTAAGATCTCTTAAAGATAGGGCGGTTCCAGGAAGACTCGGTGGCATACCCGGTAAATCCTTTGGAAACACATCTGGGAACTCGGACACAACCTTGATACTCTCAATTGGGTCTGCTTCGCTGCCATCGACAGCCATCTGATAACAACTTCCTTTCTTTGGCTCAGGCGGGACTAACTCGGTCACCACTTCCTCTCCTAGTGGGGACACCAACTTGATTGTCCTCTTATCACAACTGATAACTGCCTGATACTTATCTAGCCAATTCATCCCTAGGATGGCATCTATTCCCTGAGTACCCATTACTATGAGGTTGGCGGGAAACGCTATCCCCCTTATTTCCACACTTACATTCAAACAAATGCTATCGGCTCGAATTCTACCGCCAGCTGAGTCGATTTGAATGGGGTTTGACATGGTAGTAATTGGAAGATTATGTGCTTCTACCCATGATGCAGTAATGAAAGAGTGCGTTGCCCCAGTATCAAATAACACTTCTGCAATATGGGAGTGACTGGGAACATACCTACTATCATGTCGGGGATCTCCTGAGCTGCTTCAGCCTCCAAGTGGTTCAGCCTTCCATGGTTGTAGCGCGGCTGAGAGCGGTTGCCTGCGCCAGACTGAGGCACATTCTGCTTCGCTGGGGCATTGGGGCCTGACTGCTGCTGGGCTGCCTTCTTCGGACATTGCATCACCCAGTGGCCTTGCTCTCCACAGTGGAAACATGCCCTGTTTCCAATCTGAGATGGTGCTGCCTGACTGTTCTGCTGGTTTGCTGGGGCAGAAAGACGAGGTGCCTACTGATTCTGCCTCTGAAACTGACCTCCTCCTGACTGATTGTTCTGGCGATTCTGATACTGGTGCTGAGGATACTGCCTTTGGAACTGCTGCTGCTGAGGTGGACGCTAGTTCTGCCTGAACTGCTGAGGTTGATTGCCTGAGAAACAAGGACGACTGCTGCTTCCAGGCTGGGGTCCACTGATCTTGCGCTTACGATCTTCCATCTCCTTACGCTTCCTCTCTGTCATGATTGCCCTGTCAATCAGGTGCTGGAATGTCGGGAAGGTATGATTCATCAGCTGATACTGCAGAGGGTCAACCAAGCCTCTCAAGAAACGGTACTGTCTCTTGGCGTCGGTGTTGACATCTTCAGGAGCATAGCGAGACAGCTGAAGAAACCTGTGCCGGTACTCACTGACAGACGATGACCCTTGCTTGAGGGCCAGGAACTCCTCTTTCTTCACTGTCATCAGACCTGCGGGAACATGGTACTGACAAAAGCTACCTCTGAACTCTTCCCAAGTGATGGCGTCGGGGTTGGCATGGGTGGCGAGATAAGACTCCCACCAAGACTGAGCTGCTCCTCTCAACAGACGAGGACCATACAAGACTTTCTCTCTGTCATCACACTGAGCGGTATGCAACTCCCGCTCCACAGTGCGCAGCCAGTCTTCGGCATCCATGGGGTCAGAAGAGTGAGCGAACGTGGGGGGATGACTTCTCATGAATTCAGCACGCTTGTCCCTGGGCATCTGAGGCATCTGAGGCTGAAGTGGGGCCTGCTGCTGCTGCTGCTGAATGGCGGCCAGAGTCTGACCGATGGCTTGAACTGCCTGAGTTTGCATTAGAAACATCTGCTCGATGGACATCGGGGGCGGGGGCGGCAGATGCTGTTGCGGAGGCACCTCATCCGGCTGAGCGGCTCGCTCCTGCTGAGCACGCCTTCCTCCTCTGCGCCTGTTCTCTGACATCTGCAGAATGCAACCACACATCAGAACTGATCTGGCAAATCTTGCAGCATAAGAAAAGAGTATAGAATTCTTCAACAGCACTGAACAGATGAGCATCTTCACTGATCTCCAACACAGACCAACACAACTTCTCAGATAAAGAGGAAAGTGGAATAAAAGGTTTTCCCAACTATATAACTAACTCTATTAACATAATACGTAAACCAAAAATGCAGGGGATACCCACTCTCTGGTGACAGTCATTACAAAGATCCAAACCAAACATAGTTCATCATGACAAACATAAATGCACAGGATATAGCAAACTATCCTGTCTAACTAAGACTAGCTGAGAGCGTGACTAACGCTAGGACTGTAGCTTTTATGTATATATCTTCGTATTAATTACAAGATCCAACTCTAATGATCTATGGTGCTAAATCTATCTTGGTCTTGCAGTCGGGATTGCCATAAGACCGGTGTCCGCGCCGAGGTGAGCGGTACGGGTGCTGAGTCCCGACGGGAGCGGGGGAACCATCATCCAAATGACGACGTTCCGCGCGCTCAGCCCGCAGCAGGGCGATCTCAGCACGAGCCCTACTCAGCTCGTCTAGTGCATGGTCCAGCTCCGTGTTTAGCATGGCGGCTAGGTTGACTATGCTGCTCAACCTAGGATTGTCCTCACCGATAGGTGAAACAATCACGCCTCCTGTGCTGCCAGATGGACGACAGGGGTAATACTTCAGGTCGAGACCGTCAGCTACCCCACCGAGAACCGAGCAGTAGTGCGAAAGCGCACGCCGTGCAGCATCTTGCATGGCCGCCTCAGCTGAGTCCCGCTCAGAGATAGAATAGTGCTCTGAGCAGACCTCAGCACCCTGAAGACTGTTCTCCGGACGGCGCACCAAGCAGGTTGCCTCCCAGCGGTCTGGGTAGACCCCGCGACTATGCTGGTAGACCACACAGCGATACTCGATGGACCAAGTACGCCGGTCAAGTGCCCGACGTAACAGGGTGTCGAGCGCATCGTGGAAGTGACACCCGCGAGCAGCGTCGCGAGTGAGGGGTCGAGCAACCCATCCTTCCGGCTCCAGGTCAGCAGGGAAGTCGGTGTCGTGGCTCGAGCTGTCGTCGCCACCTCCGTCTCTGGGTCTCCTCCAGCAGCTACTCCAGAGGCTGGGGCGCCCAGTGGCGGTGCAGGGGGCGCCTCCTGTGGCAGAACCTCCAAGTTATTGGGCCCACATGCACCCGTCCTTGTCCCAAAGACCTCAGACGGCCATGCATGTGCACCAGATAACTCAACAGGATCTGTCCGATTGCCCCAAGGACATCGGATAAACCACTTTCAACCAGAACCACGGGATTAAGTAACACAAATCACACACACCAATATTTTTGCAGCGAAAATACTATTACCAAATTTTACAAGTTACAAAAATTTTACATTATTTTATCGGAGTGATTACAAAAGTATAAGGTTGAAATATATGCTAGCTCAAATGACCATCCTCAATAAGAAGTATAGAAGGGTTACTTAGACTTATAAGAAGGTCGAGCCCACCGGCACTTAACACCATCACAGCATCACAAAGTTAGGACCTGAAAAACAACAGGGAATAAAACCCTCAGTACGGAATTACTCAGCAAGACTTACCCGACTAAGGAAAAGACTCTCAAGGGCATGCTGGTTATCAGGGAGTCAAGGTATGGTTTATCAAGAATCAAAGACTCTGTTTTGCAGAAAAGCTTACTACGAGTGGATCCTTAAAATCCAATTTTATTGTCAGGTTAGGTAAAGTTACCTGCATCTAGAGTTCGTTCTACCCTAGTTCAAGCACTTGACCTGCACTAGCCACTTTCTTATCAACCCTTCATCTTCACTGGATTGCTACGTGTAAGTCAGTGGCCAAGTCTCCATAACCGCGGAGGTACGGCGATCCAAATCGATTATACTCAGCTGAGGATCTCCGATCACACGACATATGTAGCACTTAACCCTTGCATATGTCAACCCGCCACCAGGGTTCTTAAGACCAGATCAGGTTCACGCAAACCGAGAGCACAGATACACCACCGTCCAGCCTCTTGCTACAGAGGGTACACGCTACTCTCGCCACCGCTCCACGCCCATTTCGTGTTATCTTATTCTGGCCTTAGTCTGCCCGAGGCAAGGCTTACCCATGACGAGGCATGTGACCAGTTAAAGGGTCCTCGGTCAGCAGGCCTACATCGAGACGGTCCTTAATCAACTCAGACGGAGACACTACACCGAGACTCCTTTCTCGTGCAAGTCACCCGCCCGGTCTCAGCTTAATTATTTCAAACCCAAAGTTTGGTACCTGACGGAGGTACATCTTTTCCGATGTTGAACCCATCATGGCCATGATGGATCCACCATCAAGTTTTATTTTCAAAAACATCCCACCCACTTTTGCCACATCAACTTTTGTAAAAACAAAACATTTTGTTTTTCTAAAGCAATGCTAAGCATCAAAAATCTTTTGTAAAACAGGTGATCAAGGAAGGTAATCAAGTTCAAGGAAGGTAATGCAGGAATTGTTTTAGCAATCAACTCCTATCACCTAATGCATCAAGCAAGTGGAAAAAGATTTTTAAAACACAAGGAAGGTGGCAAATGCACCGGGGCTTGCTTGAGTAACACTAGGTTAGTGTTTGTTAGACGACCACTTGACGATCATCCTTTGTCTTGGTACTCGTTCAAATTATCCATCTTCAGGTTCATCATCCGCATTATCCTGCGGATTAGCCCGCGTTTCGGGTCGACTTGGGTCATCTGCCGCATCACGCGATTATTTAACGTACCTGAATGATATGCAAATTGCACATGTATGCATATAAGAAGGAATATCGCAAACCTAAATAATACTTATACGACAGCAAATTAAACACCTAGCGGCGAGGCGTTGTACAATTTTATACGAAATACTAGTTATCGACGTACGACTAAGCGCAATAATTACGCTTCTCGAACCTCACGCAAACATCACGAACAACAGACTATACACATGAAATACAATTAGCCTACACAACTCACCAGCTAATTAATTAAATGCTAACCTTATCTCTTGCTTTATAAATTATACTACATCGCTCATAAAGAACTAATTTAATTTTATTTCACTCCTCCCATATTTTACATATCAACAATTACTCAAACATTTCTTTATGTTATTTATTTAGTGCAATTGACAATGACAAAATTCATCAGATAGCTATATATATGTTATTTATGCTAACCTTTACGTCGTCACCTCGCCTAGATATCATCTAAATTAATCTACCTTTCGCATTACTAATCCCCTCGTACCTCACTTATTTTTAACACTACCACAACGCGCCTGCGTTAAATACGAGGATTATTACGACTAATAATTCTAGTTATTCCAATCATCAGATAAACTTACAAAAATTATAAATCGGCTCACCAGCATCAAACGCGACCCAATATTCGTACGAATGCTGATAAATCTTGGCTCGAGCTTTCTGTCGCGCACATGGTGAACATCACGCTGCTAGCTCCGTCTTCACCCGACGCTTGGGATGTCTTGCTGACGCACGGATTGACGACGACCTTCGATTGAAAGTCTGGAGTGAGCTGGTGAGGTGGAGGTCGAGCGGGGGATGACGGGTTTGACGACTCGACTGTAAACGCGAACACGCCGAAACCCGATGGATGAGGAGTGAGTGCACGGATGGGTCGGGCTGGGACTAGAGGACGACGAATGCCATGGAAGGTTGGAGACCGGATTTAACAACGGTGTTGTACCATGACGTATAGAAAATTGACAATCGGCCAAGATGTAATTGGCGAGTTGGGCGACTCCGATGATTTGACGATGATGACTTGGGCGAGCACAGCACGGAACGATGTCCCGCCTGGCCGAACTGAAGGAAGCGCGAACCAGAGACAGTGTGGACACTAGGGGCGAGTTCACGGCAACAGACACGCTTGACGACCATAGACGCAGCCGAGATAACTAAAAATATTACGACAACCAAGAATCGGCTCGAAGACGACAACCGGTATGGAAGAGAGAAACTCGACGCGAAAGTTCGACACGTCGTGACGAGCAGAGAACTTCGCGCGCACAAGGGAGCACTGCTGGGCACGACGAGCAACACAACAGCACACCGACGAGCAGAGCAGGGAGGCGGGCGCTGGGAGCATGAGGCCAAGCGCCATGGGGATGACACCAAGAAGGGAGCGCGGCTGGGCGCGCTGCGCTTGCAGGAAAACGAGCGACCAGGGCCATGGAGGCGAGCTGGGGCACACCGGAGGAGATCGACTAGAGTACAGGTGCAGGAACGGATCCATAGCGAGGTTGGCTGAGCCGGAGTACAGGGCACCGCGGCCACCATCGGAGGAGAGCCGTTGGGGCGAGCAGGGAGAAACAAGCTGGGTTAGGGCGCCATGGAAAATCAGCACGGAGCTTCGCAGCAAAGGAGATGGAGCAGGAGCCAAAGACGCAGCGTGAGAGAGAGAGCGCAGGAAGAACAACGCCGTGGAAAGGAGCCGCTCGGCGGTGATATTTGTAGGAGTCCAGCGGCGGCCGCAGAAGATTTTTTTTCCACCACGACGCGCGGATAGGAATAGAGGTTGAAGGAAGCGGCAGATTTTCTTTGTTAGCTGAGCGGCGGATACAGAAATATCCCAGGTGGATAAGAAAAGAGCAGGGACGACTTGCACTTGCACTAGAAGATACGTGCACCGGCTGGCATGGAGCATGTCAGAGATATTTCTAGCCAGTCGCTGCTGGAATTAGGAGAGGGAAAAAGAAAATGCATTGGGTGGAGACGTGAACGATAGCAGGACAGGAATTCCAAATAATTATGTCGGCTGAAACTGGAGAGTAGTGATATTGATAAGGATTAAAAAGCTTGAGCGGTATGGAGAGATACTCATGAATGTTGTTTTTTTTTCTTTTCTCTTTTTTTTATAACTACTCATAGATATTTTTGAATCGAGATTTTTTTATGATCACAAAAAGGTCGACAGTACTTATGACATAGTTTGATTTTTGATTCAAAACACGAGATATTTGATCTGCGATCAGAACACATAATTTCATGGTCACGATAATTTACCCGAGAATCGAAGCTCAATTATAATTCTCGGACGCGCAGTCACAGTTTTGATTTAGCGATTACTTGGAATCAAATGAATTTACACCCGTCATTTATATCCAAAGTTTTGGATCAGGCAAGAAACGACAGACCGAAATAAACTGAATTCGGCACTAATAATTTGTTCGGCGTGATTCGACCGAAATTAGCCGAAACAATATCTGCGAACGTATACGCAATTTTGTCTTTGAAACAGCGTACTGAAGAATAAATTGGATTATAACCTCGCGCACGATTTTTCTCAGACAACGCACGACACAGATTATTTTGCCTCGAACATTTTAACCGTCGAGTTCTTCTCAATCTGTTCGGTATAAAATCGTCCGAGTGAGTCGGGCTTCCGAATTCGTATTCGCGCGAGCGACGAATTTTAAATAATCATCGGACGCACCGATTTTCAGAACAAATATGTTCCGAACAACACGAAAATTTCAGAAGAGCCCGGACAAATAACAAATAAAAATAAAAACGATGTCGCACTCGCGACAGACGAAACAAATGCGATATTAAAATCGCGATAGGCAAAAATAATTAGACCTTAGGGTCCGTCTTATTCACTGATCTCACGTGCTTAAATCCGTACTCGTTGTTGAGTGGAATATAAACACCTGGAGTGTTACACCTCCAGAGGAAGCACAGGGGAGCAGCTCCTCACGGACTCTATCTCCTGTTGGAGCGAGAAAGAAGAGCCCTGCTGCTCCTGCTCCTGTCGTCGACGTTCCTGCTCCTCATGCAGGTGGTGGTGCAGCCTCTCCAAGTGGCTGGACTGTCCGGCCACGGGACGGCGAAGCGGACGCTCAGTAAGGCGGGAGGGTAAGAAGGGGATGACGGACTTTCGTGCAGTGTGTCTAAGTCGAGCCATCTACAAAAGATACCGCAAGCAAAAGAGTGAGAACAGAATTAATATGACCAACAAATAATGAACCATAAGTAAATGAAGGATTAGAATAAAACACAATTTCCAGCAAGGTATATTATATAGTAGAACATAGGTTTGGTCAGTATGACCAACTTTTGAAGGGATGTCAAAGTCAAGGCAGGGACAGAGGTCTATAGTCCTTAGAACGACCATTCTACTCTAGGTTAGCGGTCCTACAGTCAGCACGACTTTGATACCACCTATGTCACACCCGGTTTTAGAAGGTAAACCGGATGCGAACCATGTACGTGCTAGGATTAGTAATTCACGTACACAGCAGTTACATAACATGGACATCATCACACAGTGCTCAAATAGTATTAAAAAGGGAAATAGTAGTCGATTACATCATATGTCTGAGACATCCACATAGTCTTTACAATAAATCAAAGTGCGGAAAAGAAACGTAGATAAACGCGGCCATCACAGGCAGCTGACTGGGGGTTGCTGCTAACCCACACCTAGAACTCGTCGTGGTCTTGGAACTCCTGGAAGTCTCCTTCCACAGCTTCATCTTCTCCTGAGCAGTGGTTGCAATGCGGACAACCGGGGGGGGGGGGTTTGGTGTGTAGAGCAAGGGTGAGTACACATCAACATACTCAGCAAGTATCCTGTTTGGCTGTAGTGGACTAGCTTTATGTGGGGGTAAGTCAAGCAGTTGCTTTTAGTTGGTCAGATTATTGTTTACTAGTAGAAAGTCAGGTTTTAACATTAACCCAAGTTATTAGCCCGATGTACCCTTTCCAAACGGAAAGAATACCACTTACCAGCACCATAGACATAACCAAAACCATCAGTCTCATTGCCACCTGTAAACCAAAATGTCTCTGATCAAGTACCACTAATCATTGGAGCTCCCTTGGTCGCTCATAACCGTGAGCACGGCTGATATATCAGTTTTCGAACACTCTGCAGAGGTTGTGCACTTTACCCACAAGCCGTGATTCCCATTCTGCCCGGAGATCATGACTCTCCATTGATCACTACCAAGGTGACCCGGCAGGGCATCACTACGTAGCCTTTACAAAGATTCCCCGGGGCTGTAGCCGCCCGTTAGGTTTCCTAAATGTACCGCACTCCTCCCCAAGGGACAAAGCAACCTTGGTAGAGCGAGCCGCATACACCGAGCCCCATTGACGGCACAACGGCTAAGCGAACTACACCCCAGATCCTCTAATTATTCAGCTAAGGGCGTCCCACTCCACCCTCATGGTTGCACTGTTTTCCCGGGCGGTCATCCATAGAACAGGTCCTTACGGAGAGGCACTCGAGAAACCGCTCGAGTCCCCTTAAAGGCCACAAGTACAACATCATAATAAGAGAAGGGAAAACAACGTATCATAGACAATCTCATCATGTTCATTGATTATAGTTGAGCAATAGCATAAAGCTAAATAATAATAATCCAACCCAAATAGGTAAACAAGGTAATGGATAACAAAAGCTAGTCAATCCTTAGGTATAAATGTGTAAAGTGGGAGGTGAATTAAAGAATGAATAGGACAGATGTAGGTCAAGGGACACTTGCCTCCACCAACCGACTGCTGCTCAGGGGCTTCTCCTGCGAGTTCCTCGGGCTCTTCAACCGGATCGTTCTCTATGCGGGCGCAAACATACATACATCCACATATTTAATACAAACGAACAGTACACCACACAATAGAATGTAGTAAGTAAACAAACGTTCCACGCGAGCTCGCAATTAAGGTTAAGAGAGAAAGAGAAAAAGACAGTCGAGAAACGATCACGTTACATATTTATGAATTAAACCACTCGCTTAATTGAAAGGCATTAATACAGACGCTAGGTTTAGCATAAAGTAAAGTCATGTTTCATGTCTAATCATTATAAGCAGATGAAGGTGAATAAAAAAAGATTGTCGTGCGGCGAGACGCGCGACATTGCACTCTAAATCGAATTAAGAAATCCACGACTCGTCGCGCGACCGAGCGCACAACGAGACACTTTGCATTAATTGTAAAGAGACATTAAGCTTCGCGCGACGAAACGCACGACGGCATACGTCGACTAAACTGAGCCTAAAGTGGAATGTCGCGTGAATACACGCGCGACGTTACACCTTAAACAACCTGAAATTAAAATGGATCGTCGCGCGACGAAGCGCACGACGCAACACATAAATAAAATCTGAAATTAGACAAATCTGTCGCGCGACGAAGCGCGCGACGCAGCACGCTAACTAACAGAGTTTGACATTGACTACCGACCAAAAATAATCACCGCGAGCGCGGGTTTGCGCATGCGGGAACGTGCTAGCGGTAAACGGGGAAGCGCGAGGCCACACCAAGGCCACGCGAGCCACGCTGAGGGCCGGGACGCCGCGCGCAGGGGGCCGAGGCCGCGCGCAGGGAGCTGCGCGCCGGGGGCAGGGGCCGCGCCGGGGCCGGAGGCCGCGCCGGGGGCTGCGTCGGGGCCGAGCCGCCGGGGGCCGCGCCGGGCGAGCAGGGGGCGGGGCCGGGGCGTCGCCGCGCGGGCAGGGGCGGGGGCGGCGTGTCGCCGCGGGCTGGGGAGGGGGCGGGGCCGCCGCACGCCGTCGCGGGCAGGGGAGGGGGCGGGGTCGCCGCCGCGCGAGCAGGGGTCGGGCAGGGCCACGCGCCGCGGGCCGGGGAGGGGCGGGGTCGCGCGCGAGCAGGGGGAAAGAGAGGGCGCGCGGGGGGGAGAAGAGGAGGGAGAGGGAGAGTGGGAGGAGAAGGGGAGGGGAGGGGAGCTCACCTCGGGGTCCAAATTCCGGTGATCGACGTCTCCAATCCCTAGGGCACCACGGGGAGAGAGAGGTGGAAGAGGGAGAGGGAAGTTGTTGCGCGGGAGATCCAAATGAGAGAGAGAGAGAGAAGAGGGGGGCGCATGGGGGTGTGGGTGCCAGGGGCGCGCAGGGCCGGGCCGGGCTGGGTTGGGCCGAGCCACTTCACGGATCGAAACCCACGACACGCACAACCCAATCCGACACGCACGACACGGGCTCCAATCACGAACCGAAAACCGAGACAGAACGAGACGAGCACGCGATATCAGACAAAGAAATGCGCCTCGGCATGATGCAACACCCATGACACTTAGGTTTTGGTTTATACATGACACGGACACCTGTCACTATACTGGTTTGAAATTGGGAGGAAGGAGCGAAACAGGAAAAAGAAAAGAGAGTAACGCCCGAATTTGGTGAGAGAAAAGAAGAAAAAAATTCTACCCCCAAATTCAGGGCGTTACATGCACCCAATGGGTGTAGCCTCCGAGCTTCGAGTGGATTTTTGAAAATAATCCACTTGAAGGTCTTCATTTCGTGCCTTTTTTCTAGGAATTATCCTTCCCCTTTGCCGAATGCCTTGGAGATCAGCATTATATTGTTAATACTACGCTTTAGAGGTCATCGTACATTTTTGTCTTTGAGGCCGAGTATGCGATCTGCCCGTATTTTGCTGGATCTTGCAATTTATTTGATCTGCTACTGATTGGACGTTCGATAGATGGCCTCTAACTAGTCTTCATGTCACTTCGCGCTTTGATGCTTCTGTCGATTAGACTTGTACCTCATCGGCTATATTTGGCTTTCCTTTGATCCTTGCTGATATTTTTTTCTGTCTTGAAGTATTCATTGCATATACTGTTCGGATGTGACAGTTTTGAAAATATACTGATAATTCCTGGGCGTCCTCCCAATGGGTGTAGGCAAGGGACGGCTTGGTACGCGGAGCGTTTAGCAAACTGCTTCTGAGTAGTAACTTGATGTGACCGCGGGCGTAATCATATTGCCCGCGCAGTTGACCGGAGTCCCAATGGGTGTCGTGTTACGTGAAACGGCGTCGGCCGCCTGACGTGTCTCCAGGCGGTTTGAATTGCATATTGAATTTTTGCGACTGTTCAGTGGCCGTGGTAGGAGGTGAGTGGTTGCCTTCTTCTTCTATAAATAGTGTTCTTGCTTCTCCAGCATTTTCACATCTCTTGCTGTTGCTTGCTGTTTGCTCTCTTCTCTTTCCTTTTTCATCCACCATGGGCAACAGTAAGAAAGGTGGTAGTTCTTCGCATCGCTCTGGTGACAAACGCAAGCACGAGCCGACTCCTCCCTCGGAGGACTTCGGCGACTCAGAGTATCTCCTCCGAGTCCGAGGGCTCTCCGGCTCCTGCCTCTCCCTCGGCGTCGTCTGATGATTCAGACGACTCCCAGGGACTCGCCGCGGAGGTTTGGACCTACATCCAGGCCGTCGAGCGCGCCGGGCTCGAGGGCTCGGATGAGTCGGAGTACTCCTTGGACGAGGAGAACTCCTCGGACTCGTCCGAGGAGGGCGGCGGCGACGGCGACGGCAGCGGCAACGGCAGCGGTGACGGAGGCGACGGCGACGGCAGCGGTGACGGCGACGACAGCGGT
Source organism: Zea luxurians (assembly GCA_029449295.1). Lineage (NCBI taxonomy): Eukaryota > Viridiplantae > Streptophyta > Magnoliopsida > Poales > Poaceae > Zea > Zea luxurians. The sequence goes on along the minus strand of JAOPSE010000016.1, from coordinate 30,072,198 downwards.
GACGGCGGCGAAGGCGACGGTGACGGCGGTGGCAAGGGTGGCAGCGGCGACGGCGGCGACGGCAGCAAGGGCGGCAGCAGCAGGGGCAGCAACAAGGCCAGTGGCTAGATGCCACTGGTTTTAATTATTAGTATAGATTAGTAGTAGAAGTAGTATTAGCGGAATGATGTAGTAGTAGCTAGTAGTATAGTTAGTGAAATGTAATGTAGTAGTAGGGAAGGCATCAGCTCATAATGAGTTGATTTGTAAGTTCGGTAATGCTTCCCTTATAATGAAGAATGATTTCGCCCTACTTCTGTGCGCGTTATTTTGCTTTCCTGTCATACAACAATCTCATTAATGCCTGAGGAATGTTTGGAATCATCGAATCACGCTTCTGACTGTTTTCTTCGCGATGTCGGCGCTTTGGTGGTAGCGGCCGAGTCATCTGAAATCACGTTGTTGCTTTAAGAGTGACGACCGAGTTATTACTGGTGATGTTGGCGCTTTTTGGAGTAACAGCCGAGTGATAGTGGGCCACGTCGGTGTTTTAGAAATAACGACCGAGTGACTAATGGCGACGTCGGCGTTTTAGAGGTAACAGCCGAGTCATTGATGGCGACGTCAGTGTTTTAGAGGTAACAGCCGAGTGATCGATGACAACGTCGGCGTTTTAGAGATAACGGCCGAGTGATAACAGGCCACGCCGGCCGCTTTGGAGACAATGGCCGAGTGGAGTTTGGTAACGTCAGCGTTTTCAGAAATAACCGCTGAGTTAAAATGGACCGCGTCGGCCGCTTTGGAAATAACGGTCGAGTGATGATGTGGCATGCTCGCGCTTTAGAAATAACTGTCGGGTGATGACGTGGCACGCCAGCGTTTTAGAGATAACAGCCGGGTGATGACTAGACGCTTTTTAGATTTGGCACCTGGCTTCGGAAAACCCCATATGTACTGCACTGTCGTATGTCTCCGCATTCCGTGCCCTAGTTTTTGCTTTTCCGCAACACTGCTTCCACTCCGCTCGTCCGCAAGGTTGAGATGGCGCCCAAGCGGAAAGCTTCGAGTTCATCCGTCGCAGTCATTCCTCCCATCGATCCCAACAGTCAGTTGCCTTTCGCAGGTAACCATATATCTGTTGTCTCTGAATCCGACCTTCTCCATATTGTATCCATCGGAGTTCTTCCTCCAAAGGAGCTCTGTTCCTGGCGGATCTGTCGTGGTGTCACTGTTCCAACAGAGGACACTCACAAATCCGTCATCTACGTTCCTTTTCTCCTCTGCGGTCTTGCTCTTCCCATTTCTCCTTTTTTTCGCGGTCTCCTTGATTTCTATTGCTTGAATCTGACCCATCTGAATCCCAATTCCGTTCTGCAAGTTTCTATCTTTGTTCATTTATGCGAAGCTTTTCTCGGCGTTCTGCCACACTTTGGCCTGTGGAAGTATTTGTACCATTGTCGCCCTGGGATGGCCGGAGGGCAGCATCAGCTGGTGGGGGGTGCGAGCTTGGAGATGCGCTGTGGGAGGAAGGCTGACTACCTCGACATCCCACTCAAGGACAGTATCAAGGGATGGCGCCTGGAATGGTTTATCGTGGAGAATCATGGGAATTCTCTCCCCCAAGGTCAGGGACACAGCTAGATGTCCGCACTCCGAGCTGGACCGAATCCCCCATAGACCAGGAAGTGGCTGAGGCAGGGGCTTTACTAGCTGAAGTTGGATTGTTGAAAAAAAGGGGTCTGACTGTAGAGGCTGTGGTCGCTGACTTTATTTTCAAGAACATTCAATCGCTGAAAGACAAAGCATATCCGGCCTATCTGTATCGAGGCTTTGCTGATTCAACTCGGATAACCAACAGAAGAATTCCTGCCATGGACTTGGTGAGCCGGCTCGAGATGATACTCAGAGGCAAGGTGTCAAACGTCGGCGCTCCTGTTGCATACTCGGCCTGGAATCTGCCTCTTTCCAAGGCCTTTACCAGTTTTGTGTCAAATTCTCCTACTGGTGATAGCGGTTTGGGCCTTAGAGTGTGACCCTCTCCTGAAGAAGTTAGTGCTTTGGTTGCCTCACTTGAAGAAATTCCTGATGACGAGAGGCAGGTTCATTTTGAGGTGCCTTTGAATCCGAGTGATGCAGAGATAAGTGACATGCTGGATATGTTAGCTGAAGATTCTTCTGATGCAATCCCTGCTGGAACATTGGTGGTAGCGCCCATCCCAGAGGCTAGCAAAGCTTTGGATATTCAAAAGTCTGACAATGTTCGTCCGAAGCATTCTCGCCGAGCCAATCAGCCTGCTTCTCCTGCTGAGGGGAAGAAACAGAAGAAGAGACGTCTTCGTCGAGTGTCTAGTTTGGATCAGGATGCTGGTCCTTCTGTTCCTACTGCTGAGGAAGTGCTAGTGCCTGCATTTGCTGAAGCTGATCCCAATGGGTGCAACCTGCCTGCTGTTAACCCCAATGGGTGTGACCTGGATGACGCTGACCCCAATGGGTGTACTGTCTGCGTTGTTGATGAAGATGAGGAAGGGGAGGATGAAATCCCTCTAATTCGGAAAAACAGCCGACGCTACGTAGCCAGCGGGGAAAGCAGTGGTGTTCCTTCTCCAGCTTTATCTGCCCTTATCGGTCTGCAAGAATTATCTCTGGCGAACTTTGATCAGACTCTTGAAGACATGGTACCAGAAGATCTGTTGTCCGAGCCAACAAATGGTGGCATGATGGACGTTTGCATTGATGTGCCTGGTGCTGGGCTGGAGTTATCCCGGGCGGCGTCCCGCACCTCATCGACCTTGGAGCACGGTCTTAAGGGTCAGGAGGCTGGCCTGGATTGCACTATTCCCATGGAAGTGGTTGAAGGTCCTTCAGCCTTAGAGGTGGCTGCCTCGGAGGGCTCGGCCCTTAAAGATAGCGTTGGTGCTTACCCAGCCCCCGAGGGTGTTGCCGGGGATGATCCGGTTCGGATGGGTAGCGCGAGCGATGACCTAGCTCCCGAGGGTGTCTGAGTCGATTCTCCCTCTAACACTTCCATGGATGTTCACGTGGGATCTTCTCCTCTGCACTCTGATTGTATGATAGCAGCACGAGTTTCATGTCAAGAGGTCGCTTTAGAGGCCAGCGTACCTGATGACAGAGTTCTGACTTCTGCTGGTGACACTGACTTGGTTCCCAATGATGCACTGCAGGTTGTTCCAGTTGGTGACCCTTCAGCAAGCCGTCAGTTGATTTCCCACGACTTGGGGGTTCCCTCATTCTTCTCCAACCTCCAGGTAACTTGGTTTCTTCTATCCTGACTTTTATTTCAGGTAGACTGCTGTTATTATGCTCATCTGTTCTTAATGTCAGGCATTGGTGGACGAAATGGCTGGCCGGTTGAAATCGCAGGGCACCTCTGTCCCAGAAGGGGTTTTGTCCCTAACGCATTGGAATCCAGTGCTGCTTCAGCGGCGAGTATCTAACTTGGAAATGGCAAATGCTGGTTAGTGCCCTTTGTTCCTTCATTGGCTATTTGATTAATCTGCTTTATAGCTAAACACCTTTGCTTGACTGTTTCCTGACAGATATGGCCTGGCGATATTCTGACCTTGAAGAAAGGTATTCTCAAAGTCAGGCTGAACTGGCCCAGGTTTCTGCTTCTCTAAATGATGCTAACTCCACTCTCCGTGCTCAACTTGATTCTGAAAAGGTGGCCACTGAATTGAACTTTCACTTGCCCTTATCTGTTATGTTTTTAGTGCTTGCTTGATGTTGGAGAAACCGGTTCTTGTCTTTAGAAGGAGAAACGTGCTCTTGCCACTTCTCGTGACAATCTGGAGAAGTTATACCGCGATGCCAGCAACTCGTTGACTATCTTGGAGAGGAGCCATCGTTTCACCATGGAGGACTTGGATAACCATCGCTACAAGCTGCAAGAGTCTCTAGATGATATGATTCGCCTCAGGCAATTGGTGTCGGACAAGGATACTGTCATCAAGGATCTGCGCGCTTCCAAAAAGTCGGTGGTCCGGGAGCTAGAAGCCACTCGGTTGGCTGTCAAGGCCGCTGAAGATACTTCTGCTACTCTGAAGGGCAGCGCGATAGAGCCATGGACAAAGTCGTTCGCGTGGGGCGAATCCTGATGAGGAGACCCGGCGTGGTTGTTCCCGACGACATAGTGGCAGATGTGAATGCCGCTCCCGATTCTTCGAGTCGTCCCTCCTCGTCGGTTGCTCCTGAGAAAAACATTCCCAAATAGAAAACACTGTGTGCTTTGATCATGTGGTTAGTGTGCTCTGATGCTTCGTTAGAAAACGCTTTTTAGTACTGAATGCTGTTATTGCTTTCCCGTTGTTAGAATTCAACGGTAAAAAGTAAGTGCATCATGATGGTTTTGAAATTTTTTTGTGGGGCATAGAGATCGCCCTAGGATGAATAATCGCAAACGTGTCGAATGTGTCGTGCCAATTTAAGTTGTTGCCAACTTAAATCGATCACTCCGTTATCAGGGGTATAGTGATCACCCCGAGTCAAGTAAGCGTGAGCATGTCGCACTGTCTTAAGTCATCGCCGACTTAAGCCGATTGCTCCGTTAGCAGGGTATAGTGGTCACCCCGGGTTAAGTAAGCGTGAGCATGTCACACCGTCTTAAGTCATCGCCGACTTAAGCTGATTGCTCCGTTAGCAGGGTATAGTGGTCACCCCGAGTTAAGTAAGCGTGAGCATGTCGCACCGTCTTAAGTCATCGCCGACTCAAGTCGATTGCTCCATTAGCAGGGTATAGTGGTCACCCCGGGTTAAGTAAGCGTGAGCATGTCGCACCGTCTTAAGTCATCGCCGACTTAAGCCGATTGCTCCGTTAGCAGGGTATAGTGGTCACCCCGGGTTAAGTAAGCGTGAGCATGTCGCACCGTCTTAAGTCATCGTCGACTTAAGCCGATTGCTCCATTAGCAAGGTATAGTGGTCACCCCGAGTTAAGTAAGCGTGAGCATGTCGCACCGTCTTAAGTCATCGCCGACTTAAGCCGATTGCTCCGTTAGCAGGGCATAGTGGTCACCCCGGGTTAAGTAAGCGTGAGCATGTCGCACCGTCTTAAGTCATCGCCGACTAGCTGATTGCTCCGTTAGCAGGGTATAGTGGTCACTCCGAGTTAAGTAAGTGTGAGCATGTCGCACCGTCTTAAGTCATCGCCGACTCAAGTCGATTGCTCCGTTAGCAGGGTATAGTGGTCACCTCGAGTTAAGTAAGAATGTAGGTTGATAGTGAACAACTTGAGTGCTCTTGAAGTCTTTTTATTGATGATATATTTCCCAGTTTACAGAATACATTGTCGTCCCGACAGCTTTTGGGATATAGCTAGGGGTAAAACTTCCTAAGATGTTCTATGTTCCATGAGTTCCCAACTTCTGTGCCATCCATCTGTGTGAGACGATATGATCCAGGCCGAGTGACTTCAGCTACTATGAATGGTCCTTCCCATAGAGGTGACAATTTGTGCCGCCCCTCCCCCGTTAGAATTCGGCGGAGGACGAGATCTCCCACTGCGAAGGATCGATGTCGTATGGCCTTACCGTGATAGCGCCTCAGAGTTTGCTGATACCGTGCTGATTGAATCACTGTGTTCAATCGTTCTTCTTCGAGTACATCAACATCCTCCAGCCTAGTAGCCTCAGCTTCTGCTATGTTTTCAAAGATTAACCTTGGCGCCCCAAATTTGAGATCAGCAGGTAGCACTGCCTCCGAACCATAGACCATGAAGAAAGGAGTGTTTCCGTGCAGGGCTCGACTAGGTTGAGTTCTCAGGCTCCAAACGACGTACGACAGCTCTCTGATCCACTTTCCTGCGAACTTTTCATTCTTGTCGAAGACTTTCTTCCTGAGCGCCTCCAATATCGTCCCGTTGGCTCTTTCTACCTGCCCGTTGGCTCTTGGGTGCGCCACCGAGGCATATTTGATCTGAATGCTCTTTTGCTTGCAGAAATCGAAGAACTCTGAGATTGTGAAGTTGGATCATAGGTTGGTTATGATGTTATTTGGTATTCCAAACCTCAATATTATATCTTGTATGAATTCCACTGCCTTAGCTGAAGTTAGAGAAGCAATGGGTTTGAATTCTATCCACTTAGTGAATTTGTCGATAGCTTTTTTGAAAGGTCCAATCATATCCAACCCCCAGCATGCGAACGGCCAAGTTACAGGTATGGTTTGTAGTTGTTGTGCCGGTAGATGCTGCTGTTTTGACAAGTACTGGCAGGCTTCGCACCTCTGAACTAACTCAGCCGCATCACTCTTTGTTGTTGGCCAATAGAAACCCGATCTGAAAACCTTCCCAACCAGGATCCTGGAGGCTGCATGTACCCCACATTGCCTAGCATGAACCTCTTCCAGAAGTTGTTTTCCAGTAGCTGAGAGAATACATTTCATGAGGACTCCTGATGTGCCCCTTCTATATAGCGTTTCCCCAATGAGTGTATAGTGAGCTGACTGTCTTGCAATCCGTTCTGCTGTATTTTTTGTCGTCTGGTTCCTCCTCATTTCTTATGTACTTGATAATCGGTTCCCTCCAGTCATCAGAATCTGACTCTGGTTGGCTCAGAGCGTTGCATTCTTCCATCTGATCCATTAAAATGCTCGGGCGCGATACTTCTTGGACGAAAACTCCAGGCGGGACCTGAGTCCGACTGGATCCTAGTTTAGACAATGCATCAGCTGCTGCGTTGCGGTCTCTTTCCACATGATGAAATTCCAAACCTTCAAATTTGTCTTCTAGTTTCCGGACAGTAGTGCAGTATTTTCCCATGGAGTCATTCGAGCAGTCCCATTCTTTGTTTATCTGGCTTATGACCACCAGAGAATCTCCATACACCATTAGTCTTTTGATGCCCAGTGATATGGCAATGTTCAGTCCATGAATCAGAGCTTCGTATTTGGCTGCATTGTTAGATGCCGGGAATAACAATTGAAGAGCGTACTTGAGTTGTTCACCTCCAGGTGCAATAAAGAGGATCCCTGCACCTGCTCCCTGCAGCTTCAATGAGCCGTCAAAATACATTCACCACACTTCTGTGGTTTCTGGGTTATCCGGTACCTGTTGCTCAGTCCACTCTGATACGAAGTCAACCAATGCTTGAGTTTTGATAGCAGTGCAAGGTCGAAACTCGATGTCATGAGATCCCAACTCACAGGCCCACTTGGCTATTCTTCCGATGGCTTCTTTGTTGTGGAGAATATCCCCTATTGGAAATCCAGTGACTATTATGACTTTGTGGTCGTCGAAGTAGTGATGGAGCTTGCGCGCAGTTAGAAGTACTGCATATAATAGCTTTTGAACCTGAGGATATTTCTTCTTTGAAGAGCCCAGAACTTCACTGATGAAATAGACAGGGTGTTGTACTGGGTATGCATGTCCTTCTTCCGCTCGCTCGACTACCAACGCGGTGCTCACCACATGAGTCGTGCAAGAGATGTATAATAGCAGATCTTCAGCTGGTTGAGTCGGCGTGGCTCGGTGTGGCGGTTTCAGCACTGGTGGTGTTGTCAAGAATTTTTTCAGCGCATCTAGAGCTTCTTGTGCTTCTGAAGTCCACTAAAATTTGTCCACCTTATTGAGTAACTTATAAAATGATAAGCTTTTTTCTCCCAGCCTTGATATGAACCTGCTTAGGGCTGCCATACACCCGGTGAGTCTTTGAACTTTCTTCTGTGATCGTGGTGCTTCCATACTCATGATAGCTTCGATCTTTTTTGGATTGGCTTCAATTCCCCAGTGGCTGACAATAAACCCTAGCAACTTTCCTGCTGGCACTCCGAAAACGCACTTTTCGGGATTAAGCTTCCATCTGTATCGTCGTAAACTGTTGAAGACCAGCTGTAAATCTTCAATGAAATTTTCTGAATTCTCTGTCTTGATCACCACGTCATCCACATAAGCTTCTACACACTTGCCCCAGTGATCGGCTAAGCATGTCTGAATAGCCCTCTGATAAGTTGCTCCAGCGTTTTTGAGGCCGAACGACATGGAGGTATAGCAGAAGGCTCCAAACGGGGTGATAAATGCTGTTTTTTCCTCGTCTTCCTTTGCCAAGCTAATCTGATGATACCCAGAGTAGCAATCCAAGAAAGACAGCATAGAGCATCCGGCGGTCGAGTCCACCACTTGGTCGATTCTAGGAAGCCCAAAGGGATCCTTCGGACAGTGTTTGTTGAGATCCGTATAGTCAACGCACATGCGCCAATCCACTTTATTCTTTTTGAGTACAAGAACAGGGTTGGCTAACCACTCAGGATGGAACACCTCTCTAATGAATCCGGCCGCGACCAAGCGAGCCAGCTCAGCACGGATGGCTTCTCTCTTGTCGGGCGTAAAGCGACGTAATTTTTGTCGTATTGGCCTCGCCTGGGGGTAGACCTTCAATTTGTGCTCGGCCAGCTCTCTTGGGACTCTCGGCATATCCGCAGGTTGCCATGCGAATACGTCTCAGTTATCTTGCGGAAACTGGACGAGCGCGCCTTCCTATTTGTCATCCAGGCTGGAGCTGATGATGGCGGTTTTGCGCTCGTCAGCGAACCCGAGGTTGATCCTTTTGGTTTCTTCAGTCGGCCGCATAGAGGTCACGACTTGAGCTTCGTTCGCGGGTACCGCGAGGTATTCCCCAGGCTTTGAGTCCGCCTGTGCAAAAGAAACCACAGATGGTTTGGTGGTGAGGGCCGCCTGAATGGCCACTCGGAAACATTCTGCGGCGCCTTGGAAGTCTGCGCACACAGTTATGATCCCTTGTGGTCCTGGCATCTTCAATATCATGTACGTATAATGTGGAATTGCCATGAACTTCACCAATCCGGGCCTCCCGACGATGGCATTGTATCCGCAGTCGAAGTTTGCCACCTCGAACCTCAGGAACTCGGTTCTGTAGTTTTCCGGAGTTCCGAAGGTGACCGGCATGTAAATGTGGCCCAGCGGGTACTCTCCTTCAGTCGGCACGATGCCGAAGAAGGGTGCGTCCGACTTGTGGAGCTCTTTGAGGGGAACTCCCAAGCCTTGGAGCGTTCAGGGGAAGGTGACGTTGATGCTGCTTCCCCCGTCCACTAGTACCTTCTTTACCCTGCTCTCTCAGATCACCGAATCGACGAGAAGCGGGTATTTGCCTGGGTGATCGAAGTTGAGCCATTGATCTGCCCGGGTGAAGGTGATCGGGTGCTCAGACCATCGGTACGGGGCGGGAGGACCGATGGTCGCCACCAGTATCTGACGATCGTTGAGCTTTTGTTGTCTCTTGCTTTCTTGTGACCCATGTCCGCCGAAGATGACGTTGACTTCTCTGTCGACGCGCGGAAAGGATCCTCCTCTTCCCTCCTCCTGCTGCTAGGGTTGTTGCGGTTCTCCCGGTCCTCCTCGTGGTGGGGAGGAGGTAGAGGTTGGAAGGGTCGGTCGTGCCCGACGGAGTGCTTGAAATCCCTGCAGTTCCGGAGGGTGTGGCGCATGTCCTTGTGGTACGGTCACTGGGCGTCGAGGATGTCGTCCAGCGTGCGTTCACCTCCGCGAGGTCCTCCTCGGGCGTGAGAGGTGGGTGGTCCGGCGGCGTGGACCTCTTCACGAGGCCTCTTCTCCTAGCGCTTGTCGGGTTACTGGTTCGTGTCGCATCGCGGCGCGGCGTCGCTGGCGCAGGCTTCGCTCCTCCGATGAGGTCCTGAGCTCGTTCGTCAGCGGTGATGTAGAGGTCGGCCTCCCGGAATAGCTGCTCGGAGGTAGTCGGCGCCTTCTATAGTATGGTTCGGACGAAGGCCGAGTCGTTGGATCCCCTGTAGAAATCCTCGATCACTGCTGTCTCCGCGACCTCAGGGATACGATTTCTCATGGTCTGGAACCTTTTGAGGTATGACCGAAGAGTTTCGTCCCCCTGGCGCTTGATGGATTTGAGGTCCCATGGCTGCGCCGGTTTGTCGGAGAGAGACTGAAAGTTGGCGGTAAAGCGTCGACTAAAGTCGCTCCAGTCATCGATGCAGTGTCGGGGTAGATGTCGCAGCCATTGCAGCACGTCTTATCCAAGGACGATAGGCAAGTACGTGGTCATTACGTCCTCAGTCGCCCCAGCAGTTCGGGCAGCGGTGGTGTAGACGGCTAGCCAGCCTCCCGGATCCTGCTTAGGTTCATATTTGTCGACGTTGGATACCTTGAAGTTAGGGGGCCATTGAATGGCTCTGAGGCACGGTGTAAGTGCCGATACTCCACACGTGTCCTCCTGTCGTCGATGATGTTGTTTGTCCTGGGGAGGGGAGCGGTTGTCGTGGTGCCTCGACCGTCCCCGGGCGGTGCCACCAGTTGAAGTCGTGGCCGACTCGGTCCTGGTAGCCTGACTCCATGCTAGGATGCCGTGATCCTGGTCGTACTCTTCCCGGCGATGGATTTTGTTCTCGTGTCGTCGTTCGCGCGAGGCGTTGATGGAGCTCCGCGCGTCTCGCCGACTGTTGATTGTGTGTCGTAGATCATTCGGTGGGTGAGCGAGGGGTAGAAGGTGATTGGCTGCTTGAGTGAACAACCGCTGGTAGCCCTCGGCGTCGGGAGTCGGGGGAGGCCATCAGCTATCCGAGCCAGTACTCCACCGACTTCACTCGGCGTGTTCATAGCTCGGGCGAAATCGGGGTTCAGGTTGCGTCTGAAGAGTGGATTTTCTCGGCGTTGCCTTGTTTCCTGCTCGGTCTGTTCTTGAGCCCGTCGACGATCGCGTCGTCGGGAATTCCTTCTTTCCCTGAAGTCACGTTCTTCTGGAGTTTCTCCCATCTCCGAGACCTCGTCTCATGATATGGGTTGCGCCGGGTCCCGTTCTCCGGCCTCGTGATGCCGCCGGATATTTCGGCGTCGATTCCTTCGTCGTCGGGATTCCCGATGAGGAGGTTCCTCTCCAGGTACGGTCGGTTCATCATCGGAGATGGGGGGCGACTCTACCCTTCCAATGAAGAGGACGTCGGGGTAGAATGGAACAGTTGTCGGGGTGACCTTCTTTCTGCCCTCCTTTGAGGATGAAGGTATAGAAAGAACAGCTTGCCGCCTCTCGGTCTCATTCGTTTCTTTCTTCCTCGTGATCCGAGTCCATTCTTCCGTCGGAGAGGTGGACAACGGAGTTCTCCGGGTTGACGGACCCTGGGCTCCTAGTTTGCTGAAGGTGACCTTTTTTCAGAGCACTGAAGGTTGCACCTTTTCCTGCTTTGCCCCGATTTCCTTGAAGATTTTTGAGGAAGATTTTCTCTCCGGTGGATCCGCGATGCGATGCAGAGTTCCCTCCTCATCCGCTACAGATAAGATAGTTCCGAAGCAGAACGTGGACCCGGGGCAGAGGAAGATCTTGTGCAGGAAGGTGACAGCCATTGAGCTAGCTTGGATCGATGACACACCCCCCTACCTGGCGCGCCAGCTGTCGGCGTTTCGGGTCCGACTGCACACCCGGGGTTACCCCTCAAGGTGCTTTCAGGAGTAGGACGGTGTTATCGACTGTAGCTCGATGGTTCGTGCTGGATGCACAAGAAACAATGGGCAGAGGTTTATAGGTTCGGGCCGCTTTGAGATGCTTAACACCCTACGTCCTGGTGAGAGCGCTTTATGTGGTGGGTTACAAGGGAGTTCTCTAGCGCTGAAAACGTAGAGAGTTGGGAGGAAGGCTAAGTAACGAGCATGTGATCTGAAAGGGTGCCCCTAGGCCTTATATACTCGACCGTGGGGCGATACATGCAGGTATGATAACTACGTGTACCTAAGAAATAGTGAACTAACTGAGTTTATCCTCCTATAATTCTGCCGACCCATCCTCGCTTGGTTCCGTTGTACGGGGCTCCTGCGCGGGAAGGTCGGGTCACTGCTGTGATTACTGCTCAAATTCGTTGGGCCATCTTGGGCTCGCGCTGATATGGCCTTGTGTCGATCCGCTTCACTGGTCGTTCCTCCCCAGGCCCACGAGAGGGATGACCTTACGAATTATGGGGCCCTTCGGCCTTTCGTGAGGTCTTTTATCCTTCTGGTGGACCCGGGGGATATCTGTCCCCCACAGTAACGGACCAAAGTATTGGGTTGTCTGGTTTCATCAATCGATTAATGGGTTGTGGCCTTGGTCCACTATAGGCCTACCCATCCAGCTTGGTGTTGTCAAACAATCATTGCACTTTTGTCTTCTTTATACTAACCTAGTAGTTCTTGCATCCTTGTGTTCTACCTCTTTTTGTCCCCTTTTACCATTCACATGGTGATAAACAATATGAAGAAGACTATTCCAAAGGAGAGCACCATAAAGGTGCCAACAGTCACTGAAAAGGTGCCTACAAACGCCAGGTCCACTGATGCTAGTGGAGAGAAAATGGAGCTCAATTTGTTGCTAGTGAGGCTGATATCTAGAATCTAGTGGATTTAGGTATCTAGCACCCAAGGAGCTCGCAAGTTGGAGTTCTGTGGAGGGAGAGGAGTTCCCTTCTCCCAACACCGACGAGGTCATCGTCTTCCTTGATTGCTTCAAGAGAGGTTTCAATGTGTCTTTGCATTGGTTCATTTGGGACCTTTTGTGTTACCACCTTACCTCTGATGGGATCATACTCATTTTGGCATTCATATCCTTTTGTGAGAATTTTTTTGAGTGGGCATTTTTCACAAATTCTTCAATGTGCAACCTCAAGACGAGTATGAGGTTTTGGATAGTCTTTTGATCAGGTCAAGTGACAACTCTTCTTTCACATTGACCTACCTTCGCAGAATGGAGTAGCTGAAAGGCACAATCACACTTTAATGGATATGGCAACAAGCATTATTAGTCACTCCACTTTCCCATTTAACTTATGGATGCATGCACTAAAAAACTGCTTATATCCTTAATAAAGTTTCTAGTAAGACCTCATTCGATTGCATGGGGGTTGAGGGGAATTAATTTCCTTTTTATTCAATTTTGGTTAGCAAGGGATTTAATCCCCTCCAACCCACTTCTATCTGAATTAGACCTAAGTCAGTGCCTAAAACACCATTTAAGTTATTGACTAGAAGGAAGCCCTTGCTAATTTTTTGCATGTCAGAGGTTGTCTAGCAGAAGCTAAGGTATTTAGGGCCAATTTGGCATAGTTCTAGAGCAAAACTCTAAACCGGAGTAAATTTTTTCTACCTAGACACCTCATCTCTAGAGGAAAAAACTCTATGGAGTTTTTGGAGCTGTAGTACACAAAACTGGAGCACCTCCTTCTCTACTCAAAAAACAACAAAAATAAACCTAGACATGGAGTTTACTACTATTTACTCACCACTACCACCCATTACATAAAAAGGCTGTTCTTTCTTTGTTCTGTTGCCTTTCTCTTCTCCCTACATGGTCGCTTGGTTCCTCCGGCATGCCTCCTCATCCCTCCATTGCCTGTCGTGCCTCCTTCTCTCTCCACCTGTCATGACTCCTCCTCCCTCCTCCGGTAGCCATGCCAAAAGCAGGGTGGAGGGAGACGTCAAGGAGGCTATCAGCTCTGGCATGGAGGGCGTCGTTCTCCATCTTGGGACAAAAGTACAGAGATTAGCTCCCACACTTTCCCTACTCGTCCATGGATGTGGTGTTCGAGATGGCGGGCGTGGGGTGGGGCTCCTCGTTAGGACGGGATAGAGCTTCTTGTCAGGTTTCGATCTAGCAAACTAATGTCTATTTTAAACCAGTGCGCTTATGTGGTAGGATATGTATTGTTGTTAGTAGTATTACTTTTTTTAGTTTCCTAACACTTGATGTCAATGTTACCTATGACAGATGAAGGAACTATTGAACATGGCAATGTTCATGGTACGTTTTTGTACATCAATTGTTCTCGTGCCTCACACAAGTACATGTATTTGTATAGTTTCTAGGTCTAGTGCATATAGACCACCACTAGTAATATGTTGTAGATACGGTGTTACACAATCGGACATCTAGCTCTATAGGCATGAAACCTAATTATCTTAAAGGCTTCACTCAAATAGAAGGAATCTATCATAATGAGACCTTCTCACATGTTTCTATAAAAGACTCTTTTAGAATAATTATGGCGCCTGTTGTATATTATGATTTAGAGTTGCATCAGATGGATGTAAAGACAACATTTCTTAATATTGTATTAGTTGAAAATGTTTACATGGCTTAATACAAAGTTTTTTCATCAAGGACAAAGAAAAACTAGGATATTGTGTAAAGAAATCCATTTATATATTAAATCAAGCGTTGAGATAATGGTATCTTAATTTTGATAAGATAATTAGTAATATTGGGTTTAAGGAAAACATATAAGACAATTGCACTTATGCAACATGTAATAATAAGAGTTTTATCTTTCATGTGCTACATGGAGATGATAACATGTTAGCAAGCAGTGATAAGAATTTGCTGTTAGAAAACCAAAAGTTTTATATTCTTGCATTGTGATATGAAAGACCTCATAGAGGCATCTTATATCTTAGGAATTGAGTTTCAACAAGATAAAAAGAAAGAGACATTAGGTCTATCATAAAAAGAATACATATAAAATATTTTAAGAAGTTTAATATGCATGCATGTAACCACGCACCCGCTCTAGTAGTCAAGGGCGATAAAGGTGGGGATTGACCAAAACCTACGAACCAATATGATACCAATCAAATGAAACCAATATGTATGCTTTAGCTATCAGAATCATGATATATGCTCAAATATGTACTCAACTTGGCCTAGCATTCATAACCGAGATGTTTGATAGATTTCAGAAGAATCCTAGAATAGAACACTAGAAAGTTGTTAAGAAAATCTTGCGATATTTGTGGCACACAAAAGGCTTCATGTTAACATACAAACAATCGAGTAGCCTTACGATTACATGATACCCATATTCAAACCATATGGGGGTGGAAAGAGGATAGAAAGTCCGCATGAGGGTAAATATTTGCAGTTGTAGGAGTTATATAGCGGAAAAAGTTTAAATCAAATAATCAATGCATCTTCAACCATGTATGTTGAGTTTATTGCATGTTATGGGACAACATGGTAGACTATGTGGCTTAAAAAGTTTGTACCTAGTTTAGAAGTGGTAGGCAATACATCAAAACCACCAAACCTATACTGCAATAATGAACCAATAGTATTTTACTACTATAACAACAAATTAAAGTATTGCTCTCAAGCACATCGATATTAAATATTATGTTGTAAAGGACAAAATCTAGGATCAAAGGCTTGAACTTGAGCATATAAACACAGAGCAAATGTTTGTGAATTTGCTCACTAAAGGGTTACCACCCAACATGTTTAGAAAGCACGTTACCGACATGAATTTGATGGAGTGCCTATGATTCTGAATTAAGGGGTCATAAAATGCAATCATCTTTCTCAAAAATAACTTCTCTGATCTGCAATAGAAAAGTATAGCATATTCATTAAGTTTGACAACATGTAATAGGATGTTGTAACGTCTTGGTCTTAGTGTACTAATCTATTTGAGAAGTGGGGATTGTAAGAAATTAAGCAGTTAGGAAAGTAAGTTCTAAGTGTAAGCAAGTAAGTATAAGACCAAGGGGGATATTGGGGTTGATCTTATCCAACTCGACAAGGAACCGAGCCGGACTCATCCATCACGTCCTGACCAAGAGCGCAATAATGATTTTATAGTCGCAACCTACTTTCGTATATAAATAGTGGGAGGATCGGCAGGTGAGCCAACGTTCCTTGTAGCCTTGTAGCCTCCTCTCTCGTATTCTCCCGTATATCTCTAGCGAGATCCGACCTATGCATGGCTAGTGAATGAAAAGACCGTCACTCTACCCCAACACCTATGAGTGTAGCTATACCGTCTCAATAGCATCATCGACCATCTTCAAAGGTATATCTCAAGTTCTATAGTATCTAGTTGCACTATGCCAGCTACAGGCATTTTTGACGGTTAGAAGCCGCCAAAAAGCTATTTTCGGCAGCAGAAGACCTATTTTCGGTGGCTTCTGGCCGCAAAAAAATAAGCCGAAAATAAAAATTTATTTTCGGCGCTCGCGCCCTGGACGCAAAAAAATACGTTATTTTCGGCGGCCAAACCCAGAGCCGCCGAAAATAACCTGTTTTCGGTTACCAGAGCTAGCGTGGCCGCCGAAAATTTTGAGCAAAGGTTCCAGGAGTCCTAACAGTGGACACGCGTGCATACATTAGCGAGTGTCTGTATGTCGTGTTTAAAAATATCACAATGGCTCCTGTTACCCCCTTGAGATTGCGCGCTAGTCAAGGCTTACGCCAACCTATGGAATCCCGGCACCGAGTCGGGTAGGTCCACTTGAAAGCAGCCTTTTGCCTCTCCTCCGGCGCTAGGCTGCTGTAGTTCTTCCAGTCCGCGGCAAAGGCCTTGAGGTCGTGCACCTTGGTGTCCAGCCCAACGCAGCAGTCGGCGTGGATGGTGCAGACCTTCTCGGGGTCGTCGTGGTACTCGCAGATCCCTCCATAGTACACCGTGTCCAGCGGCTGGATCCTGACCTGCAGCTTGGTGACGAGCTCGTGCCTGATGTTGACGAACACGGCCTGGTCGTGCTGCCCCGGGAACCTCTCCCTGGCCGCCCGCCAGTACTTGATCATCTCGACGCTCCGGTGCGTCGACTTGATGTAGTAGAGGCCTGTGTTGAGCGGGTTGTCCAGCGGCGCGCGCGACGGCTTGAAGTCGTCCGACGAGCAGCTCATGTCGGCGTACACGGGGAAGTGCTGGAACGGGTTGCGGAACCATACCATGTCGCAGTCCTGATCGATCAGCCAGTGTAGACAGTGTAGTAGCTAGTCATGCATGCATCGACTGGTTCTTCAGTTCAGTCTTTTTTTTTTAATCTAGAACCAACTGAGATGATAATGAAAGATGTCTTGCCGTGAAAAGGAAGTTGTAGCCGAGCTCCAGCACGCGCTGCTGGAAGACGAGCTTGGTCCAGACGAGCTCCAGGTAGTCCGTGCTCATGAACGGCTTGGCGGAGCTCATGTCCACGGACGACGTGACGTTGAGGAGGAGGTAGCAGTGAGGGTGCACGGCCTGGCAGCGGCGGAAGCCGCGGGCGTCGAGCGCGACCACGAGGAGGTGGCCGAGGAGGTGCGCGGTGTCCTGGCCGTTCCTGAAGCTGTCGAGGTAGAGGTCCAGCAGGGAGCCGGGCCGCGCCCACGCCTCGTTCACCGACGTGATGATCACCGTCCTGTCGTCCATGGCAACTCTCGGCAGCAGCTCGGCTAGGCCCTTGAACATGGCATGCTGCATGCATGAATCATGATCGTCAAAGTCTCGGTTAGATTGGCTGGTACACGTACATATCAATTTACGTGCGCGCGCGTTACCTGGTTTGCTTCGTCGTCGCCCGCCGGCCCGTTCCCCCAGCCGCTGTGCGAGATGGTGGACAAGCCGTCGCCGAGGCGGTCGGACGCGAGGAAGAAGAGGAGGGCAGTGGGCAGCGCCGCGCCGAGGAGGAACGACACCGCGTGGCTACGGGCCGCCTCCTTGCTCCTCGGAAACCCCAGCCCCGCCATGGCCAGACCAATATGTGTGTGTCTGGGCTAGCTGCTACCCTGTCTGTCGATCGATCTCGGCAACGTACGCAACCACACACGAACAAACGTACTATTCCTTCGTTCAGTCTAGTGTTCCATTAAAAAACGCCGAGCTTTGCTTTCATCTGGTCGTACGTGCGGACTTGGTGAAGGAAGGCATGGCGCGGTGAGCCAATAGGACGGTTTGACACGCGAGGAACAGGCAGCGGCGTACGTCCACACGGATCACGGACGGATGTGCGTGTTTTTTCCTCCTAGACCGGCCGGCAGGCGCTGGCCAGAGTTGCCGGATTTGTTCTAAACTAAAATTTATTTTAAAGAACTAATAGATTTATATAATATTTGAATATTTGTTATATGTGTTTTATATATGTATCTAAATTTATCATCGTTCAATTAAATATAGATATGAAAGCCAAAAAATAAAACCAATGCTATTTTGGAAAAGAGGGAGTTGTTTTGGCGTCAGTCCGGCCTTGCTGGTCAACAATCCAGGCAGTAGTTTCCTAGAATATTCGCTAGCCGAAGCTTCACCTTTGGACTATCCTGGACAATGGATTTCGGTACAAAGAAGAAAGTCTCAGGATTTGAGTGTGACTTTATCTATCGAGTTACAATACAGGCTGCTAGGACGATTAGTCTCCCACACAACAGAGACTTTTAATTTACTAGTTAAAAAAAAAATGCACGTGCGGCGCGCGCGTATGAAGGGAAAAATAGCAGCACATCTTTTAAATACTATCCTAATATTATTTAACTATACATGAGTCATTATTATGTATATTCGATATAGTTATTTGTATAATTCTTTATTTGAATTTTAATATAGATAGGTACACCATTAGAGGATAGTAGACGTTCTCTAGTGATGTGTGTAGGAGTGCTCTGGTAAGAATCCGCGTATCTATCAAAATTTTCTAATAATAAATAGGGGCTGGAGTTGACACTTTAGTTAGAACCCTATGAATGTGTACTTTGTAGGTTGCTATCTCCATAAAAACATTGAAGGTTCGCAGCTGGATTCTGCCAGAAATGCCAGGATTGATAACTGATTTTGTTATCTCTCTTGATGACCGTTATCTCTATTTGGTACATTGGCTTCATGGCGATATCAGGCAGTACAACATTGAGGATCCTGCAAAGCCTTTTTTGACTGGACAAGTATGGGTTGGTGGTCTTCTTCAAAAGGGCGGTGATGTTGTCTATGTAACCGATGAAGTGATGATAGTCAAGAAGAACAGTATAATGTGCCTCAAGTCAAGGTAACCTCCCTTCAAACTTTCTGAAACGAGAAGATTCGTGTAATTATTAGAGTTTAGGATTGAGCGGTGGTTACGAATGGTTCATTCTGGAGTTTTCAAATACCAAACTGTTTTTTTATTGTCACGATAAAATACTAGCACACTTAGAATACTAAGAAACAGGATATAAATACAATTGAATTTTATTACTCTGATCCACATTATGTCTCTTTACCAACGTCATCGACTTAGAGGTGGACCGCAGATGATTTAGTTGAGCTTGGATGGCAAGAGGATATACGTGACAACTCACTTTTGAGCCGTTTGGGATGAGCGGTTCTCTGGTGACGATCTTGTCAAGAAGGGCTCCCACATGTTGCGGATCGATGTCGATACTGAGGAAGGAGGGCTGGCTATCAACACTAGTTTCTTCGTAGATTTTGGCACCGAACTTGATGGTCCTGCACTGGCCCATGAGATGAGATGGGATATCCAGGCGCGGGGACTGCATCTCTGATATATGGATCTGAGGTCAAGGATTCAGCGTCAAAGACTGATGGAGATACCCGTTGTTGTATGCAGTGTAATTAACATGGTAGCAGTGTTTCATCTGTATTGAGATTGTTGCCAATGAAATAAGACATGGTTTCATGAGAACTTTAGATTAATAGAAGTACTCATTCTAAATTTTCTTATTGTCATCGGCTTGTAGTCTTGCTGTTGTAGTTGCAAGATTTCTTGTAAATCAGATGCTCTCACTCAGGTTTCAGCACCAGTACTAGTAGGATTAATATATGGCTGTGCACGATTTGACAATGTTCTCTAACCTACTACTGCTCTGAAACTGATAAGCTCCTCGACCTCAAGCTAACGAGATAAAGTTCACATCCTACAAGTCCAATTTAACTCACTAATCAGGTCCAACTCGAGTGCAAGATAAACTTCATATCTACAAGTCCAATATATTAACTTTCAAGTTTCAACCCAAGTATTTTAAACGCAGAGCTTTTCATTTGACCAGGTGACTGTTAAACTTTAAACCCAAGTCCAATATAACTTTAAACCATGTACTTTAAATGCAGAGCTTTTCATTTGACCATGTGTACTGTTGAACTTTAAACCCAATTCGAATATAAATTTAAACCATGTACTTCAAACGCAGAAAAAATTATCCAGACATATTTTAGCCTCCTTTTCATTCTTCTACTTAAAAAACAATAAAAACCCAAATAAAAAACAAAAAGGCATTTATAGCAGAAAAAACAAACCAAAATCATTTTTTTATTATAAGGTTGCCGACAGTTTGATTTTGACTTGATTCAAGAAAGGAGGGAAAACAGAAAATTCAATGGGCAAATTTGATTTTGTCTTAGTTGGGGCGCGCCAGGCTTGGCCAGTAGTGCAACGCACAAGCGACACGTGAGGACCCCAGCAGCAAGCTACTGTGGTAGGTTCTCCCCAATAAAAAATAAATTTAATATCAAAGTGAACACATAGTCCATATATCAGATATTAAACTGATAAGAACAGATACTACACTTGATCTTAGCCAAAAGGCCGAGAAAGGTATACTTTATTATGAGGTCCAGGTCGTATTTTATAAGCCTCCTCTGGCTCCGCTTGTCCAAAGCTTCCGGGGTGGCACTAAACTGAGGCGCGCTCCAGCCTCCAGTGCTCCACGCACATGCGGCACGTCGCGCGCTATTTTGGTTAGCGGGTCGCTGTGGAAATATGCTCGCCATGGCCCATCAATAGCTAGCCCACTGAAGAATCCGTCGGGCCTGGAATTCACTCAGTCTCCTCGATCAGGCTTCGTCAGAGTTTGAAGCGGCCGTGCCTGATTAGAGATGGCAATGGGTACCCGCAACCCGAAACCCGATGGGTTTTTACCCCATTAGGGTATGGGTTTGGGTCAATTTTCATACACATGGGTTTGTTAATGGGCATAAATCTATACCCGACGGGTTTATGGGTACGAGTTTGTTCCTATAGTACCCAAACCCGTGAACCCGTGGGTTTTTTAAACCCGGTCAAACCTAGTGCATATTGTCATTTTATTTTATAAACGAACAACAAACTTGTTATTCCTTATTTACTTCATAATTTTTATTAATTGCTAAATGTATCAGTAGTCGGTGAGAGTGTTGCTTGCTTGCTATTATAGTTTTTACTAGCGTTATATATGTGGTGGATGGATAACTTAGTGCAAGGTCACTTAATTATACAACTCATTATTTGTATTTAATTCTCTCTACTAATAATTTTTATACCAAATCATGAACTCGTTGATCGTTATATAGATTTTGGATCATAATATCATTAATCATTACGATAATTATTGATTATGAGAAGAACACGTATATTGGTGATGAAACCCGCGGGTAACCCATGGGTACCCGCTAACCCGATGGGTACGAGTTTGGGTAAAATCTCAAACCCGTCATGGGTACGGATTTTTTAATGGGCATAGATATTTTTCACGGGTACGGGTTTGAGACGGCAAAACCCAGCGTGTTTGTACTCTTGCCATCTCTATGCCTGATTGATGCGGCCTCCCGCCTCCCCGACTCCCCGTCCCGCCTTCGCACTGCAGAAGTGCAGAGTAGTCCTCTCACGCCTCCGCGCGTGCAGCTCCGCCCCCCTCGCGTTCCTGTGCCGCGCCCACCTCCTCACCTCGGGCCACCTCGCTGGCTCCCCGCTGCGGCTATCCAACCTCCTCCTCCTCGCCCTTGCGTCCGTCCCGCCGTCTTCGCGCGCCTCCCAGAGCCCGCCGCTCGCGACCTATTCCTCTGGAGCACGTCTGTCCGTCTCCACGCCCCCGCGTCGCGCTGCTCTGCTTCGCGCGGAAGCACCATTGCGGCGTGTGGCCGGACGCCTACTCGTTTCCCGCTATCCTCAAGGGTCAAGGCTTGCGGGCGCGCGCCTGGATGCAGGGCCGGACTCCTGGTTCACGCCGAGGCCGTGAGGAGGGGGATGGGCGTGGACATCTTCAGTCTTCACGGTGAACGCGCTCATCAGCTCTGGACCGGCTCGCGGAGGAACGTGTTCGATGAGGCGGGCGGCGCCTCGAGGTCGTGGAACACCATGGGCGCTGGGTACACCGGGTGTGGGAGATGGGGCTCGCGCAGGAGCTGTTCGACGAAATGGAGCTGGGACACATGTTCTTTTGGGGGCCTTGATGGACGGGTATGGTGTGAAGCAAACTGGTGCTGGTGTTTACCGTGCGCACGAGTTGTTTGATCAAATGCTCGAGAGAGATTTGATGTGCTGGAACTCGATGTTCAACGGTGATGCCAGGCATGTCAGGATGAATCAGTCGAGGTCACTGTTTGAGGAAACGCTGGAGTGGAATGTGATCTTGTGGACCATTTTCATTGATAAGGTGGCTTTTATGTCAAATCAGTGGCACTATTTGATAAACAACTTTATTACAAAATTATAGGAACTGGAATGGATTAATTTGGACTTCATATGAATTTTCTAAGGATTAAATAAGTTCCTAGGTTTATTTTAATACTAAAAACCAATTTCTAGGATTATTTGTTTATTTTCTCTGATCCCTGGACTCCGCGCGATAATACAGAGAAACACAGGGGGTCTGGTAAAAACATCCCTAAGACACAGAGCGCCCCAGATGAGGATGGCGGGTTGATTTTAATTAACTACAGGGTCTCTTATGCAAAATGGCCTGGCCGAAGGGATACGGGTAAACTCTAGCCGTCTGATCCCCAATCGACGCTCCAGATTAGATCTTCTATTCCCCAAAACGATACGCGCTATGGGCCACTGGATCAAGATCTGATGGCCTGGATACGATGTACTCAAACAACCCTTCTATGATCTATTCCTGTCCGCTCAGGGAGGATCCAACGGCCAGAAACCCATCTTCTCCCCAACTCGCCCCCAACCATGGCGGCGCGAACACCCAGTGTCAGAGCGTCGCCGGTGTTCGGCCAAACAACCAAGTACATGGGGGCACGGTTCCTACCTTGGATAGACCCAATACGAAGTGGGGAGGGAGGCGAATAGCAGGGACCCGATCTTACCGGTGGTGGAGGTGACGACCAAACCGGTCCACGGCACGGGGCGGTAATGGAGCGGAGTACTGGGAGACGACCATAGAGTTGAGAGCAGTGGACGCGGATTTCACCAGAAATTCCCGGTCAGATCGCCAAAAGGGGATAGCCCAGCCGTGGAGGATCTCAACAGCGCGCGTCACGAGGCGGTGGAGGGATCCAGCGAAGATGACAACAGCCGTGGTGCCGTCGCAGCGGCGTAACTCGAGCTTCCCAGCTGTGACCGCCGACCACATGCTCTCACGCGACGCAGGGAGGGAAGAAGATAAATCCTAATTGCTCAGGCGGTCGTCGTGACCCGAGCGCTCCAGACCCGTCCAAGAGTAGCGCCTCGAGTCTAGCTGGCCGCGGAGACCTGCTTCCATGGGAAGGCCAAGGCCGCGGCATGGTTAGGCGCTGACTACGCCATCTCGATGCGAAGAGATTCCTGGAACCGGGAGCTTGCCACCGAATCCGACGACAACGACGGCGATGACGTCCAGGCGAAGGCGAGGAGGGCAAGGGAGAGAAGTAGCGTAGGACCCGGCCGGAAAGCACGCCGAGACCAAATCGATGGTTGCGCAGTGTTGCCAGCGAAGGTTGACGGCGAGCTCCATGGCGGCGATTAATGGGTTGGGCGAAGAGGGAAAAAGGGCGAGATCAAGATGGCGGATAGGAAATGGTCTGTTACTTGTACCCCGGAGTTTAGCCGAGAAGTCCTGGTCCGGCGGCGAAGATTTCACAACGGCCATGCGAGAACCTCCCAGGAGCGACGCGCTAAGTCCGCCCAGGCTGTTGAAGACGATGGTCTTCAGTCTGGGCCCCACATGGCAGTTGGCCGGGTGCGCGCTGTGGGAAAAAAAAACAAAGTTGGGCCGCGCGGAACAGGAAAGAATGTGGGCTGGCAGCAGAGAAATAGGCCCATGGAACGGTTTGGGGGGTATTTCCCTTTTTTTGCTTTCTTCTTTATTCCTAATTCATTTGAATTTAAATTTTGAATTCCACTTAAGTGCAAATTCAAGTTCATGTTAACTATGCAATTTAGTCACACCATCATATGGTGAAGTTATTTAGTTTCAATATTATTTTATATTGAATAATATTTCTTTTTTTACATTTTTATTCCCAAACTCTAAGATTTGAATTAGGTTTTAATCCTCAATTCACATCATTAATGTAACCTTATTAATATTTTCTTTATTATTAAATGCACAAACAATTAAACTCCAGCATGATGCACAATTTAATGGCTTTTATTAATCCTTTGTTTTTAAATGAGGTGTTCACTTGTGATAGTAAGTAGATACAACACACATATATAGATAAAGGAAAATAACTTTTCTCCTTTTATATTATATCTACAAATTGGGTATTACAAATCCTACCCCCCTTAAAAATAATCTCGTCCTCGAGATTTAAGAAGAACGAGGGAAAAGATGGGGAAAACCTATGCGAAGTTCTCCTTCTCTTTCCTATGTTGCTTCACCTTCCCCATGGTGACTCCATTGTACTTCGCACATCTTTATGACCTTATTTCTTGTAACTCGAGTCAACGTATCAAAAATCATGATCGGATACTCTGTGTAAGTTAAATCTCCCTGAACGCAGAGCTCTTCCGTGGGTAACTGTTCCTCAGGGACACGGGGACACTTCTTAAATTGAGACACATGGAATACATTATGTACATCACATATATCATCTAGTAGCTCAAGTTGATAGGCCATCTCTCGAACTCGCCTAAAAACTATGAATGGTCCAATAAAGTGAGGGGACAATTTGCCCATAACTTTGAATCTCCTCATCCCACGAAGTGGTGACACCTTGAGGTACACATAATCTCCTTCCTCAAATTCAAGTGGTCTTCTTCTATTATCCACATAGCTCTTTTGCCTGGTTTGAGCTACCCTCAAATTCTCTCAAATTATACAGACTTGTTATTCTGCTTCTTGAATAAGTTCAGGTCCAAAGAACTGTCTTCCTCTAGTCTGATCCAATATAGAGGAGTCCTACACTTCCTGTCGTATAGAGTCTCGAACAGTGACATCTTTTAGACTGGTCTGGTAACTATTATTATATGAGCACTCAGCATAAGGTAGACTCTTGTCCCAACTACTACCAGCGCTGGAGGGCACAAGCTCTCAACATATCCTCCAATACTTGATTAGTCCTTTTAGTCTGTCCATCAGTCTGAGGGTGATAAGTTGTGCTAAAATTCAACTTAGCATCCGTACTCTCATGAAAACTTTTCCAAAATCTGGGGGTAAATTGTGATCCTCTTATCCGAAACGATCTTCTTTGGTACTCCGTGTAGAGACATAATCCGAGCCATATATAACTCTGCCAATTGAGATACCTTATAAGTAGTCTTGACCGAAATGAAATGAACCACTTTGGTCAGTCTATCCACAATAACCCATATAGAATCGTATCCTTTCGAGGTGCGAGGCAATCCAGTAATGAAGTCTATACCAATCTCTTCCCACTTCCACTCGGGTACCTTCAGTGGGTGTAATAGTCCAGCAAGCCTTTGGTGTTCGACCTTAACTCTTTGACACACATCGCACATAGCCACATGTGTAGCCACATCTCTCTTCAGTCCATTCCACCAATATTTTTGCTTTAAATCCTGGTATATCTTGGTACTACTAGGATGAATAGAATAATCCAAGTTATGGGCTTCCTTTTTAATAGTTTCATGAAGGCTATCAATCTCAGGAACACATATCCGGTCCTTGAACCATCCGATGTCTTGCTCATCTTCCGTGAATCCCGAACCTCGACCTTCCATAATCAGATCCTTAATCTCTTGTATCTTAGCATCACCACTTTGTCCTTTGCGGGTTTCTTGTTCCAAGGTAGGTTCCACATCAATAGTTACTCCTTCAGTGTGAACAACTATCCCCAGGTTAAATCTCCTGAAATCCTCAACAATCTCATCGGGTAGCTGGGCAACAACAGCTGAATGAACATGCTCCTTTCGACTCAAGGCATCTGTAACCAAATTCGCCTTGCCCGGGTGATAGTAAATCTCCAATTCATAATCCTTAATAAGCTCCATCCAACGGCGTTGCCTAAGGTTGAGATCCTTCTGAGCGAATATATACTTCAAACTCTTATGATCCGTGCATACTTGACACTTGTTTCCCATAATATAATGTCTCCAAATCTTAAGCGCATGCACAACAGCTGCCAATTCTAAGTCATGCATGGGGTAGTTCAATTCATGTTTCCGCAATTGACGAGAAGCGTAGGCAATCACATGTCCTCCTTGCATGAGCACACATCCCAAGCCTTGGCCACATGCATCGCAATAGATGTCAAATCCCTTCTGTAGATCTGGCATAACCAACATTGGTGGTGACATCAATCTCTTCTTCAATTGATCAAAGCTGTCTTGGCACTTCTCGTCCCACTTGAATTCTCTTTCCTTCACCAAAAGCGAGGTCATAAGCTTAGCAATCTTAGAAAATCCTTCAATAGATCTCCAATAATATCCTGCAAGTCCCAAGAAACCCAAATCTCCGTAACTGTAGTGGGTATGCTCCACACCACTATATCCTTGACTTTAGCAGGATCCACTGATATCCCTCCATTAGAAATGATATGTCCAAGAAATGGCACCTCGCCAATCCAAAACTCGCATTTACCGTACTTGGCGTAGAGTTGATTATCTTAAAGCTTCTGTAGCACCAACCTTAGATGTTCTTCATGGTCACTCTCATTCTTAGAATAGATAAGAATATCGTCGATGAACACCACGACGAATCTGTCCAAATACTCCAAAAACATCTTATTCATCAAATCCATAAAATAAGCTGGTGCATTAGTTAATCCAAACGACATAACGATGAACTCATATAATCCATATCGAGTCGAGAAAGCCGTCTTAGGAATATCTGATGGTCCAATCTTCATCTGATGGTATCCCGATCGGAGGTCAATCTTCGAGAGTACCCTGGCTCCTCTCATCCGATTAAATAAATCCTTAATGCGGGGTAACAGAAACTTGTTCTTCACAGTGACATCATTGAGGGACCTTTAATCCACGCACATCCCTTGCAATCCATCTTTCTTCTTTACAAACAAAACCGGTGCTCCCCAAGGTGAAGAATTCGGACGAATGTATCCAGCCTCTTGTAATTCCGTTAATTGCTTCTTAAGTTCTTTTAACTCTTCTACAGACATCCTATATGGCCATTTAGAAATAGGGGCAGTTCCAGGTAAGAGATCAATAACAAACTCAACTTCTCTATCAGGTGGCATCCCTGGTAACTCCTCTGGAAAGACATCCGGAAAATCCCTAACTGCGTGGATGTTGCCACCCACAAACTTCTCATCTACTAAGAATGCCACTAGTCTGATGGTGGTAGTTACTGCAACTTCAACTTCAAAACTTTGTCCTTTGGAACTGGTGAGTTCTACGATTCCCTTAGCACAATGTATAAACTGTCTTTGCCTTTCTTAACCATGACATACCAAGGATCTCGTCTATAGTGCTCTCTTCTAACACTATAGGGGTAGTCCATCTGGGTTAGAAATACAGGGTAGAAAGGAAGAATTGTAGACAAGGCGAGTCATTACGAGAAATGTTACTGCGGGGGATTTATTAGCTAAGTAGATTAGTGTGTCACCCACTAAAGCTAATACATTACCTTATAGTGGTACATGCTAAGATGCCCAACTATAATGTTTCAATCAATCAAAGAAGCAAATCAAGCATTCATCATCAGAACAATCAATCAACATTTTTTTCATAGAGAAAATAGTTTGAGTTTTGTCTTAGGTCTCCTATCTCTTAAAAATGTCATAGGGGTAGGATTCCAAGGTGTGAAATCCATCTTGTCTCAGAGTAGAAAAGGTAAGAATGATCAGAGTAGAACAGTAGAAGGTGAGACAGGATCAAGATAAGTGTAGAAAGAATCAGAGTAAGGTAAGTGGAGAATGAATCAGAATAAGGTAAGTAGGTAAGGGTTTCGTCCATTTCTATCTAGGTTTCGTCCTACAGTCAACATTTCCTTTGATACCACTTCTGTAACACCCGGTTTTAAGGAACAAAGCCGGGTGCATCTCATACATGCGCCAAGAAGACAACATATATAATAACAGAGTGTATAGAGATAAATGTCATGAACATAAATAGAATAACAAAATAACTGGAACATGGATATAATGAAATATTAACCCAAAAACCACGTAAAGCAATAACATAAACTACCCAAGTGATTCAGGGGTAATCAAGGTAATGAGATAAACAATCTAGGGTGACCTATTGGGTCCCATCAAAATTAAACCTATGCATGGTAAATGATTATAAAGAACATTATTGGGTAATAAAAGTGAATCAAGGGCACAACTTGCCTGGCACTTGAGATTCCAGGTGATAGGATGAACTTCAGGTGACTTGAAACCTCGCGCTAGTCGTAGCAATACAAACAAACATGGTATAGATAAAATTAACATCACACCAAACATAAGAATATACTGCATAATAATGATCTATGCGCTGCTACGAGACTAACGCAACTTGAACGGATCAAATTGAAGTTAAAACGGAGAAGTTATAAATTTCCTAAGGTTTTATGTATATGATATAAGATTACTTAGGAAATAAATTTTAAGGTGGCTTTTATGTCAAATCAGTGGCACTATTTGATAAACAACTTTATTACAAAATTATAGGAACTGGAATGGATTAATTTGGACTTCATATGAATTTTCTAAGGATTAAATAAGTTCCTAGGTTTATTTTAATACTAAAAACCAATTTCTAGGATTATTTGTTTATTTTCTCTGATCCCTGGACTCCGCGCGATAATACAGAGAAACACAGGGGGTCTGGTAAAAACATCCCTAAGACACAGAGCGCCCCAGATGAGGATGGCGGGTTGATTTTAATTAACTACAGGGTCTCTTATGCAAAATGGCCTGGCCGAAGGGATACGGGTAAACTCTAGCCGTCTGATCCCCAATCGACGCTCCAGATTAGATCTTCTATTCCCCAAAACGATACGCGCTATGGGCCACTGGATCAAGATCTGATGGCCTGGATACGATGTACTCAAACAACCCTTCTATGATCTATTCCTGTCCGCTCAGGGAGGATCCAACGGCCAGAAACCCATCTTCTCCCCAACTCGCCCCCAACCATGGCGGCGCGAACACCCAGTGGCAGAGCGTCGCCGGTGTCCGGCCAAACAACCAAGTACATGGGGGCACAGTTCCTACCTTGGATAGACCCAATACGAAGTGGGGAGGGAGGCGAATAGCAGGGACCCGATCTTACCGGTGGTGGAGGTGACGACCAAACCGGTCCACGGCACGGGGCGGTAATGGAGCGGAGTACTGGGAGACGACCATAGAGTTGAGAGCAGTGGACGCGGATTTCACCAGAAATTCCCGGTCAGATCGCCAAAAGGGGATAGCCCAGCCGTGGAGGATCTCAACAGCGCGCGTCACGAGGCGGTGGAGGGATCCAGCGAAGATGACAACAGCCGTGGTGCCGTCGCAGCGGCGTAACTCGAGCTTCCCAGCTGTGACCGCCGACCACATGCTCTCACGCGACGCAGGGAGGGAAGAAGATAAATCCTAATTGCTCAGGCGGCCGTCGTGACCCGAGCGCTCCAGACCCGTCCAAGAGTAGCGCCTCGAGTCTAGCTGGCCGCGGAGACCTGCTTCCATGGGAAGGCCAAGGCCGCGGCATGGTTAGGCGCTGACTACGCCATCTCGATGCGAAGAGATTCCTGGAACCGGGAGCTTGCCACCGAATCCGACGACAACGACGGCGATGACGTCCAGGCGAAGGCGAGGAGGGCAAGGGAGAGAAGTAGCGTAGGACCCGGCCGAAAAGCACGCCGAGACCAAATCGATGGTTGCGCAGTGTTGCCAGCGAAGGTTGACGGCGAGCTCCATGGCGGCGATTAATGGGTTGGGCGAAGAGGGAAAAAGGGCGAGATCAAGATGGCGGATAGGAAATGGTCTGTTACTTGTACCCCGGAGTTTAGCCGAGAAGTCCTGGTCTGGTGGCGAAGATTTCACAACGGCCATGCGAGAACCTCCCAGGAGCGACGCGCTAAGTCCGCCCAGGCTGTTGAAGATGATGGTCTTCAGTCTGGGCCCCACATGGCAGTTGGCCGGGTGCGCGCTGTGGGAAAAAAAAACAAAGTTGGGCCGCGCGGAACAGGAAAGAATGTGGGCTGGCAGCAGAGAAATAGGCCCATGGAACGGTTTGGGGGGGTATTTCCCTTTTTTTTGCTTTCTTCTTTATTCCTAATTCATTTGAATTTAAATTTTGAATTCCACTTAAGTGCAAATTCAAGTTCATGTTAACTATGCAATTTAGTCACACCATCATATGGTGAAGTTATTCAGTTTCAATATTATTTTATATTGAATAATATTTCTTTTTTTACATTTTTATTCCCAAACTCTAAGATTTGAATTAAGTTTTAATCCTCAATTCACATCATTAATGTAACCTTATTAATATTTTCTTTATTATTAAATGCACAAACAATTAAACTCCAGCATGATGCACAATTTAATGGCTTTTATTAATCCTTTGTTTTTAAATGAGGTGTTCACTTGTGATAGTAAGTAGATACAACACACATATATAGATAAAGGAAAATAACTTTTCTCCTTTTATATTATATCTACAAATTGGGTATTACACCTTGCCTCCGCCTCGCCCCTGCCCAACGCTTCGACCCTGGCCCCGACGCGAGAAAGAGAAAGGACAGTCGTCACCAACTAGGGTTTTCCTAACCTCCTGATCTTTTTTTACAGTTCATGCGCCTTGGTCATGGCGAGTGGGGCGGAGGCGTAGCTGATGTCGCGACATCGAATCTCAGCGTCGCAAATCTCAGGGATCCCTGGTCTCTTCGCCCATGAGGTTCTACTTCCCGTGTTGATTCTCAGCTCCACTCCTGACGTGTTGTTCTGAGTTTCTATTCTATTGGTTTGGTCTATCCTCTACAGGAGAGGCACGACAATGGTTGGGAACGATGGGCCGACCAACTTGGAGAAGGAGCAGGTAGGTTGGCACACCTTGCTCCTCCATTTCCTGTTTCAGTTTATGTATTTGTTGTATATCGTGTTCTACAACAGCGGTGGTGGCCCCATCGACGTCGGCGGCGGCAGCGGATGCAGGATGTGGCTGGACAAGGCTAACGACACAAAGTGTTACACACTGTTGGCGAGGAGCCTCAGTCTGCTATGGGAGGATGGTTATTTCTGCTCGAGATGGGTGCCCAACACGTACTGATATGCAGAATTCAGCCTCTATATGGTTAATTAAATTCACAATAAGAAAAAAGTCCATTCTTTTACCTTGTCCTTGTTTTTCAACCTAGCACATGTCAAGATATTGATCGGCTTCCATACTTTGAGGTTTTAGTGACAAACTTAGGCGTCTGACTTATAATTCTTGCAGAAACACAACATTAGTTCTCTGCTCGAGAAAGTGAATGGGGTTTCACTTCATTTATGCCGTTGGGTGAACTCTACAACCACAGTAGAGGTTATCTTGTAAATGATACTTGTATAGTGGAAGCTGAAGTTATTGTATTTAAAGTTGTTGACTATTGGAGTTATGACTCTAAAAAGGAAACTGACTATGTTGGTCTTAAAAATCAAGGTGCTACCTGCTATATGAATTCTCTTCTTCAGACGTTGTACCACATCCCATATTTCAGAAAGGTACAAACGAGAAAATTCACATGTCATTGATCCCCTGCTCAACCTGCTTGGATAGATGCAGCTAACTACAGATATTTCTTGCCAGGCTGTTTATCACATGCCCACCACTAAGAATTATATGCCCTCAGGAAGCATCCCTTTAGCTCTATAGTCACTCTTCTATAAGTTGCAGTATAATGAGAGCAGTGTCTCTACAAAGGAGCTCACAAAATCATTTGGGTGGGACATGCATGATTCATTTATGCAACATGATGTTCAATAATTGAACAGAGTTCTTTTTAAGAAGTTGGAAGATAAGATGAAGGTTTGACGTCTGTAAGGTCTTTCCTTTTTATATCCTCCGGTGTTATTTACCGAACCGTTGTAGCTCTGTCTGAATTATGCTTGTAAAATGTTGACTCAAGGGAACTGTTGTAGAGGGCACAATACAACAATTGTTTGAAGGGCACCACATGAACTACATTGAGTGCATCAATGTAGATTTCAAATCAACAAGAAAGGAATCCTTCTATGGCAAGTGATGTTGTTTCCACATAAATAGTGAAGTTTAAACTGGACTGTTGTTTAACAAAGTTGTAATTCTAATGCAGATCTCTAGCTTGATGTCAAAGGTTGTCAGGATGTCTACGCTTCATTTGACAAGTATGTAGAAGTGGAGCAATTGGAAGGTGACAACAAGTATCATGCCGATAAGTATGGTCTGCAGGTTAGTATTATGCATCATGTGATAGATAAACCCTCTTTTTCTCAAGCAGCATGACCATATAATCACATGGCCATGGAAAAATATCAAACTCAATTTAACCAAGCTTACATTTCGTTAACAGTTATTACCTAAATGGAATCGCTAAGATAAGGACAAACCTGTTTCTTAAAGCAACTCAGGGATTTCTACTCAATACCGCAATTTATTCAAATCATATTTATACACTTTGTGCTAGGATGCATCTCAGGTGTAAAAGGGGACATTGAAAATGCTAAATTATTTACCAAGCATTTAAGTGAAGGGTAAAGGCCATATTGTGCATCCTCAAGATTCAAACTTTTTAGTATTTCAAGACAATCATCATACCATGACAATAAGTCAATAACGATATCCACAGTTGGTAGATTTGTGGTGCAGTGTAATCATATCAGATGCTTGCCCTTGTTTATCGTCTTGTTGGTTTGAAACGCATGGGCTATCAATGTACGACTAGTCCCAAGCAAGACAACAAGATTGGTTGTCTCTTGTTGCATTTTCAAAGTTTTGCTATTTGTGTTCTCGGCACTTAATGCTAGATTAGAAGACAATTATGGATCATATGTCATGAACTTTTTGCAATTTGACTGTATTATCAGACAACGAATGGTTACTGATAAAATGATGCTTGATGTTGTGAACTACATGATTGGTTTTGCCTTGCTGTGTTACATCCCATAATGATGGCCTCCTAAATTTCGTGATTATGAAATATTTTCTTATGCTTGAATAGTTTGTCACCATTTTCTTTGATATTCGTTTTGTTATATGAAAAATATCACACTTTCCAGGAAGACAGAGACACATTTTTTTGCCAAGATAGGAGTTTCTCATGTTCATTTGGATAAGGATAAAATTACTAGAGCTTCTCAGGTCCATTTTTTGCAAATATAGGAATTTCTCATATCCATTTTCTGTGATATTCGTTTTGTTATATAGAAAATAGTTTGCCACCATTTTCTGTGGTCACTTATGCACATACCAGAGTGCCCCTTATGTTACTTCTGGTTGGTTCATCAAATTTTTTCTTTATCTTTGCTTTGCTAAGTATCATACTTCATATATCTCTAAAGATTCCAAATTTTGTTCAAAATGGCACTGGTACTAGAATTTACATGTGTATGTATCAATGTTGTCGGCGTTTCGAGACCGGGGGGTCCCCGAGCCGACGAGTGAGAGTGCCGCGTGCCCCAGCCCAGATGGGTCGAGCGCGTGGGCGAGCGCGAAGGGGGGAACGGAGAGAGCGAGAGGTCGGTGGCCGGAGCCGGGTCGCGGCGGGGGAGACGGAGGTTCCCGCGGCCTTCGTGTTCGTCCCGCGCCCAGGTCGGGTGCGCTTGCAGTAG
The DNA here is from genome assembly GCA_029449295.1 of Zea luxurians. Classification (NCBI taxonomy): domain Eukaryota; kingdom Viridiplantae; phylum Streptophyta; class Magnoliopsida; order Poales; family Poaceae; genus Zea; species Zea luxurians. The sequence continues at coordinate 30,038,660 of JAOPSE010000016.1, read as the reverse complement.
GGGGTTACAAGCGTCCGCGCGGGTGAGGGGAGCGAGCGGCCCCAAGAGAGCGCCTGCCCCTGCCCTCGTTCCCGCGAGGCCAACCTTCTCTAAGAAGGCCCTGGTCCTTCCTTTTATAAGCGTAAGGAGAGGATCCAGGTGTACAAAATGGGGGTGTAGCAAGGTGCTACGTGTCTAGCAGGGGAGAGCTAGGGCCCTAAGTACATGCCAAGGTGGCAGCCGGAGAGATCTTGGCACCCTGTTGGTGTGGCGTCGTGGCTGTTGGAGAAGTAGCGGAGCCTGACGGAGGGACAGCTGTCGGAACAGTTGTGCTCTTGCTGACGTCTCCCTGCTTTCGTAAGGGAGCTGAAAGTCGCCGTCGTCATGGTCTAGCGGGGCGCCATCATTGCCTATCTGGCGGAGCTGGCCGGATGGGACGCCGGTCTTGTTCTCTGCGACCCAAGTCGGCTCAGGGCAGGGTGATGATGACGCTTCTTGTTGACGTGGCGGTCTTGTGTCCTAGGTCGGGCGTCGTGGAGGCTCCTCCGAAGTCGAGGTCGAGTCCGTCCTGCATGACAGAGGCCGAGCCTGAATTCTTGGGTCAGGCGAGGCGGAGGTCGTTCGGCAGAGGCCGAGGCAGAGTCCGAGCCCTGGGTCGGGCGAGGCGGAGTTCGTCGTCTTCCGGGGCCTTAGCCCGAGTCCGAGCCCTGGGTCGGGCAGAGTGGAGTTCGCCGTCTTCCGGGGCCTTAGCCCGAGCCCGAGCCCTGGGTCGGGCGGAGCGGAGTTCGCCGTCTTCCGGGGCCTTAGCCCGAGTCCGAGCCCTGGGTCGGACGGAGCGGAGTTCGCCGTCTTCCGGGGCCTTAGCCCGAGTCCGAGCCATGGGTCGGGCGGAGCGGAGTTCGCCGTCTTCCGAGGCCTTAGCCCGAGTCCGAGCCCTGGGTCGGGCGGAGCCTCCTATAGCACCTCTGGCGAAGTCTGGTCGCCCGTCGGTCTTACCTTTTGCGTTAAACGCCCCGGTGACTTGGTTGGTCGGCGCGGTGATTTAGTCAGGGTTACTTCTTATCGAAGGCGGGGCCTCGGGCGAGCCGGAGATGCGTCTGCCGTGAAAGAGGAGGCCTCAGGCGAGACGGAGTCATCTTAGGGTCGGCTGCCCTCGCCCGAGGCTAGGCTCGGGCGTGGTGTGATCAAGTCGCTCGTATGGACTGATCCCTGACTTAATCAAACCCATCAGGCCTCTGTAGCTTTATGCTGATGGGGGTTACCAGCTGAGAATTAGGCGTCTTGAGGGTACCCCTAATTATGGTCCCCGACAGTAGCCCCCGAGCCTCGAAGAGAGTGTTAACACTCGCTTGGAGGCTTGCGTCGCACTTTTTTGCAAGGGGACCAGCCTTTCTCGGTGGTACTTTATTCCGGGGGGTGCGCGCGAGCGCACCCGCCGGGTGTAGCCCCCGAGGCCTCGGAGGAGTGGTTTCACTCCTTCGAGGTCTTAATGCCTTGCGTAATGCCTCGGCTAGTCTGGCGGTTCCCTCATGCGAGCAGGGCGTAGCCCAGGTGCACTGTCGGGGCCCAAGTTCTCGGGCTGGTATGTTGACGCTGTCAACGGTTCGGCCGGAGCCAGGTTTGCGAGAGCAGCCCCCGAGCCTCCGCACAGAGCGAGAGGACGATCAGGGACAGACTCGACTTTTTTACATACGCCCCTACGTCGCCTTTCCGCAAGGAGGAGGGGGGGAGTGCGCCATGTTACCCTCGATGGGCACCGAACATGGTGTCTCCGGTGAGCTGCAATCGGGTAATCCGAGTGGACGTCCGTGCCCCGTTCGTTGGGGGTCGGCTAGGGGCCCGGAGGCACGCCCAAAAGTACCTGCGGGTGATCTGCCGGACCCGGTCCCCTAGCGACGGGGTCCGAGGGCTCGTTGCCTCCCTCCGATGGGATTCCGTTACAGAGTCGTTCCCGCTGGTCTCGGAAATGTCCTAGGGTACCTCGGGAGCGCAGCCCGAGCCTTGGTTATGTATCGAACGTACCCCTGGTCATCCCTCGCTCGGCGTCTGAGGCGACTGTGAACCCTTCGACAGGCCAGCCTTCGAACCCCTGATCAGTAAGGGGCGCAGAGCCCGAGTAGCCTGAGGCGGTCATGGAACCTTTCGGGAGGCCGACCTTCGAACCCCTGACCAGTAGTGGGTGTCAGGCCCACACGATCTGAGGCGGCTGTTGAACCCCTCGGGGGGCCAGCCTTCGAACCCCTGATCAGTAGGGAGGCTCGGAGCCTAGTTCCTTCACGGGGAAGGATCCCTTTGGGGGTACCCCCTTTCCCGGTCCCTGTTGCAAGAGATAGAGAAAGGAGGAAAAGGGAAAAAAGGATACGAAATTGAACGACGTGGCGTACCTTTTTTAGGTGTGGTCGTTTTGGTGAAGGCGAAGCGTTGCCAGCCGCTCCTGCTAGAAGCGTCGCCCGTCCAGCCGCAGAGTTAATGCGCCGGGGCGAGTAGTTGGCGAGGCTGCCGTTGCGCGTGCGCGAGCCGTTCGAGGTACGGGTCACGGGCGCGTCGTCTTCACATCGTGAGAGAGGGTTCTCTCGCTGCCCCCGGACGGGACATGAGCTTGACTGATGGCGTGGCTGCTGCTCTCGCGCGCCTGCCACCGTCATTACTGCCGGCCCACTTTTGACCGCGTTTGACCGCTGCGCCAGGCTGGCGCTGCTGGGTCGCGGGCTGGGTCGCCTCGAATCGCGGTACCGGTTCCGCGGTCGAGGAGGTGCGGTGGTGGCGCAAGTGGCACAGCGGCTCGCATGCAGCACCCAGGGCGCCAGTCGCGCGACGCGTGGGCTTGAGCCGTCGCGCTGGCCTGTCAGGAGTCGGAGAGGTGCGTCCACTTGGCGCGGTTGCATGCCGCCTGCCCCTTTCGCCTGCTGGTCTGGGCAAAAGTGGGGGGTTACTTGTAACCGCTGGGTGGTTGCGCGCGTCGTGCGCGACGGTCCGGCTTCCTCTGCTCGGAGCCGGTCTCCCTGACTTGTGGGTCCCAGCCCCCGCGCCGCGGGGAAGGGCTTTGGAGGCGTGTTGAAGAAGACTCGGCCCGTGACGGTTGGGAGCGCAAGCGGGGGGAGTTGCCTTTAAAAGGGGGGGCGTCCCCCTTCGTAAGGCGACCATGTCTTCTTCCTCCCTTATGCATTGCGTCTTTCCACCTTTCAAACCCCCGGATGGGGGAAACCGCCGTCTTTTCGCCCCATCGTTGGAGGAACGCAACTCCGTGGGAGTCGGTACCTTTCAGCCATCGTTCGGCTTCAAGGATTTTCATCAGCCAGCTCAGCCGCTCCCCTTTGCCGGGGGTCACCCAAGACGGTGACCACCAGCCCCTGGATGGGTAGGAGCAGCTGGGCTGTGGCCTTTGCCCCGCTCCCAGCTGGTCTTCATCATCCCGGCCGGGACAGGACTCGGGCCAAGCCGGTGCTCTGCCCCTTGCGTGGGTCGGCCGACCGCCTCCTCTTCCAGCTTCTGGAGGTGGAAACTATCCTCCAGTTCTGCGGAGGAGACTTCCTCCAGCCATGCCGAGGAAGGCGAACTGTTGCTTCCCAGCTAGGATGCAACATTCCGTCTTCCTCCTCGCATTCGCGGCGAGGACGGCTGCGAGGATCTGCTGGGGCGTTTGGGGGCGTCGGCGGACGGAGGTGGCTTCTCTATCGACGAGATTGCCTACTCCGTCAGTAGCCCTGGGTCTCCGTCCCCTGGCCTGGATGGTAGCGCCTCATCCTCGGGGGGTGGCACTTCGAATGCCAGTGTTTTCGTCCATTACGGCTTTTGGGGCCTGAACATGTATGTAACTTCGGCACGGAGCCGTGTTTTTTCCTTATTTTCGAGCACTAAGACTCGCCTGTTGTTTGTATGAACCGCTTCACCAAGCGTGTGTCGCCCCGTGTCAAGGTGATGAGTGAGGTGTCCGTATCCCGGAGGCGTAGGAATCCCTCAGCTCGGCCGGACCTGTTGTCCGAGGCTCCCCTAGCTTAGTTAAAGAGACCCCTCGGCCGCTCTTCGACGAGCCGAGGCCAGGGGTAGCGATATCAGTACGAGCAGAGGCGGAGTTGGCTCGGAAATGAAACCTGGTTGGCCGGAGCCTAGCCTGGTTGTCTGTTGGCGAGATGGTCGTCGGAGCTGATCAGCCGAGGCTTCAGACCGGGCTGGCGCCCTCGGAAGGCGGTCGGCCGAGGCCCCGGAGATGGCCGGTCGAGCCGTCCGCTCGGGCCGGGATCTCGGAGAAGTCCCTGGCAGAGATTGCTCGGGCGTGGTGATGACGTCGTCCTTCGGAGCGGAGGCCTTGGGACCGCGTCGCCGTCCGAGGCTAGGTCAGGCCCTGCCGAAGGCGCTGTCGATGCCGAGGGTGTCATCGCCCCTTCCAGCGTCAAGATCCGAGCCTGCAGGGTCAAATCGTCTTGTAGCGTGGGCCTTGTGCGGCCGTCGAGGCCAGAACACACACCCTTGCTGCGTTATAAAGCTGCGTCTCTTTTCCTCTCGTTTCGAGTATCTGGACTTTTTGTCGGTAGCAGGGATGTCAGTGCGAGCGAGAGTTGCTTCTCGCGGAAGGCGATGAGTGAGGTATCCGTATCCCGGAGGCGTGGGAGTCCCTCGGCTCGGTCGGCCTCGCCGCTTACGCGTACTTTCACCCGTCCATGAGGCCCTGTCACCGACTCGGTCGAGAAGGCTCGAAGAATCGCTTCGACAGAAAGGCTTTCGAACGTAAAGACTTATTCGATCCGCAGAGTCACCTTATCCGAACGCGAGTTACTTATCGCAGAAGGTGATGAGTGAGGTATCCGTATCCCGGAGGCGTAGGAGTCCCTCGGCTCGGTCAGCCTTGGCTGCTTACGTGTACCCCGTCGTTTCCAGGACTCACTTTTCGAAGTAGTCAAAAAGCACGAAAGATGTTCTGGTAAAAGAGATTTTCTTTTCGAGGAAAATTTTGACGCAGAGGGGGTTTCCCCCCTTTTAGCCTCCGAGGGAGGGTCGGGCCTTGCCGAGGCGAGTCCGACCCTTCCTTGTTGACTAAACTTTGCGTGGGTGCGAGGTATTTAATTGACTTGGAAACATCTTAAGGGTAGAAGCGACGTAGCTGTTGGATGTTCCAAGCGTTGTCGTAGACCTCGCCCTGACTGTTGGCCAGCTTGTACGTTCCGGGCTTCAGAACTTTGGCGATGATGAACGGCCCCTCCCAGGGGGGCGTGAGCTTGTGCCTCCCTCGGGCGTCTTGCCGCAGCCGAAGCACCAGGTCGCCCACCTGGAGGTCTCGGGGTCGGACCCCTCGGGCGTGGTAGCGTCGCAAGGACTGCTGGTACCGCGCCGAGTGTAGTAAGGCCCTGTCCCGAGCCTCGTCCAGCTGGTCCAGTGAGTCTTCTCGGCTCGCTTGGTTACTTTCGTCATTATAGGCCCTCGTCCTCGGGGAGCCGTATTCCAGGTCCGTGGGCAAGACGGCCTCGGCCCCGTAGACCAGGAAGAACGGCGTGAAACCCGTGGCTCGGCTTGGCGTCGTCCTCAGGCTCCAGACCACCGAGGGGAGTTCCTTAATCCACCGCTTGCCGAACTTGTTGAGGTCGTTGTAAATCCGAGGCTTGAGCCCTTGCAGGATCATGCCGTTGGCGCGCTCTACTTGCCCATTCGACATGGGGTGAGCTACGGCGGCCCAGTCCGCCCGGATGTTGTGATCCTCGCAAAATTTCAAGAATTTTTTGCCGGTGAACTGGGTGCCGTTGTCGGTGATGATGGAGTTCGGGACCCCGAAGCGATGGATGATGTTGGTGAAGAATGCCACCGCCTGCTCGGACCTGATGCTGTTCAGGGGTCGGACCTCGATCCACTTGGAGAATTTGTCGACGGCGACCAGCAGGTGCGTGTAGCCCCCGGGCGCCTTCTGCAGAGGGCCGACGAGGTCCAGACCCCACACAGCGAAGGGCCAGGTGATGGGTATCGTCTGCAGAGCCTGAGCGGGCAGGCGGGTCTGCTTCGCATAGAATTGGCACCCTTCGCAGGCGCGGACAATTCTAGTGGCGTCAGCCACCGCCGTTGGCCAGTAGAAGCCTTGGCGGAATGCGTTCCCGACGAGGGTTCGAGGTGCTGCATGATGGCCGCAAGCCCCCGAGTGTATTTCCCGCAGGAGTTCCTGACCTTCGGCGATGGAGATGCATCGCTGGAGGATGCCCGAGGGGCTACGGTGGTAGAGCTCCTTCTCATCGCCCAGCAAGACGAACGACTTGGCGCGTCGCGCTACCCGCCGTGCCTCGGCTCGGTCAAGGGGCAGTTCTCCTTGGCGGAGATATTGCAGGTACGGGGTTTGCCAATCTTGATCTGGCATGACCCCGCTCTGCTCCTCCTCGATGCACAGCGCTTCGCCCTCGGGGGCCGAGGGTTCCTCGGGTTGAACCGAGGGTGGCTCGGGCTGGGCCGAGGTCACCTCGGACGGGGCCGAGGGCACCTCGGGCTCGGACGCGTCGCCTATCTTGACGGAGGGTTGGTGCAGATCCCGGGAGAAGACGTCCGGGGGAACCGTCGTTCGCCCCGAGGCTATCTTCGCCAGCTCGTCCGCAGTCTCGTTGTAGCGCCGGGCGATGTGGTTAAGCTCGAGCCCGTAGAACTTGTCCTCTAGGCGTCGAACCTCCTCACAGTAGGCTTCCATCTTCGGGTCGCGGCAGTGGGAGTTCTTCATGACTTGGTCGATGACGAGCTGCGAGTCGCCGCGTGCATCGAGGCGTCGGACCCTAGCTCGATGGCGATTCGCAATCCGTTGATCAGAGCCTCGTACTCAGCCACATTGTTGGACACCGGGAAATGGAGGCGTAGCACGTAGCGCAGGTGCTTCCCGAGGGGCGAGACGAAGAGCAGGCCCGCGCCGGCTCCCGTCTTCATCAGCGACCCGTCGAAAAACATGGTCCAGAGCTCCGGTTGGATCGGAGCCGTCGGCAGCTGGGTGTCGACCCATTCGGCTACGAAGTCCGCCAGTACCTGGGACTTGATGGCCTTCCGAGGGGCGAACGAGATTGTCTCGCCCATAATTTCCACCGCCCACTTTGCGATCCGTCCCGAGGCTTCTCGGCACTGGATGATCTCCCCCAGGGGGAAGGATGACACCACAGTCACCGGATGAGACTCGAAGTAGTGTCGCAGTTTTCGCCTCGTCAGGATCACCGCATACAGCAGCTTCTGAACTTGTGGGTAGCGGATCTTGGTTTCGGACAGCACTTCGCTGACGAAGTAAACTGGCCTCTGAATGGGCAAAGCATGCCCCTCTTCCTGCCTTTCGACCACGATCGCGGCGCTGACCACCTGAGTGGTAGCGGCGACGTAGACCAGGAGGACTTCACCATCAGCTGGGGGTACCAGGATGGGCGCCTGGGTGAGGAGCGCCTTCAGGTTCCCGAGGGCTCCCTCGGCCTCGGGGGTCCAAGTGAAGCACTCGGCCTTCCTTAAGAGACGGTACAGGGGCAGGCCTCTTTCGCCGAGGCGCGAGATGAAACGGCTCAGGGCCGCGAGACATCCCATGACCCTTTGTACGCCTTTTAAGTCTTTGATGGGCCCCATGTTTGTGATGGCTGCGATCTTTTCTGGGTTGGCTTCGATGCCTCGCTCGGAGACGATGAATCCCAAGAGCATGCCTCGGGGCACCCCGAAGACGCACTTTTCGGGATTAAGCTTGACGCCCTTCGCCTTGAGACACCGGAATGTCAGTTCGAGGTCGGAGAGAAGGTCGGAGGCTTTCCTCGTCTTGACTACGATGTCATCGACGTAAGCCTCGACCGTGCGACCGATGTGTTCGTCGAACACATGGTTCATGCACCGCTGGTACGTTGCACCCGCGTTCCTCAAACCGAACGGCATGGTGACATAACAGTACATGCCGAAGGGCGTGATGAAAGAAGTCGCGAGCTGATCGGACTCTTTCATCTTGATTTGATGATACCCTGAGTAGGCATCAAGGAAAGACAGGGTTTCGCACCCCGCAGTGGAGTCCACGATTTGATCGATGCGAGGTAAAGGGTAGGGGACCTTCGGACATGCTTTGTTAAGACCAGTGTAGTCTACACACATCCGCCATTTCCCCCCTTTCTTCCTCACAAGCACAGGGTTGGCAAGCCATTCGGGATGGAACACCTCCTTGATGAACCCTGCTGCCATCAGCTTGTGGATCTCCTCGCCTATCACCCTGCACCTTTCCTCGTCGAATCGGCGCAGGGGCTGTCTGACCGGTCGGGCTCCGGCCCGAATATCCAGCGAGTGCTCGGCGACCTCCCTCGGTATGCCGGGCATGTCCGAGGGACTCCACGCAAAAACGTCGGCGTTTGCGCGGAGAAAGTCGACGAGCACTGCTTCCTATTTGGGGTCGAGCCCGGAACCGATTCGGATCCGCCTGGAGGTGTCGCCACTGGGGTCGAGAGGGACGGCCTTGACCGTCTCCGCTGGCTCGAAGTTGCCGGCGTGTCGCTTCACGTCCGGCACCTCTCGGGAGAGGCTTTCCAGGTCGGCAATGAGGGCCTCGGACTCGGCGAGGGCCTCGGCGTACTCCACGCACTCCACATCGCATTCGAACGCGTGTTTGTACGTGGGGCCGACGGTGATGACCCCGTTGGGGCCTGGCATCTTGAGCTTTAGGTAGGTGTAGTTGGGGATGGCCATGAACTTCGCGTAGCATGGCCTTCCCAGCACTGCGTGGTAGGTTCCTCGGAACCCGACCACCTCGAACGTCAAAGCCTCCCTTCGGAAGTTGGAGGGCGTTCCGAAGCAGACAGGAAGGTCGATCTGCCCGAGGGGCTGGACGCGCTTCCCAGGGATGATCCCATGGAAGGGCGCAGCGCTTGCTCGGACGGATGACAGATCGATGCGCAGGAGCCTGAGGGTCTCGGCGTAGATGAGGTTGAGGCAGCTGCCCCCATCCATCAGGACCTTGGTGAGCCTGACGTCGCCGATGACGGGGTCGACGACAAGCGGGTACTTCCCCGGGCTCGGCACGTGGTCGGGGTGGTCGTCCCGGTCGAAGGTGATGGGCTTGTCGGACCAGTCTAGGTAGACTGGTGCCGCCACCTTCACCGAGCAGACCTCCCGACGCTGTTGCTTACGATGCCGAGCCGAGGCATTCGCCGCATGCCCTCCGTAGATCATGAAGCAGTCGCGGACCTCGGGGAACTCTCCTGCTTGGCGATCTTTCCTTTTGTCGTCGTCGTGAGCCCTGCCGCCCTCTGCGGGTGGCCTGGCCCGGTGGAAGTGGCGCCGAAGCTTGACGCACTCTTCGAGAGTGTGCTTGACGGGCCCCTGATGGTAGGGGCACGTCTCCTTGAGTGCCTTGTCGAAGAGGTTTGCACCTCCGGGGGGCTTCCGAGGGTTCTTGTGCTCGGCGGCGGCGACAAGGTCCGCATCGGGAACGTCGCGTTTCGCTTGCGACTTCCTCCTGCCCTTCTTCTTGGCGCCGCGCGGAGTAGACGCCTCGGGAGCATCTTCCGACGGGCGGCCCTGGGGCTGCTTGTCCTTTCGGAAGATGGCCTCTACCGCCTCCTGGCCGGAGGCGAACTTGGTGGCGATGTCCATCAGCTCGCTCGCCCTGGTGGGGGTCTTGCGACCCAACTTGCTCACCAGGTCACGGCAGGTGGTGCCGGCGAGGAACGCGCCGATGACATCGGAGTCGGTGATGTTGGGCAGCTCGGTGCGCTGTTTCGAGAACCGCCGGATGTAGTCCCGAAGAGACTCTCCCGGCAGCTGCCGACAGCTTCGGAGGTCCCAGGAATTCCCGGGGCGCACGTACGTGCCCTGGAAGTTGCCGGCGAAAGCTTGGACCAGATCCTCCCAGTTGGAAATCTGCCCCGGAGGCAGGTGCTCCAACCAGGCACGAGCAGTGTCGGAGAGGAACAGGGGGAGGTTGCGGATGATGAGGTTGTCGTCGTCCGTTCCACCCAGCTGACAGGCCAGGCGGTAGTCCGCGAGCCACAATTCCGGCCTCGTTTCCCCCGAGTACTTAGTGATAGTAGTCGGGGGTCGGAATCGGGTCGGGAACGGCGCCCGCCGAATGGCTCGGCTGAAGACCTGTGGACCGGGTGGTTCGGGCGAGGGACTCCGATCCTCCCCGCTGTCGTAGCGTCCCCCACGCCTGGGGTGATAGCCTCGGCGCACCCTTTCGTCGAGGCGTGCCCGACGGTCGCGATGAGGGTGCTCGTCGCCGAGGTGGCCCGGGGCCGCAGGCGCGGTGTTGCGCGTGCGCCCGGTATAGACCGAGGCTTCCCGCATGGGTCGGGAAGTCGCGGCACGAGGTTCCGAGGGGTACCCCTGCCTTCTGGAGGCAGAGCTCTCGGCCCGCCGGGCCGCAGCGCCTTCCAGGAGATGCCTGAGCTCTCCCTGGATTCGCCGTCCCTCGGTGGTTGATGACTCCGGCATCGCGCGGAGGAGCATCGCTGCGGCTGCCAGGTCCTGACCGGTTCCGCCGGATGCGGGAGGCAGTCTGGCCCTGGCATCGTTGGCGATGCGGTGCTGGAGACCCTGGGGCAGGTGACGTATTTCTCCGGCCGGGGGCTGGCCCGCCCATACCTGCCCGACGTCCCGGCGGATTGCCTCGAGCGCTCCTGCTCCCTCATCGAGCCCGGCCTGCGCCCCGCGGACTTGCTCGAGCTGTGGGTCGTGACCCCCCGCCGGAACGGGGACCACAGCTAGCTCCCGCGGGATGTCGGCGCGAGGCGCTGGCCTAGGGAGATCGCCATCCTCCGGCATGCCGAGATGGCTGCCTCCGGAGGGATCCCCTAGCTCAACGTGGAAACATTCGCGGCTCGGGCCGCAGTCCTTGTCGCCAAGGCTGCAGCTGCCGTCGGAGCAGTCGGAGAGGCAGTAGTCACACGCGGTCAGGAAGTCCCGCATGGCACTGGGGTTGCCAGATCCGAAGAAATCCCAGCAGATGCTGGGGTCGTCGTCCTCCTCGGACCCAGAGGGTCCGTAGGTTGAGACGCCCGTCAATCGGTCCCAGGGCGACCGCACACGAAACCCCAGAGAGGTTGCACTCGCCTCAACGTGAGTATCCGCCAGAGCGAGATCGCTAGGCAGGTTGAGGCCGAGTCGAAATGACGAAAGATGGGGAGCAGTCGGTACCTTTTGGTCGACGAGGAGCGATGAAGTCGCGTCGGGGGCTGACCGCACCGTCGTCTTGGGTACGAGGGCGACGTCCTGCAGGCCCTTCGTGAGCGTGCTGGCGTCGTCCACCTGCTCGGGGTCGACGTGTTGCGGGGGGACGGCGCTCTCCTCCGCCTCGAACGCGAGGGTGACACTCGGCGTGTCCTCCGCTGGGGCGCTGGGAATGTCGATTTGCTCGACAGCCGTCGGAGCGCAGCCTCCCGCTCGGCCCTGGTTGCCCCGCCTCCTCCTCCGACGGCGAGGGAGAGGATGGGGCGAGCTCGTGAGTTGTCCTTCCCTCACGCGGGAAAGACGTCGTCGGTTCCGCCGCCAGCGGGCGGGCTGTCGACCGCCATTGTCGCCGCTGTACGGCGGTGGAAGGAGTACCATGTCGTAACCGCTGTCGAGAGACATGAACTCGAGGCTCCCGAAACGGAGCACCGTCCCGGGTTGGAGAGGTCGTTGGAGACTGCCCATCTGGAGCTTGACGGGAAACTGCTCGTCAACACGCAGCGTGCCCCTACCTGGCGCGCCAACTGTCGGCGTTTCGAGACCGGGGGGTCCCCGAGCCGACGAGTGAGAGTGCCGCGTGCCCCAGCCCAGATGGGTCGAGCGCGTGGGCGAGCGCGAAGGGGGGAACAGAGAGAGCGAGAGGTCGGTGGCCGGAGCCGGGTCGCGACGGGGGAGACGGAGGTTCCCGCGGCCTTCGTGTTCATCCCGCGCCCAGGTCGGGTGCGCTTGCAGTAGGGGGTTACAAGCGTCCGCGCGGGTGAGGGGAGCGAGCGGCCCCAAGAGAGCGCCTGCCCCTACCCTCGTTCCCGTGAGGCCAACCTTCTCTAAGAAGGCCCTGGTCCTTCCTTTTATAAGCGTAAGGAGAGGATCCAGGTGTACAAAATGGGGGTGTAGCAAGGTGCTACGTGTCTAGCAGGGGAGAGCTAGGGCCCTAAGTACATGCCAAGGTGGCAGCCGGAGAGATCTTGGCACCCTGTTGGTGTGGCGTCGTGGCTGTTGGAGAAGTAGCGGAGCCTGACGGAGGGACAGCTGTCGGAACAGCTGTGCTCTTGCTGACGTCTCCCTGCTTTCGTAAGGGAGCTGAAAGTCGCCGTCGTCATGGTCTAGCGGGGCGCCATCATTGCCTATCTGGCGGAGCTGGCCGGATGGGACGCCGGTCTTGTTCTCTGCGACCCAAGTCGGCTCAGGGCAGGGTGATGATGACGCTTCTTGTTGACGTGGCGGTCTTGTGTCCTAGGTCGGGCGTCGTGGAGGCTCCTCCGAAGTCGAGGTCGAGTCCGTCCTGCATGACAGAGGCCGAGCCCGAATTCTTGGGTCGGGCGAGGCGGAGGTCGTTCGGCAGAGGCCGAGGCAGAGTCCGAGCCCTGGGTCGGGCGAGGCAGAGTTCGTCGTCTTCCGGGGCCTTAGCCCGAGTCCGAGCCCTGGGTCGGGCGGAGCGGAGTTCGCCGTCTTCCGGGGCCTTAGCCCGAGCCCGAGCCCTGGGTCGGGCGGAGCGGAGTTCGCCGTTGTCGGCGTTTCGAGACCGGGGGGTCCCCGAGCCGACGAGTGAATGTGCCGCGTGCCCCAGCCCAGATGGGTCGAGCGCGTGGAGCGAGCGCGAAGGGGGGAACAGAGAGAGAGGTCGGTGGCCGGAGCCGGGTCGTGAGGGAGTCGGAGAATTCCCGCGGCCTTCGTGTTCGTCCCGCGCCCAGGTCGGGTGCGCTTGCAGTAGGGGGTTACAAGCGTCCGCGCGAGGTGAGGGGAAGCGAGCGGCCCCAAGAGAGAGAGCGCCTGCCCCTGCCCTTCGTCCCCGCGAGGCCAACCTTTTCTAAGAAGGCCCTGGTCCTTCCTTTATAGTCGTAAGGAGAGGAACCAGGTGTACAAGATGGGGGTGTAGCGAGGTGCTACGTGTCTAGCGAGGGAGAGCTAGCGCCCTATGTACATGCCAAGGTGGCAGCCGGAGAGATCTTGGCACCCTGTTGGTGTGGCGTCGTGGCTGTTGGAGGAGTAACGGAGCCGGATGGGGAGACAGCTGTCGGAGTGGCTGGGCCCTTGCTGACGTCCTCCTGCTTTCGTAAGGGAGCTGAGAGTCGCCGTCGTCATGGTCTAGCGGGGCGCCATCACTTGCCTATCTGGCGTGGCTGGCCAGATGGGACGCCGGTCTTGTCCCCTGCGACCCAAGTCGGCTCAGGGCAGGGTGATGATGGCGCTTCCTGTTGACGTGGCGGCCTCGTGTCCTAGGTCGGGCGTCGTGGAGGCTCCTCCGAAGCCGGGGTCGAGTCCGTCCTGCAAGACAGAGGCAGAGTCCGAGCCCTAGGTCGGGCGAGGCGGAGATCGTTCGGTCAGAGGCCGAGGCGGAGTCCGAGCCCGGGGTCGGGCGAGGCGGAGTTCGTTGTCTTCCGAGGCCTTAGCCCGAGTCCGAGCCCTGGGGTCGGGCGGAGCGGAGTTCGCCGTCTTCTGGGGCCTTAGCCCGAGTCCGAGCCCTTGGGCGGAGCGGAGTTCGCCGTCTTCCGGGGCCTTAGCCCGAGTCCGAGCCCTGGGGTCGGGCGGAGCGGAGTTCGCCGTCTTCCGGAACCTTAGCCCGAGTCCGAGCCCTGGGGTCGGGCCGAGCGGAGTTCGCCGTCTTCCGGGACCTTAGCCCGAGCCCGAGCCCTGGGGTCGGGCGAAGCCTCCTATGGCGCCTCTGGCGAAGTCTGGTCGCCCGTTGGTCTTACCTTTTGCGTTAAACGCCCTGGTGACTCGGTCGGTTGGCGCGGTGATTTAGTCAGGGTTTCTTCTTATCGAAGGCGGGGCCTAGGGCAAGCCAGAGATGCGTCTGCCGTGAAAGAGGAGGCCTCAGGCGAGACGGAGTCATCATAGGGTCGGCTGCCCTCGCCCGAGGCTAGGCTCGGGCGTGGCGTGGTCAAGTCACTCGTATGGACTGATCCCTGACTTAATCAAACCCATCAGGCCTTTGCAGCTTTATGCTGATGGGGGTTACCAGCTGAGAATTAGGCGTCTTGAGGGTACCCCTAATTATGGTCCCCGACAGTAGCCCCCGAGCCTCGAAGGGAGTGTTAACACTCGCTTGGAGGCTTGCGTCGCACTTTTTTGCAAGGGGACCAGCCTTTCTCGGTGGTACTTTTGTTCCGGTGGGTGCGCGCGAGCGCACCCGCCGGGTGTAGCCCCCGAGGCCTCGGAGGAGTGGTTTCACTCCTTCGAGGTCTTAATGCCTTGCGCAATGCTTTGGCTGGACTAGCGGTTCCCTCATGCGAGCAGGGCGTAACCCAGGTGCACTGTCGGGGCCCAAGTTCTCGGGCTGGTATGTTGACGCTGTCAACGGTTCGGCCGGAGCCGGGTTTTGCGAGAGCAGCCCCCGAGCCTTCGCACGGAGCGAAAGGACGATCAGGGACAGACTCGACTTTTTATATACGCCCCTACGTCGCCTTTCCGCAAGGAGGAGGGGGGGAGTGCGCCATGTTACCCTCGATGGGCACCGAACATGGTGTCTCCGGTGAGCTGCAATCGGGTAATCCGAGTGGACGTCCGTGCCCCGTTCGTTGGGGGTCGGCTAGGGGCCCGGAGGCACGCCCAAAAGTACCTGCGGGTGATCTGCCGGACCCGGTCCCCTAGCGACGGGGTCCGAGGGCTCGTTGCCTCCCTCCGATGGGATTCCGTTACAGAGTCGTTCCCGCTGGTCTCGGAAATGTCCTAGGGTACCTCGGGAGCGCAGCTCGAGCCTTGGTTATGTATCGAACGTACCCCTGGTCATCCCTCGCTCGGCGTCTGAGGCGGCTGTGAACCCTTCGACAGGCCAGCCTTCGAACCCCTGATCAGTAGGGGGCACGGAGCCCTAGTAGCCTGAGGCGGTCATGGAACCTTTCGGGAGGCCGACCTTCGAACCCCTGACCAGTAGTGGGTGCCGGGCCCACGCGATCTGAGGCGGCTGTTGAACCCCTCGGGGGGCCAGCCTTCGAACCCCTGATCAGTAGGGAGGCTCGGAGCCTAGTTCCTTCACGAGGAAGGATCCCTTTGGGGTTATCCCCCTTCTCGGTCCCTGTCGCAAGAGATAGAGAAAGAAGGAAAAGGGAAAAAGGATTCGAAATTGAACGTCGGGGCGTACCTTTTTCGGCGTGGTCGTTTTGGCGGAGGCGAAGCGTCGCTAGCTGCCCCTGCCAGAAACGTCACCTGTTTCGCCGCGAAGTTAATGCGCCCGGGTATGCGGTCGGCGAAGCTGCCGTTGCGTGCGTGGGCCGTTCGAGGTACGGGTCACGGGTGCGTCGTCTTCACGCCGTGAGAGGGGGCTCTCTTGCTGCCTCCGGATGGGACATGAGCTTGGCAGATGGCGTGACCGCTGCTCTCGCGCGCCTGCCACCGTCATCACTGCCGGCCCATTTTTGACCGCTTTTGACCGCTGCGCCAGGCTGGCGCTGCCGGGTCGCGGGCTGGGTCGCCTCGAATCGCGGTATCGGTTCCGCAATCGAGGAGGTGTGGTGGTGAAGCGAGTGGCATAGTGGTTCGCATGCAGCGTCCGGTGCGCCAGTTGCACGACGCGTGGGCCTGAGCCGTCGCGCCTGCCTGTCAGGAGTCGGAGAGGTGCGTCCACTTGGCGCGGCTGCATGCTGCCTGAATGGCCGCTTGCCCCCTTTGCCCGCTGGTCTGGGCAAAAGTAGAGGGTTACTTGTAACCGCTGGGTGGTTGCGCGCGTCGTGCGCGGCGGTTCGGCTTCTTCCGCTCAGAGCCGGTCTGCATGACAGGCGGGTCCCAGCCCCCGCGCCGCAGGGAAGGGCTTTGGAGGCGTGTTGGAGAAGACTCAGCCCGCGACGGTTGAGGGCGCAAGCAGGGGGAGTTGCCTTTAAAAGGAGGGCGACCCCCTTCGTAAGGCCACCATGTCTCCTTCCTCCCCTATGCATTGTGTCTTTCCATCTTCCAAGCCCCCGGATGGGGGAAACCGCCGTCTTTTCGCTCCATCATTGGAGGAACGCAACTCCGTGGGAGTTGGTACCTTTCAGCCGTCGTTCGGCTTCAAGGATTTTCATCATGCAGCCCGGCTGCACCCCTCCACCGGCGGTCACCCAAGAGGGCGACCTCCGGCTTGATGGTGGGGGAAAGCGAGCCGGGCTGCGGCCCCCGCCCCTCCCTCAGCCTCAAGGATTTTCATCACCTGGCCAAGAGGGAGGACGAGGCGAGTCTGGGAGCTGTCTCCGTGTGGGTCGGTTGCCCTTTTCTTCCCCGTGCGCCTGGGGGAGAACGGCATCCTCCAGCATCACGGAGACTTCCTCCAGCCATGTCGGAAGTAGCGGGTCCTGGGGCGTCGGCGGACGGAAGTGGCTTCTCTAACGATGAGATTGCCAACTCCGTCAGTAGCCCTGGGTCTCCGTCTCCCGGCCTGAATGGCTGGCTCTCGTCCTCGGGGGGTGAGGGTTTTTCCGCTGCCCCGCAGGCCCGCCCCTATCGAGTGGGGTTGTTCGTACCTGCGGGGGGGGGGGGACCGGAGTTCCGTTTGTAGTGGCACTTCGAGTGCCAGGTTTTTTGTTCATTTCGGCTTTCGGGGCCTGAACATGTATGTAATGCCGGCACGGAGCCGTGTTTTTTCCTTATTTCTGAGCACTAAGACTCGCCTGTTGTTTGTCTGAACCGCTTCACCAAGCATGAGTCGCCCCGTGTCCAGGTGACGAGTGAGGTATCCGTATCCCGGAGGCGTAGGAGTCCCTCGGCTCGGTCGGACCTGTTGTCCGAGGCTCCTCTAGCTTAGTTAAAGAGACCCCTCGGCTGCTCTTTGACGAGCCGAGGCCAGGGGTAGCGATATCAGCATGAACAGAGGCGGAGTTGGCTCAAAAATGGAACCTGGTTGGCCGGAGCCTAGCCAAGTTGTCTGTTGGCAGGTTCGGCGTCGGAGTCGATCAGTCGAGGCTTCGGACCGGGCTGGCGCCCTCGGAAGGCGGTCGGCCGAGGCCCCGGAGGTGGCCGGCTCCGAAGAAGTCCCTGACAGTGATTGCTCGAGCGCGGTGAATGACGTCGTCCTTCGGAGCGGAAGA
This sequence comes from Zea luxurians, assembly GCA_029449295.1. Lineage (NCBI taxonomy): Eukaryota > Viridiplantae > Streptophyta > Magnoliopsida > Poales > Poaceae > Zea > Zea luxurians. The sequence goes on along the minus strand of JAOPSE010000016.1, from coordinate 30,021,555 downwards.
CCTCGGACCGCGTCGCCATCCGAGGCTAGGTCGGGTCTCGCCGAAGGTGCTGTCGATGCCGAGGGTGTCTTCGCCCTCTTCCAGCGTCAAGATCCGAGCCCTTGTTGCGTTATAGAGCTGCGTCTCTTTTCCTCTCGTTTCGAGTATCTAGACCTTTTGGTCGGTAGCAGGGATGTTAGTGCGAGCAAGAGTTGCTTCTCGCGGAAGGTGATGAGTGAGGTATCCGTATCCCGGAGGCGTGGGAGTCCCTCGGCTCGGTCGGCCTTGCCGCTTACGCGTACTTTTACCCGCCCATGAAGCCCTGTCACCGACTTGGTCGAGAAGGCTCGAAGAATCGCTTCGACAGAAGAGCTCCCGTACGTAAAGACTCGTTCGATCCGCGGGTTCGCCTTATCCGATCGCGAGTTACTTATCGCAGAAGGTGATGAGTGAGGTATCCGTATCCCGGAGGCGTAGGAGTCCCTCGGCTCGGTCAGCCTTGACTGCTTACGTGTTCCCCGTCGTTTCCAGGACCCGCTTTTCGAAGTAATCAAAAAGCACGAAAGATGTTCTGGTGAAAGAGATTTTTTGTTCGAGGAAAATTTTGACGCAGAGGGGGTTTCCCCCCTTTTAGCCCCCGAGGGAGGGTCGGGCTCTGCCGAGGCGAGGCTGACCCTTCCTTGTTGACTAAACTTTTGCGTGGGTGCGAGGTATATAAACAACTTGGAAACATCTTAAGGGTAGAAGCGACGTAGCTGTTGGATGTTCCAAGCGTTGCCGTAGACCTCGCCTTGACTGTTGGCCAGCTTGTACGTTCCGGGCTTCAGAACCTTGGCGATGACGAACGGCCCCTCCCAGGGGGGCGTGAGCTTGTGCCTCCCTCGGGCATCTTGCCACAGCCGAAGCACCAGATCGCCCAGCTGGAGATCTCGGGGTCGGACCCCTCGGGCGTGGTAGCGTCGCAGGGACTGCTGATACCGCGCCGAGTGTAGTAAGGCCCTGCCCCGAGCCTCGTCCAGCTGGTCCAGCGAGTCTTCTCGGCTAGCTTGGTTGCTTTCTTCGTTGTAGGCCCTCGTCCTCGGGGAGCCGTATTCCAGGTCCGTGGGCAGGATGGCCTCGGCCCCGTAGACCAGAAAAAACGGCGTGAAACCCGTGGCCCGGCTTGGCGTCGTCCTCAGGCTCCAGACCACCGAGGGGAGTTCCTTCATCCACCGCTTGCCGAACTTGTTGAGACTGTTGTAGATCCGAGGCTTGAGCCCTTGTAGGATCATGCCATTGGCACGCTCTACTTGCCCATTCGACATGGGATGAGCTACGGCGGCCCAGTCCACCCGGATGTTGTGATCCTCGCAAAAATCCAAAAAATTTTTTGCCGGTGAACTGGGTGCCGTTGTCGGTGATGATGGAGTTCGGGACTCCGAAGCGATGGATGATGTTGGTGAAGAACGCCACCGCCTGCTCGGACCTGATGCTGTTCAGGGGTCGGACCTCGATCCACTTGGAGAATTTGTCGATGGCGACCAGCAGGTGCGTGTAGCCCCTGGGCGCCTTCTGCAGAGGGCCGACGAGGTCCAGACCCCACACAGCGAAGGGCCAGGTGATGGGTATCGTCTGCAGAGCCTGAGCGGGCAGGTGGGTCTGCTTCGCATAGAATTGGCACCCTTCGCAGGCGCGGACAATTCTAGTGGCGTCAGCCACCGCCATTGGCCAGTAGAAACCTTGGCGGAAAGCGTTCCCGACGAGGGTTCGAGGTGCTGCGTGGTGACCGCAAGCCCCCGAGTGTATTTCCTGCAGGAGTTCCTGGCCCTCGGCGATGGAGATGCATCGCTGGAGGATGCCCGAGGGGCTTCGGTGGTAGAGCTCCTTCTCATCGCCCAGCAAGACGAACGATTTGGCACATCGCGCTACCCACCGAGCCTCGGCTTGGTCGAGGGGCAGTTCTCCTTGGCGGAGATATTGCAGGTACGGGGTTTGCCAATCTTGATCTGGCACGACCCCATTCTGCTCCTCCTCGATGCGCAGTGCTTCGCCCTCGGGCTCCGAGGGTCCCTCGGGGTGAGCCGAGGATGGCTCGGGCCGGGCCGAGGTCACCTCGGACGAGGCCGAGGGTGCTTCAGGCTCGGGCGCGTCATCTATCCTGACGGAGGGTTGGTGCAGATCCTGGGAGAAGACGTCCGGGGGAACCGTCGTTCGCCCCGAGGCTATCTTCGCCAGCTCGTCCGCAGTCTCGTTGTAGCGCCGGGCGATGTGGTTGAGCTCGAGCCCGTAGAACTTGTCTTCCAGGCGTCGAACCTCTTCACAGTAGGCCTCCATCTTTGGGTCGCGGCAGAGGGAGTTCTTCATGACTTGGTCGATGACGAGCTGCGAGTCGCCGCGCGCATCGAGGCGTCGGACCCCTAGCTCGATGGCGATTCGCAATCCGTTGATCAGAGCCTCGTACTCAGCCACATTGTTGGACGCCGGGAAATGAAGGCGAAGCACGTAGCGCAGGTGTTTTCCGAGGGGCGAGACGAAAAGCAGGCCCGCGCCAGCTCCCGTCTTCATCAGCGACCCGTCGAAAAACATGGTCCAGAGCTCTGGTTGGATCGGAGCCGTTGGTAACTGGGTATCGACCCATTCGGCTACGAAATCCGCCAGTACCTGAGACTTGATGGCCTTCCGAGGGGCAAACGAGATTGCCTCGCCCATGATTTCCACCGCCCACTTTGCGATCCGTCCGGAGGCTTCCCGACACTGGATGATCTCTCCCAGGGGGAAGGATGACACCACAGTCACCGGATGGGACTCGAAGTAATGTCGCAGCTTTCGCCTCGTCAGGATCACTGCATATAGCAGCTTCTGGACCTGTGGGTAGCGGATCTTGGTTTCGGACAGTACTTCGCTGACGAAGTAGACTGGCCTTTGAATGGGCAAAGCATGCCCCTCTTCCTGCCTTTCGACTACGATCGCGGCGCTGACCACCTGAGTGGTTGCGGCGACGTAGACCAGGAGGGTTTCTCCATCAGCTGGGGGTACCAAGATAGGCGCCTGGGTGAGGAGCGCCTTCAGGTTCCCGAGGGCCTCCTCGGCCTCGGGAGTCCAAGTGAAGCACTCAGCCTTCCTTAAGAGGCGGTACAGGGGCAGGCCTCTTTCGCCGAGGCGTGAGATGAAGCGGCTCAAGGCCGCGAGGCATCCCATGACCCTCTGTACGCCTTTTAAGTCCTTGATGGGCCCCATGTTTGTGATCGCTGCGATCTTCTCCGGGTTGGCTTCGATGCCCTTCTCGGAGACGATGAACCCCAAGAGCATGCCTTGGGGCACCCCGAAGACGCACTTCTCGGGATTGAGCTTGACGCCCTTCGCCTTGAGACACCGGAATGTCAGTTCGAGGTCGGAGAGAAGGTCAGAGGCTTTCCTCGTCTTGACTACGATGTCATCGACGTAGGCCTCGACCGTGCGACCAATGTGTTCGCCGAACACATGGTTCATGCACCGCTGGTACGTTGCACCCGCGTTTCTCAACCCGAACGGCATTGTGACATAACAGTACATGCCGAAGGGCGTGATGAAAGAAGTCGCGAGCTGGTCGGACTCTTTCATCTTGATTTGATGATACCCCGAGTAGGCATCGAGGAAAGACAGGGTTTCGCACCCTGCAGTGGAGTCCACAATTTGGTCGATGCGAGGTAGAGGGTAGGGGACCTTCGGACATGCCTTGTTGAGACCAGTGTAGTCTACGCACATCCGCCACTTCCCCCCTTTTTTCTTCACAAGTACAGGGTTGGCAAGCCATTCGGGATGGAATACTTCTTTAATGAACCCTGCTGCCATCAGCTTGTGGACCTCCTCGCCTATCACCCTGCGCCTTTCCTCGTCGAATCGGCGCAGAGGCTGTCTGACCGGCCGGGCTCCGGCCCGAATATCCAGCGAGTGCTCGGCGACATCCCTCGGTATGCCAGGCATGTCCGAGGGACTCCACGCGAAAACGTCGGCGTTTGCGCGGAGAAAGTCGACGAGCACTGCTTCCTATTTGGGGTCGAGCCCGGAACCGATCCGGATCTGCTTGGAGGTGTCGCCACTGGGGTCGAGAGGGACGGCCTTAACCGTCTCCGCTGGCTCGAAGTTGCCGGCATGCCGCTTCACATCCGGCACCTCTCGGGAGAGGCTTTCCAGGTCGGCAATGAGGGCCTCGGACTCGGCGAGGGCCTTGGCGTACTCCACGCACTCCACATCGCATTCGAATGCGTGTTTGTACGTGGGGCCGACGGTGATGACCCCGTTGGGGCCCGGCATCTTGAGCTTTAGGTAGGTGTAGTTGGGGATGGCCATGAACTTCGCGTAGCATGGCCTTCCCAACACTGCGTGGTAGGTTCCTCGGAACCCGACCACCTCGAACGTCAAAGTCTCCCTTCGGAAGTTGGAGGGTGTTCCGAAGCAGACAGGGAGGTCGAGCTGTCCGAGGGGCTGGACGCGCTTCCCGGGAATGATCCCGTGGAAGGGCGCAGCGCCTGCTCGGACGGACGACAAGTCGACGCGCAGGAGCCTGAGGGTCTCGGCGTAGATGATGTTGAGGCAGCTGCCTCCATCCATCAGGACCTTGGTGAGCCTGACGTTGCCGATGACGGGGTCGACGACGAGCGGGTACTTCCCCGGGCTCGGCACGTGGTCGGGGTGGTCGTCCCGGTCGAAGGTGATGGGCTTGTCGGACCAGTCTAGATAGACTGGTGCCGCCACCTTCACCGAACAGGCCTCCCGACGCTCTTGCTTACGATGACGAGCCGAGGCATTCGCCGCATGCCCTCCGTAAATCATGAAGCAGTCGCGGACCTCGGGGAACTCTCCTGCTTGGCGATCCTCCCTTTTGTCGTCGTCGCGGGCCTTGCCACCCTCGGCGGGTGGCCCGACCCGATGGAAGTGGCGCCGAAGCATGACGCACTCCTCGAGGGTGTGTTTGACGGGCCCCTGATGGTAGGGGCACGTCTCCTTGAGTGCCTTGTCGAAGAGGTTTGCACCTCCAGGGGGCTTCCGAGGGTTCTTGTGCTCGGCGGCGGCGACAAGGTCTGCATCGGGAACGTCGCGTTTCGCTTGCGACTTCCTCCTGCCTTTCTTCTTGGCGCCGCGCGGAGCAGACGCCTCGGGAGCATCTTCCGACGGGCGGCCCTGGGGCTGCTTGTCCTTTCGGAAGATGGCCTCGACCGCCTCCTGGCCGGAGGCGAACTTGGTGGCGATGTCCATCAGCTCGCTCGCCCTGGTGGGGGTCTTGCGACCCAACTTGCTGACTAGGTCGCGGCAGGTGGTGCCGGCGAGGAACGCGCCGATGACATCGGAGTCGGTGACGTTGGGCAGCTCGGTGCGCTGCTTCGAGAACCGCCGGATGTAGTCTCGGAGAGACTCTCCCGGCAGTTGCCGACAGCTTCGGAGGTCCCAGGAATTCCCGGGGCGCACGTACGTGCCCTGGAAGTTGCCGGCGAAAGCCTGAACCAGATCTTCCCAGTTGGAAATCTGCCCCGGAGGCAGGTGCTCCAACCAAGCACGAGCAGTGTCGGAGAGGAACAGGGGGAGGTTGCGGATGATGAGGTTGTCGTCGTCCGTTCCACCCAGTTGACAGGCCAGGCGGTAGTCCGCAAGCCACAATTCCGGTCTCGTTTCCCCCGAGTACTTCGTGATAGTAGTCGGGGGTCGGAATCGGGGCGGAAACGGCGCCCGCCGAATGGCTCGGCTGAAGACCTGCGGACCGGGCGGTTCGGGCGAGGGACTCCGATCCTCCCCGCTGTCGTAGCGTCCCCCACGCCTGGGGTGGTAGCCTCGGCGTACCCTTTCGTCGAGGCGTGCCCGACGGTCGCGATGAGGGTGCTCGTCGCCGAGGTGGCCCGGGGCCGCAGGCGCGGTGTTGCGCGTGCGCCCGGTGAAGACCGAGGCTTCCCGCGTGAGTCGGGAAGTCGCGGCACGAGGTTCCGAGGGGTATCCCTGCCTCCGAGAGGCAGAGCTCTCGGCCCGCCGGGCCGCAGCGCCTTCCAGGAGATGCTTGAGTTCTCCCTGGATTCGCCGACCCTCGGTGGTTGATGACTCCGGCATCGCGCGGAGGAGCATCGCTGCCGCTGCCAGGTCCTGACCGGTTCCGCCGGATGCGGGAGGCAGTCTGGCCCTGGCATCGTTGGTGGTGCGGTGTTGGAGACCCTGGGGCAAGTGACGTATTTCTCCGGCCGGGGGCGGGCCCGCCCATACCTGCCCGATGTTCTGGCGGATTGCCTCGAGCGCTCCCGCTCCCTCATCGAGCCCGGCCTGCGCCCCGTGGACTTGCTCGAGCCGTGGGTCGTGACCCCCCGCCGGAACGGGGACCACAGCTAGCTCCCGCGGGATGTCGGCACGAGGCGCCGGCCTAGGGAGATCACCATCCTCCGGCATGCCGAGACAGCCGCCTCCGGAGGGATCCCCTAGCTCGATGTGGAAACATTCGCGGCTCGGGCCGCAGTCCTTGTTGCCAAGGCTGCGGCTGCCGTCAGAACAGTCGGAGAGGCAGTAGTCGCATGCGGTCACGAAGTCCCGCATGGCACTAGGGTTGCCAGATCCGGAGAAATCCCAGCAGATGCTGGGGTCGTCATCTTCCTCGGACCCAGAGGGTCCGTAGGTCGAGACACCCGTCAATCGGTCCCAAGGCGACCGCACACGAAACCCCAGAGAGGTTGCACTCGCCTCAATATGAGCGCCCGCCAAAGCGAGATCGCCAGGCGGGCTGAGGCCGAGTCGAAATGACGAAAGATGGGTATCAGTCGGTACCTTTTTGTCGACGAGGAGCGATGAAGTCACGTCGGGGGCTGACCGCGTCGTCGTCTTGGGTACGAGGGCGACGTCCTGCAGGCCCTCCGTGAGCGTGCTGGCGTCGTCCACTTGCTCGGAGTCGACGTGTTGCGGGGGGATGGCGCTCGCGTTTGCCTTGAACGCGAGGGCGACGCTTGGCGTGTCCTCCGTCGAGGCGCCGGGGATGTCGATTTGCTCGACAGCCGTCGGAGCGCGATCTCCCGCTCGGCCCCGGTTGCCCCGCCTCCTCCTCCTCCGATGGCGAGGGAGAGGATGGGGCGAGCTCGAAAGTTGTCCTTCCCCTACGCGGGAAAGGCGTCGTCGGTTCCGCCGCCGGCGGGTGGGCTGTCCGCCACCATTGTCGCTGCCGCGCGGCGGTGGAAGGAGTATCATGTCGTAGTCGTTGTCGAGAGACATGAACTCGAGGCTCCCGAAACGGAGTACCGTCCCGGGTCGAAGAGGTCGTTGGAGACTGCCCATCTGGAGCTTGACGGGAAATCGAACGTCAACACGCAGCAGGCCCCTACCTGGCGCGCCAACTGTCGGCGTTTCGAGACCGGGGGGTCCCCGAGCCGACGAGTGAATGTGCCGCGTGCCCCAGCCCAGATGGGTCGAGCGCGTGGAGCGAGCGCGAAGGGGGGAACAGAGAGAGAGGTCGGTGGCCGGAGCCGGGTCGTGAGGGAGTCGGAGAATTCCCGCGGCCTTCGTGTTCGTCCCGTGCCCAGGTCGGGTGCGCTTGCAGTAGGGGGTTACAAGCGTCCGCGCGAGGTGAGGGGAAGCGAGCGGCCCCAAGAGAGAGAGCGCCTGCCCCTGCCCTTCGTCCCCGCGAGGCCAACCTTTTCTAAGAAGGCCCTGGTCCTTCCTTTTATAGTCGTAAGGAGAGGAACCAGGTGTACAAGATGGGGGTGTAGCGAGGTGCTACGTGTCTAGCGAGGGAGAGCTAGCGCCCTATGTACATGCCAAGGTGGCAGCCGGAGAGATCTTGGCACCCTGTTGGTGTGGCGTCGTGGCTGTTGGAGGAGTAACGGAGCCGGACGGGGAGACAGCTGTCGGAGTGGCTGGGCCCTTGCTGACGTCCTCCTGCTTTCGTAAGGGAGCTGAGAGTCGCCGTCGTCATGGTCTAGCGGGGCGCCATCACTTGCCTATCTGGCGTGGCTGGCCAGATGGGACGCCGGTCTTGTCCCCTGCGACCCAAGTCGGCTCAGGGCAGGGTGATGATGGCGCTTCCTGTTGACGTGGCGGCCTCGTGTCCTAGGTCGGACGTCGTGGAGGCTCCTCCGAAGCCGGGGTCGAGTCCGTCCTGCAAGACAGAGGCAGAGTCCGAGCCCTAGGTCGGGCGAGGCGGAGATCGTTCGGTCAGAGGCCGAGGCGGAGTCCGAGCCCGGGGTCGGGCGAGGCGGAGTTCGTTGTCTTCCGAGGCCTTAGCCCGAGTCCGAGCCCTGGGGTCGGGCGGAGCGGAGTTCGCCGTCTTCTGGGGCCTTAGCCCGAGTCCGAGCCCTTGGGCGGAGCGGAGTTCGCCGTCTTCCGGGGCCTTAGCCCGAGTCCGAGCCCTGGGGTCGGGCGGAGCGGAGTTCGCCGTCTTCCGGGACCTTAGCCCGAGTCCGAGCCCTGGGGTCGGGCGGAGCGGAGTTCGCCGTCTTCCGGGACCTTAGCCCGAGCCCGAGCCCTGGGGTCGGGCGAAGCCTCCTATGGCGCCTCTGGCGAAGTCTGGTCGCCCGTTGGTCTTACCTTTTGCGTTAAACGCCCTGGTGACTCGGTCGGTTGGCGCGGTGATTTAGTCAGGGTTTCTTCTTATCGAAGGCGGGGCCTAGGGCAAGCCAGAGATGCGTCTGCAGTGAAAGAGGAGGCCTCAGGCGAGACGGAGTCATCATAGGGTCGGCTGCCCTCGCCCGAGGCCAGGCTCGGGCGTGGCGTGGTCAAGTCACTCGTATGGACTGATCCCTGACTTAATCAAACCCATCAGGCCTTTGCAGCTTTATGCTGATGGGGGTTACCAGCTGAGAATTAGGCGTCTTGAGGGTACCCCTAATTATGGTCCCCGACAGCCGTCTTCCGGGGCCTTAGCTCGAGTCCGAGCCCTGGGTCGGGCGGAGCGGAGTTCGCCGTCTTCCGGGGCCTTAGCCCAAGTCCGAGCCCTGGGTCGGGCGGAGCGGAGTTCGCCGTCTTCCGGGGCCTTAGCCCGAGTCCGAGCCCTGGGTCGGGCGGAGCCTCCTATAGCGCCTCTGGCGAAGTCTGGTCGCCCGTCGGTCTTACCTTTTGCGTTAAACGCCCCGGTGACTTGGTTGGTCGGCGCGGTGATTTAGTCAGGGTTACTTCTTATCGAAGGCGAGGCCTCGGGCGAGCCGGAGATGCGTCTGCCGTGAAAGAGGAGGCCTCAGGCGAGACGGAGTCATCTTAGGGTCGGCTGCCCTCGCCCGAGGCTAGGCTCGGGCGTGGCGTGATCAAGTCGCTCGTATGGACTGATCCCTGACTTAATCAAACCCATTAGGCCTCTGCAGCTTTATGCTGATGGGGGTTACCAGCTGAGAATTAGGCGTCTTGAGGGTACCCCTAATTATGGTCCCCGACAAATGTATAGTAAAGTAATTTTCTATAAATATTGTGTGCTTCTTTTTAAAGAATAATATACAACAAAACCAAAATATGGAATAACTCTTCATATGTGTACGATTGGGTTGCAGTCAGGTTAGGGCTTGAATTGAAATTTGGAACGACAGTTTTGGATAACATTTAAGCCATGAATTGCATCCCTAGGACCCATAAATATGAAAGCGCTACTATTGTAACCGTGAGATGATCTGATGGCTGGTTTGGTGACGACGACGTCTTGGTGCAGGTGGAGCTACTATTTATGGAGACGAGCGTTGATAGTCATTGTCCTGGGATGGTAGTCCGCATGGCTGAACGTTATACATCACTTCTTAGACTTTATTTTGGTTATATTCGTATTGTAGTATAATTTGATTTGTACAAGTTTAGTTCTATATTGATTACTGACAAAGAATTTGTGAGAGATTGAGGTCAATGATAATATGTGTTTTGTTTTTATGTAATCCTTCTACTCTTATATTTTATATTAAATTTTGACTTTCATATATTCGTATCGTAGTGATGTTTGTCATTCTATATCTATATTTTATACTAAATTTTAACTTTCGTGGCATCGCACGGACACAAATGGATTCCGAAACATTTTCTCATAACAATATAACACATATATGTACATAAGTTATCGTGTTATTATACGTGTCGAGGACCGTAATTAGCGGTACCCCCAACGCTCCTTAATCCGGCTGGAAAAACATCCTCAGAACAAACCATAAACGACCGATAAAGTGCGGGCTTCGTCTAACAAGGGACACGACCTCATCCGAGCCTAGCCTCGGGCAAGGATAGTAGTCCCGGACGAATTCACGCCTCGCCCGAGGGTCCCCTCCGTCAGCAGACGCACCCTCGGCTCGCCCGAAGCCCGGATCGGGCAGACTTTGTCGCGCAGCGACCTCGACCGAATCGCCTTACCAACCGACCGTATCGCATGTGCATTTAATGCGGGGATCGCCTGACACCTTATCCTGACACGCGTGCCTCAGTCGGCAAGGTCGAAGTGACCGCAGTCACTTCGCCCCCTTTACTGACCATTCTGACAGGAAAATAGCGTTGTTCACCCTGCTCTGGCAACTATGCCAGCCACCAGGGAAAGGCTGACAACATCAAGTCTCGACCTCCCTCGAGTTCGGCCTCGGGCGCAACAGGGAGCTCCGCCTCGACCGACCCCGACCTCGGCCTCAGCCTCGGGAGGAGGATCCCGCCTCGGCCTCGGCCACGGGGGAAGGTCTCCGCCTCGCCCGACCCCGGGCCTCGGCCTCAATCTCGGCCTCGGGAGAAGGTCTCCGCCTCGACCGACCCTGGGTCTCGGCCTCAGCCTCGGCCTCGGAGGAGTCGCTGCCTCGCCCGACCTCGGCCTCAGAATCAACTACGCCACTGGGGATACATTATGACCCTATCCCTGGCTAGCCACCTCAGGCTATGAGGGAACAAGACCGGCGTCCCATCTAAGTTACTCCGGTAACAGGTAATGATGGTTCCCCGCGTGCGCCCATGACGTAGGGTGCTCTCAAACCCCTTACGGAAGCAAGGAAACGTCAGCAGGATCCATGCCGCACCATCAACTATGCCTCTACAGGGCGTAAGGCGCTCCCCCGACAACCATGTTATTACCTCTACAGGGCTCAAGGCACTCCTCCGACGGCCACGTTAGTACATCCATAGGGCTCAAGGAGCTCCCGCGGCAGCCACGTTATTATCGGTATAGGGCTCAGGGCACTTCCCTGCCAGCCACGTTAGCTCCAAGCTACACCCCCATTGTACAGCTGGGCATCTCCTTGTGTCTATAAAAGGGGGTGCCCAGGACCCCCACGGGGGGAGGAGAGAACAAGGGAAGAACGTGTAGCGTACAAACACACGAACGCACGGCGCAGACGAGCGGAGGCAGGCAGGGAAGGAGAGACGCGGTACATGCAGCCTCAGACGGCTCGCCTCAGGGCCGAACCCTCTCCTTCTCTCTCTCTCTCCCCCTCTCTCTCGCTCCCGCTCTCGCTCTCCCGCAACGCTTGTAACCCCTACTGCAAGCACCCCTTGGTGCAGGATAATATAAGCCTCGTCCCATCGCTTGTGTTCCATCTTGCATCAACCCATCTGGACAGGGGCACGCGGCACTAAAATTCACTAGTCGGTCCGGCTGAGGGCCCCCGGGTCCGAAACACCGACAGTTGGCGCGCCAGGTAGGGGCACGCTGCGTGTTAACGAATACTTTCCCGTTGAGTTCTAGATGGGTAGCTTTCAGCAGCTTCTTCAGCCCGGGATGGTGCTCCGCTTCGGAAGTCTTGAGTTCATGTCCCTCGATGGCAGCTACGACATGGTACTGCTCCCTCCGCAGCGTGACAACAACGACAGTTGACGGCTCGCCCGGTGGAGGCGAACTCGACGACGGCATCTCCCCGCGGCAGAAGAGGAACACCCGGTTTACCCTGCCACCCTCCTCGCCGGAGGAGGAGGAGACGGGGCAACCGTGGCCAGGCAGGAGGCGGCACCTCATTGGCTGTCAAACCAGAGAGGGGGACATGTCGGGTGTTATCCTTGCACCTGAGACAACGACGGGTGTCGCTTCCCCGCAACGTGCCAGCCCCAAGCGGACTGATGATGCCAGCACCCTCGCGGAGGACTTGCTGGGCGTTAGCCTCGTACCTGCGATATCGGTGCAGTCCGTCCCCGACGCGACTTCACCACCATCCATCGACCTAAAGGTACCGTCCATTTTCCACCCTGTGCCCTTTAGATTCAGTTTCGATCCATCAAGCGACCCCGCTTCGGTGAGCGCTTTCGCTAGGGCATATCCTGACCTTCCGGGGTACCATATGTGGTCCTCTCGGGACCGACTGACGGCTGTCTCAACCTTCGGACCCGCGGGTTCCGAGGAAGAGGACGACCCCGACGTCAGTTGGGATTTCTCTGGACTCCGTGATCCCAGTGCCATGTGCGACTTCATGTCCACATGTGACCACTGCCTCTCCGGCTGCTCTAATGATGGTCATAGCCTCGACGACGAGGGTTGTGACCCAACTCGTGAGTGCTACCACATCGATCAGGAGGATCACGACGGAGAAAACCACCTTGGCATGCCAGGAAGTGACGGCGCCCTTGCACCTGCGTCTCGCGTTGAGATCCCGCGGGAGCTAGCTGTGGTCCAAGTCCCTGCAGGGGTTCAGGACACACAACTTGAGCAACTCCGCGAGATGCAGGCCAAGCTCGACGAAGAAGCGGGGCGACTTGTGCGGCTCTGGCAAAACATCGAGCGGGAGTGGGCAGGCCAGGCACTCGCCGGAGGAGCGTGACATTGGGCCCAGGACGTCCAGCGCCGCATCGTTGACGATGCCAGGGCGATGCCGCCCCCGGCCTTCAACAGGGCCGGCCAGAGCCTAGCCGCAGCAGCAATTTTGCTTCGAACGATGCCGGAGCCATCCACCACCGAGGGGCGACGTATCTAGGGCGAGCTCAAGGGCCTCCTGGAAGACGCCTCTGTCCGACAAGCCGAGAGCTCTGCCTCCCGGAGGCAAGGAGACCCCTCAGAGCATCGCGCAGCGCCCTCCCGATGCATGCGGGAGGCCTCGGTCCACACTGAGCGCACACAGGACGGGACGCCTGCAGCCCCGGATCGCCTCGGTGCCGAGCAACACCGCCGCCACCGTCGAGCCTACCTCGAGGAGAAGGTGCGCCGAGGCTACCATCCCAGGCGCGGGGGACGCTACGATAGTGAGGAGGATCGAAGCCCCTCACCCGAGCCACCGGGTCCGCGAGTCTTCAGCTGGGCCATACGACGAGCGCCGTTCCCGGCCCGTTTCCAAGCCCCGACTACCATCACCAAATACTCAGGGGAGACAAGGCCAGAGTTGTGGCTTGCGGACTATCGGCTGGCATGCCAGTTGGGAGGGGCGGACGATGACAACCTCATCATCCGCAACCTCCCCCTTTTCCTCTCCGACGCTGCTCGGGCCTGGCTGGAGCATCTGCCTCTTGCACAGATCTCCGATTGGGACGACCTGGTCAAGGCTTTCGCTGGAAATTTCTAGGGTACGTACGTGCGCCCTGGGAACTCATGGGATCTTCGAAGCAGCCGCCAGCAGCCAGGGGAATCCCTGCGAGAGTACATCTAGAGGTTTTCGAAGCAGCGCACCGAGCTGCCCAACATCACCGACTTGGACGTCATCGGGGCATTCCTCGCTGGCACCACATGCCGAGACCTGGTGAGCAAGTTGGGGCGCAAGACTCCTACCAAGGCAAGCGAATTGATGGACATCGCCACCAAGTTCGCCTCTGGTCAGGAGGCGGTCGAAGCCATCTTCCGGAAAGACAAGCAGCCTCAGGGAGGGCAGAAGGAAGACACCCCCGAGGTGTCCACCCAGCGTGGCGCGAAGAAGAAGGCCAAGAAGAGGGCGCAAGTGAAGCGCAACGCTGTCGACACGGATCTCGTCGCCGCTGCCGAGCACAGGAACCCTCGGAGGCCTCCTGAAGGGGCCGGTGCGTTCGACAAGATGCTCAAGGAGTCATGCCCCTATCACCGGGGTCTCGTCAAGCACACCCTTGAGGAGTGCGACATGCTTCGGCGCTACTTCAAGAAGGCCGGACCCTCGGCAGAAGGTGGCAAAGACCAAGGCAACAACGAGGGGGCAACAAGGAAGAGGAGTTCCCCGAGGTCCACAACTGCTTCATGATCTACGGTGGGCAGGTGGCGAACGCCTCGGCTCGGCACCGCAAGCAAGAGCGCCGGGAGGTCTGCTCGGTAAAGGTGGCAGCGCCAGTCTACCTAGACTGGTCCGACAAGCCTATCACCTTCGACCAGGGCGACCACCCCGACTTCATGCCGAGCCCAGGAAGGTACCCGCTCGTCGTCGACCCGGTCATCGGCAACATTAGGCTCTCCAAGGTCCTCATGGACGGAGGCAGCAGCCTCAACATCATCTACGCCAAGACCCTGGAGCTCTTGGGGGTTGATCGGTCCGAGATCCGGGCTGGTGCAGCACCCTTCCACGGGGTCGCACCCGGAAAGCGTATCCTGCCCCTCAGACAGGCTGACTTGCCCGTCTGCTTCGGAACTCCCGCCAACTTCCGAAAGGAAACCCTCACCTTCGAGGTAGTTGGGTTCCGAGGGACCTATCACACGGTGTTGGGAAGACCATGCTACGCCAAGTTCATGGCCATCCCCAACTATACCTACCTCAAGCTCAAGATGTCTGGCCCTAAGGGAGTCATCACCGTCGGACCCACGTACCGCCACACTTACGAGTGCGACGTGGAATGCGTGGAGTACGCCGAGGCCCTCGCCGAGTCCGAAGCCCTCATCACCGACCTAGACTGCCTCTCCAAGGAGGCGCCCGACGTGAAGCGACACTCCGGCAACTTCGAGCCGGTCGAGGCAGTTAAGTCTATCCCTCTCGACCCCAGCAACGACGCCGACAAGAAGGTCAGGATCAGCTCCAAGCTCGACCCCAAATAGGAAGTAGTGCTCGTCGACTTTCTCTGCGCAAACGCTGAGGTTTTTGCGTGGAGTCCCTCAGACATGCCGGGCATACCGAGGGATGTCGTCGAGCACTCACTGGACATCCGAGCTGGAGCCTGACCCGTGAAGCAGTCCCTACATCGTTTTGATGAAGAAAAGCGCAGAGCCATAGGCGAGGAGGTCCGCAAGCTGATGGCAGCAGGGTTCATCAAAGAGGTATTCCATCCCGAATGGCTAGCTAACCCTGTTCTTGTGAAGAAAAAAGGTGGGAAATGGAGGATGTGCGTAGACTACACTGGTCTAAACAAAGCATGTCCGAAAGTTCTCTACCCTCTGCCATGCATCGACTAAATTGTGGACTCCACTGCTGGGTGTGAAACCCTTTCATTCCTCGATGCTTACTCGGGCTATCACCAAATCAAGATGAAAGAGTCCGACCAGCTCGTGACTTCTTTCATCACACCTTTTGGCATGTATTGTTATACAACAATGCCATTTGGCTTGAGGAATGCAGGTGCCACCTACCTAAGGTGCATGAACCATGTGTTCGGAGAACACATCGGCAGAACGGTCAAGGCTTACGTCGATGACATCGTCGTCAAGACAAGAAAGGCCTCTGACCTCCTCTCTGACCTTGAGGTAACATTGAGTTGCCTGAAAGCGAAGAGCGTAAAACTCAATCCTAAGAAGTGTGTCTTCAGAGTCCCCCAAGGCATGCTCTTAGGGTTCATCGTCTCCGAACGAGGCATCGAAGCCAACCCGGAGAAAATCGCGACCATC
Organism: Zea luxurians; assembly: GCA_029449295.1. NCBI lineage: Eukaryota > Viridiplantae > Streptophyta > Magnoliopsida > Poales > Poaceae > Zea > Zea luxurians. Next base: position 30,005,966 of record JAOPSE010000016.1, on the reverse strand, counting down.
ACCAACATGGGGCCCATCGAAGATTTAAAAGGAGTACAAAGGGTCATGGGATGCCTTGCGGCTCTGAGCCGCTTCATCTCGCGCCTCGCCGAGAAAGGGTTGCCCTTGTACCGCCTCTTAAGGAAGGCTGAGCGCTTCACTTGGACCCCCGAGGCCGAGGAAACCCTCGGAAACTTAAAGGCGCTCCTTACAAATGCGCCCATCTTGGTGCCCCCTGCTGCGGGAGAAGCCCTCTTGATCTACGTAGCCGCAACCACTCAGGTGGTCAGCGGCGCGATCGTAGTCGAGAGACGGGAAGAAGGGCATGCATTGCTCGTCCAGAGGCTAGTCTACTTCATCAATGAAGTGCTATCCACCAAAGTCCGCTACCCACAAATCCAGAAGCTGCTGTACGCAGTGATTCTGACACGGCGGAAGCTGCGACACCACTTCGAGTCTTATCCGGTTACTGTGGTGTCATCTTTCCCCCTGGGAGAAATCATCCAGAGCCGAGAGGCCTCGGGGAGGATAGCAAAATGGGCAGTGGAACTCATGGGCGAAACACTGTCATTCGCCCCTCGGAAGGCCATAAAATCCCAAGTCTTGGGCGACTTCCTGGCTAAATGGACTGACACCCAGTTGCCGATGGCCCCAATCCAGCCCGAACTTTGGACCATGTACTTCGACGGGTCGCTGATGAAAACCAGAGCAGGCGCGGGCTTGCTCTTCATCTCACCCCTCGGAGAACATGTGCGTTACGTACTGCGCCTCCATTTTCCGACGTCAAACAACGTGGCCGAGTATGAAGCCTTGGCTAATGGACTATGCATCGCCGTCGAGCTAGGGGTTCGGCGCCTCGACGCTCGTGGCAACTCACAGCTTGTCATTGACCAGGTTATGAAGAACTCCCACAGCCGCGACCAAAAAATGGAGGCCTACTGCGACGAAGTTCGGCGTTTGGAAGACAAGTTCTACGGGCTAGAACTCAACCATGTTGCTCGACTGTACAACGAAACCGCAGATGAGCTGACGAAAATAGCCTCGAGGCGAATGGCAGTTCCCCTGGACGTCTTCTCCAAGGATATATATCAACCATCTGTCAAACTCGACGACGCGCCCGAGCCCGAGGTGGCCTCGGCCCAGCCCGAGGTACCCTCGGCCGCCGAGGGTGAGGCCCTGCGCGTTGAAGGGGAGCGGAATGGGGTCACACCGGTTCCGAACTGGCAGACCCTGTACCTAGAATATCTCCTCCGAGGAGAGCTGCCCCTCGACAAAGCCGAAGCTTGGCGACTGGCTCGACGCGCCAAGTCGTTCGTTTTGCTGGGTGATGAAAAGGAGCTGTACCACCGTAGCCCCTTAGACATTCTCCAACGATGCATATCCATTGCCCAAGGACAAGAGCTGTTACAAGAAATACACTCGGGGGCTTGTGGTCACCATGCAGCACCTCGAGCCCTCGTGGGAAACGCCTTTCGACAAGGTTTCTACTGGCCAACCGCAGTGGCCGACGCCACTAGGATTGTACGCTCCTGCCGAGGGTGCCAATTCTACGCAAGACAGACGCACCTGCCCGCTCAAGCCCTGCAGACAATACCCATCACTTGGTCGTTTGCCGTGTGGGGTCTAGACCTCGTCGGCCCCTTGCAGAAGGCACCCGGGGGCTTCACGCACCTGCTGGTCGCTATCGACAAATTCTCCAAGTGGATCGAGTTCACTGGGAAAAAGTTCCTGGACTTCTGCGAGGACCACCACATCCGTGTAGACTGGGCCGTCGTAGCGCACCCGATGACGAATGGGCAGGTGGAACACGCCAACGGTATGATTTTGCAGGGACTAAAGCCAAGGATCTACAACGACCTCAATAAGTTCGGCAAGCAGTGGATAAAAGAACTGCCCTCAGTGGTTTGGAGTCTGAGGATGACGCCGAGCCGAGCCACAGGCTTCACGTCGTTTTTCCTAGTCTATGGGGCCGAGGCTATCTTACCCACAGACTTGGAATACAGTTCCCCGAGGACAAAGGCTTACGACGACCAAAGCAACCAGACCAGCCGAGAGGATTCGTTGAACCAGCTGGAAGAGGCTCGAGTCATAGCCTTACTACACTCGGCGCGGTATCAGTAGTCCCTGCAACGCTACCACACCCGAAGGGTTCAGCCCCGAGACTTCCAAGTGGGAGACTTGGTACTTCGGCTACGGCAAGACGCCCGAGGGTGCCACAAACTTACCCCTCCCTGGGAAGGGCCCTTCATCATCGCCAAGATTTTGAAGCCCGGGACATACAAGCTGGCCAACGGTCAAGGCGAGGTCTACAGCAACGCTTGGAACATCGAACAACTACGTCGCTTTTACCCTTAAAATGTTTCAAGTCGTTCATGTATCTCGCTTTCTTTACATGCACAAATAAAGTTTAAACATCAAGGAAGGATCAGCCTTGCCTCGGCAAAGCTCGATCCTCCCTCGGGGGCTAGAAGGGGGGAACCCCCTCTGCGTCAAAATTTTCCTCGAAAAAGTCTTTTGCTAGAACGTCTTTCGAGCATTTCGACTGCGTCGATAATAGAATCGAGCAAGAGAGACCGTAAGCGGCATGGCCGACCGAGCTGAGGGACTCCTACGCCTCCGGGATACGGATACCTCACTCATCACCTTCCGCGAAAAGGTAGCTCACGCTCGGATAAGCGATTCTGCTACCGAACAAGTCCTAACGCTCGAAAACTTTTCCGCCAGAACGACTTTCGTGCCCTTTCGACTGCGTCGCTAACAGAATCCTAAAAACGACGAGAGAACACGTAAGCAGCAAGGCCGACTGAGCCGAGGGACTCCTACGCCTCCAGGATACGGATACCTCACTCGTCACCTTCCGCGAAAAGTGACTCACGCTTGGATAAGCGATTCTGCTACCGAACAAGTCCTAACACACGAAACAAGAGGAAAAAACGCAGCTTTATAATCCGACAATGAAAATGTCTAGGCCTCAGCGGCCGTGAAAGACATACGCATACTTCAAGCAAACTGTTTCTGCAGGCTCAGACATCGGCAGGGGGAGCAGCAGCACGCTCAGCGTCGTTTCCACCCTCGGCAGGATTTGGCCCGGCCTCAGACGGCGACACGGGCGGAAGGATCTCCACCTCAAAGGAGGAAGCCAGCGGCGCACTTGGGCCCTCGACGGCCGTGTCAAGCCTCTGGACCTCGGCTAAGGCAGCCTCCTCTTTGTCGGGTAGGCAGTACCCCTCGCTGACCCGCTCTAGATCCACATCATATGGGAAGCGAGCACGGCGAAGGCCCGCCTAACGCCGTGGTGCAGCGCCCCACGGAGTCTATTGCGCACATGGCCGCCCAAGGCCCGCAGATGACTCTGGGGGGAGCTACCCGAGGGGACGTCGTTGAGGCCAAAGGCCTGGTAGAAAGCCGAGATGGCCTTAGACATGGCCACGCGCTCGGCCTCCTTCCGCTCAGCCGCCTCAGCAAGCGCCTTGCAGTTCTTAACGGACTCATTAAGGGCCGTCTCGAACCCCGCAGACAGCAGGACAACATTCTTCAGACCCGCAAGGAGAAGAATGGAGACAGAAACAAAGTCACAAAACGGGCAAAACATACCTTCGTCACGGGCACGCTGCTGCGAGGCCTCGGCTAGCGCGGACTGGGTAGACCCAACGGCCTCGGCCAGGCTCTCCGCAAGGGCCTCAGCCCGGCTCACGGCCTCGGCAGCTTGGCTCCAAGATTGGTCCCGCTCGCTGATAGCCTAGCCAAGCTCCAGCTGCCGCTGCCGCATCTCCTCAGCCTGGGAAGCCACCTGCTCCCGGGCCGACGAAACCTTCGCTCGTACCGACACCGCCTCCGTCCGCTCCGCTGCTGCCTCCAACTTCAGCCCGTCGCAGAGCAACCGAAGGTCCGCCACCTCGGCGCTCCGTTGGGCAAGGCACTAATTAGCCTCGGTAAGCGCGCCCCTCTGGGACCGCAACGAATCCCAGACATCGCTCTCGCGGTGGATGAATAGCGACTTGGCGGTGCTCGCGTCCGCAAGCTCCTGAGGAAGGAAAACATGGTATTACAAAGAATGCCCTGGTTGCGCGAGGTGTACGCTTAAATCCTCACCTGGAAGACCCTGGGAACGTCCCAGGAAAGGATCTCCATGGTCGACCGAAGCGACCTCATCGCCGCCTCGGTATACTCGCGGAAATTGTTCCGAGACTGCTCCTCCCGCTCGTCATTGAGGAGGAGGGGCTCCGAGGTGCCGTGGCCCCAGAACTGGAGCGGCTGCTCGCACCACTCATTGGGGTTGAGCTACGCGGGGATAAGGCCGCAGCCCCCTAGGATAGGCCGCGGTTCTGCGCACCCCTCTACCAAGGCGTCGGGTCCCCCTGTAGTCGATGCAGCGGGTACCATCGCCACCGACGTACTAGGCCTCTCCTCGGCTAAGGTAGCGGGCCTCCGATCGCCGGCCTCAGCAACGACGGTCGCCCTCTCCTCGTGGCCGAGGACAGGGAGGTCGGCAAGGACCACGGGCAGCGGCGCCTCAGCCATCCCGACATCAGCGGCGACGGGCGGCTCCATGGATGAATCAGCAACAGCCCCGACAGGAGTTGACGCCGGCACCGACAACAAGTCCACCGGGCTCGAGGTCGCGGCCGCGCCAGCAGCCTCCCCCGGCGTGATGGCTGCCCCGATAGAGGGGTCGGCCTGGGAGGCTTGCCCCATGGCAACTCGTGCCGCCTGGGCCCCCACGCGAGGGCGCCTTGTGCGGAGGCCAGCCAACCGGCATGGCGCACCGCGGCACCGGATGAAGAGCCCAGCCCCGTCTTAAGGGCCTTCCTGGGGGCCAGACCAGCGAGCCCTGCCTCCGCTTGCTGAAAGAAAGAGATAAAGCAGGATCAAGACACATAGAGAAAAAAACAAAACAGAGGTATCCTCAGATACTCACCCGCTTCGGACCAAGGCCAATCGTGCCTGCGGGAGGCCCCTAGGGCCCCTATCCCCGCAGGCGTTGCCGGGGGCTGCCTCACTGCTGGCTTCGGCGCCGATTCCGCCTCGGACGCCCGAGGCGTCGAGGGGGCGGCCTGCCCAGGCGTCGTCACGACGACCGAGGGACCGACCTTTTGTGCAGCCGGTGCGGGCACCTGCTCTTAGGGGACAGACGGATCGGCCTGACCCCTCGGAGTCACAACAACTGTCTCGGCCAAGGGGTCAAGTACCCCCTCGGCCTGCCCCCGCTCCTCGGATTAGGACCTTGGTGTCCCGGCCCCAGGCGCTGATGGTGCCAGCCCACATGGAGGCTGGCTCGGCAACCCCTGGCCCAGCCTCAAGTCTGGGCTGAGGCCAAGTCGGGTCGCCATGTCGTCATCTTCGTCGTCGTCATCATCGTCGTCGTCAGGCGTCTCCGGCGATGACTCCCTTGGGAGCCCTTCCCTCGCCTGCCTCCGACAACGCTTCTCCAAAGCTTCCCGAGCTAGCATCCTCTCACGAACTCAGGCCTTTTCTGCGTCCTTCTTCTCCTTCTCCTTCTCCGCGGTGAGCCTCCGCGTGGCTCGGTCCACCGCGTCCTCCGGGATCGGTGGCCGGATGGGTTTATAAATCCTCAACCCCTGGGGACGAACAAAAATCCCAACAGTGAGGATCAAAAGCGTAGAGAACTCGGCGCAAAACAGGAGGAGGATCGGACGCTTACCAGGGACACATACCCGTGGTCGGGCCGCATCGCGGGCTGGCTAAGGGCGCCGGTGTCCAGCCTCCCTACCGTACTTGTTACCCGCTTGAGGAGGTCGTCGGCGGAGAGGGAGGTCGAGGACATCCGCGAGTCCTCTGAATCGACCCCCGGCTTCATCTCCGCGAGCCGCAACCGCCGCTCGGCCAAAGGGAGCACCCTCCGATGATGGATAGCGGCGACGACTCCCGCAGCGGTAAGACCCGCATCTCGTAACTTTTGCAAGGCCTGCAGAATAGGCTGGAGCTTCTCCTGTCTCTCGCGGGCGGCCCCCCAGCGCCAGTTAGTGCCAGCGGCGGTCACCACTCGTTGAGAAAATGGCGGAAGCATCCCGCCGTCGTTCCGGAGATAAAACCACCGGTTCTGCCACCCCTTGTTCGAAGATGCAAGAGAGGCGGGGATGTACTGCTGCGCGCGCCCTAGCCTCAGATGGAGGGTGCAGCCATCGGCCCGCACCGCCATACGGACCTTCTTCGCCTCCGTCGTCGCGGCGAAGAACTCCGCGGAGAAGAGATGGGTCCACGGGTCCCAGTGAGGGTCAATCCCCAAAAAACCCTCGCAAACCGCCGCGAAGATGGCCGCTTGTGCAATAGAGTTGGGGTTGAGGTTATGCAGCTCCACCCCATAGTGGTGCAGGAGCGCTCGCATGAAGCGGCTCGCTAGCACTCCGATCCCCCGCTCATGGAAGGAGATGAAGCTGACCACATACCCTGGCGGTGGAGTCGGGTCAGCCTCACTTGCGGGGGCCATCCACTCCGGCTGTGGCCCATCAGAGAGGGGACGGAGCAGACCATCGACAACGAGGGCCTCCAGATCCTCCACAGCGACGGTGGAGAAAGGCCATGGATCGCGCGGTGGAATGACGGTCACCTTGTCAGCCATCGCCAAACAGAGGTGGTGGAGGCGGAAGGGATGAGGTGTGTGGTTTCCTTTTCTTTGGCTACTCTCTTAGGTTGTGGAAACCAAAGCAAAAGGCAAGCGCGGATGGCAGGGTAAAGAACCACCACCGGCCCCTCTTCCGGGTATATAAAGGCCCAGGCGAGATCCACCGAAGGCTTCGCCCGAACCCGCCGCGGGATTCAAACTCAAAGGTGAAACGATCTTTTTGTTCCTTGAATGGCTCGCGCACGCGCAACAGACGCCCCACGAATCGCCCGTCCCGTCGCATTAACTCCTTGGCAGGACAAGCGACACCTCCGGTAGGCGAAGCGGGTGCCGTTTCGTCTCCATCATGATGACCATGTCATAAGAGGTGTGCCACATTATTTAAATTCATATCCTTTTCTTTTTCCTCTCTCTCTCTCTTGCCACAGGGACTGGGAAAGGGGATATTGCGAAAAGGATCCTTCTCGGTAAAGGAAACGGGCCCCGAGCCCTCCTACTGATCAGGGGTTCGAAGGTTGCGCCCTCCGGGGTTCGGTAACCGACCCAGAGCACTCGGCTCCGAGCCCATTACTGATCAGGGGTTCGAAGGCTGGCCCCTCGGAAGGGTTCGACAGCCGCCCCAGAGCACGCAGAGTTAGGGATGACCCTGGGTACGTCCGTTACATGGCCGAGGCTCGAGCTATGCTCCTGAGGTACCCTAGGACATTTCCGAGACCAGCGGGAATGATTTGTAATGGAATCCCACCGGAGGGAGGCATCGAGCCCTCGGATCCTATCGAATGGGTCCGGGTCCAACAAATCACCTGTAGGTACTTTTGGAGCGCGCCTCTGGGCCACTAGCCAACCCTTATCAAACGGGGCTCGGGCGTCCACTCGGATTACCCGTTAGCAGCTCACTGGAAACACCGTATTCGGTGCCCCCGGGGGTAACACGACGCTTTCCCCCCCTTCCTCCTTGTGGAAAGGCAACGAAGGGGCATACAAAAAAGTCAAGACGGTCCTTGATCGTCCTCTTGTTCCGTGCAGAGGCTCGGGGCTGCTCTCGCACCAGGCTACGGCCAAACTGTTGACCACGTCAACAAACCAGCTTGAAAACTCGGAGCCTGACCGTGCACCCGGGCTACGGCCGGGCCGCATGAGGGAACGACAAGGCTGTCCGAGGCATCACAAGAAGGATTAAGACCTCAGAGGAGTCAAACCACTCCTCCGAGGCCTCGGGGGCTACACCCGGCGGGTGCGCTCGCGCGCACCCACCGGAACAAAGCATAACCGAGAAGGGTCGGTCCCCTTGCAAAAAATCCGACAGAACCTCCAAGCGAGTACCTACACTCCCTTCAAGGCTCGGGGGCTACTATCGGGGACCATAATTAGGGGTACCCCCCAACGCTCCTTAATTCGGCTGGAAAAACATCCTCAGAACAAACCATAAACGACCGATAAAGCGCGGGCTTCGTCTAACAAGGGACGCGACCTCATCCGAGCCCAGCCTCGGGCAAGGATAGTAGTCCCGGACGAATTCACGCCTCGCCCGAGGGTCCCCTCAGTCAGCAGACACACTCTCGGCTCGCCCGAAGCCCGGATCGGGCAGACTTTGTCGCGCAGCGACCTCGACCGAATCGCCTTACCAACCGACCGTATCGCATGCGCATTTAATGCAGGGATCGCCTGACACCTTATCCTGACACGCGTGCCTCAGTCGGCAAGGTCGAAGTGACTGCAGTCACTTCACCCCCTTTACTGACCATTCTGACAGGAAAACAGCGCTATTCACCCCGCTCCGGCAACTGTGCCAGCCACTAGGGAAAGGCTAACAACATCAAGTCTCGACCTCCCTCGAGTTCGGCCTCGGGCGCAACAGGGAGCTCCGCCTCGACCGACCTCGACCTCAGCCTCAGCCTCGGCCTCGGGAGGAGGATCCCACCTCGGCCTCGGCCACGGGGGAAGGTCTCCGCCTCGCCCGACCCCGGGCCTCGGCCTCAACCTCGGCCTCGGGAGAAGATCTCCGCCTCGATCGACCCTGGGTCTCGGCCTCAGCCTCGGCCTCGGAGGAGTCGCCGCCTCGCCCGACCTTGGCCTCAGAATCAACTACGCCACTAGGGATACATCATGACCCTATTCCTGGCTAGCCGCCTCAGGCTACGAGGGAACAAGACCAGCGTCCCATCTAAGTTACTCCGGTAACAGGTAATGATGGTTCCCCGCGTGCGCCCATGACGTCGGGTGCTCTCAAACCCCTTACGAAAGTAAGGAAACGTCAGTAGGATCCATGCCGCACCATCAGCTATGCCTCTACAGTGCGCAAGGCGCTCCCCCGACAGCCACGTTATTACCTCTACAGGGCTCAAGGCGCTCCTCCGACGGCCATGTCGGTACATCCACAGGGCTCAAGGAGCTCCCCCGATAGCCACGTTATTATCGGTACAGGGCTCAGGGCACTTCCCTACCAGCCACGTTAGCTCCAAGCTACACCCCCATTATACAACTGGGCATCTCCTTGTGTCTATAAAAGGGCGTGCCTAGGACCCCACGGGGGGGAGGAGAGAACTAGGGACGAACGTGCAACGTACGAACACACGAACGCACAGCGCAGACGAGCGGAGACAGGCAGGGAAGGAGAGACACGGTACAGGCAGCCTCAGACGGCTCGCCTCAGGGCCGAACCCTCTCCTTCTCTCTCTCTCTCTCTCTCCCTCTCTCTCGCTCCTGCTCTCGCTCTCCCGCAACGCTTGTAACCCCTACTACAAGCGCCCCCTGGTGCAGGATAATATAAGCCTCGTCCCATCGCTTGTGTTCCATCTTGCATCAACCCTTCTGGACAGGGACACGCGACACTAAAATTCACTAGTCAGTCCGGCTGAGGCCCCCCCGGGTCCGAAACACCGATAATACGATTCCGTTGCAACGCACGGTCACTCACCTAGTTAAAGTCTCTACTAACTATTAAGCGCTAGACTGCACCCGCCTCCGCCCGACCTCCGGAAACCCTGCCCCGCCTCCGCCCACTCGACCTCCGGAAACCTCCCCGCCGCAAACCGCCCGTCCGCAAACCACCGAACGTCGTGATCCTCAAGCCCGCAAATCCTTCTGCACGGCATCGCTAGCCTCCGCCGCCATCGCGCTGGCGGTGCGGCCAGGCACAGGGTGGCCGTGGAGAGGACCTACGCGCGAGGCCCACATGGTAGTCGCCGCCGGCGAGAGCCCCCTGGTGCGCTCTAGGTTCTACAACTTCATCAAGGCCTTTCTCGTCATCTCCCTACTCCTCCTGCCATCAAGGTCACCACGTACTTCAACTGCTGGGACCTCACTGCCTCTATGCTCGCCCTCTGGACCGTCCGATATGCCATGGACCCCTCCCCGTTCGATGCACGTTCTCCCTCCCTAACGCTCTATCCCTAGATCCACTTCTTGCGTCGCTCTCCCGTCGCCCCCTGCAAGCTCATGGACGGAAATTGCCACTCCACGCTGCTTGCGATGTCAAGCTAGCCACCATCCACCCGTCCCGCTCGCTATGCCCGAATCCCGTCAGCACACGCGCACCTCCGCGGCCGCTCGCACACCGCCAGCAAAACCCCTCTCGCTCCCCTCCCCCCAAACCCTAGAGCACACTATCTCTCTGTTCATCAGCAATGGTGGCGGGGAAGGCGAGGAGGAGGCCAGCGAGAGTCGCAAGCTATTCGTGGGCAAGATCCCGGTCAGAGGAGCCTGAGCCGCAAGTGCACTTCGTGGCCGCGACGAGCCGACGAGGTAATTGAAGGTAACGACCTGCTCTTCCTAAAATGGATCTTCTGAGGCTTTTGCATGTGTTTATGATTCATTTCAAATGGTGGGGGAATCACACGTGATTGATTCTGGTTGATTTCGCTTGCTGAGCTGCTTGCTTCCGCCTCACTCCTCGCTGCAGTGGGTGCTGCTTGCATCTATGCTTCTGCCTCCTTCCTCGCCGCAGAGCAACAACAATAACTGCAGGACCATGAGTAGGAGGTTGGGGAAGAGGAGGAAGTGGATAAGCACGAAGGCGAGATCGAGGAGGATGAGCACGAAGGGTAACACAATGACATCGGTGGGGACGACATGCATATTTGATTGTTGGCATTCTGAATCTGAACGTTGCTTATAATGTTTGTCATGGTTGACGACAAGTACCAGTACTCTTGCGAAGACCAGTACAACAATGTCCATGGTTGGATGTCATTTGATCCTCCAATTGGCTTCTGGCAGATCACTCCAAGTGATGAGTTCAGGACAGGAGGACCTCTAAAGCAAAACTTGACTTCTCACGTTGGCCCTACTATGCTGGCTGTAAGTTCAATCGTTATCATGTTCTGGAATGCAGAATCTGGAATCTGAACCAGCGCTCAAGGATGATTCAATGATATGACATTGATATATTCTTTCTGAATGTGGCCTCTTCATATGGTTGCAGATGTTTCTTAGTGCACATTATGCAGGGGATGACCTCTCACCGAAGTTCACGAATGGATAGTACTGGAAAAAAGGTCCATGGACCGGTATTCATGTATCTTAATTCCAGTTGGGATGCAAGTGACCCAACTACGCTATGGGAAGATGCAAAAGTTCAGGTGATTATATTTCTGACACGTAAGTGCTCGAGGATAGTACAGCCAGAGCCAGCGAGTAACTACTGCGGTGCTGCCTATCTATATGCATGTCATGAGTATTACTGAACTGTGGAAGTCACTTTGTTTTCTTTATTTATGTTTTGCCTTGTGTAATCAGATGATGATCGAGAAAGGAAACTGGTCGTACTGTTTTGCACTTTCAGAGGATTTTCAAAAGACAGATCAAAGGGGCTGTGTCTCTGGTAGATTAATTTGTTGGTCAAACATGAATTTGGACAGTCAAAACATGCCCAACATTTCTGGACGGAGTAAGTAAAATTTTCCATTTAATATTTTTCTAGAGTAATAGGGCATAGTCTTTGTCTTACCAAAGCAAACACCAAGTCACATTACAATATTTGGATGTGATACAAGTGGTGTTCTAATGACTTCCTTCCCAGTGCTTTTCTTCATATTGATTTCATGTATCCTTTTTTTTCCTAATACGCAGAGCCTTCGAGAGAAAGCTTTGGCATCATTTTTTGCTCTTTCAAGTTGCTTTTATTAGTCAATCACAGGGACACCTTCATTGTATCAGTGAATTGGTTAAAGGTAGCGATTTCAGCTTCCCTGGTCTATTCATCTGGGTTCTCGAGGACTATGACTCAGTAGAGTGGGTTCTGAAGCAAACATATTAAGGGGAATTATTAATGATTCCTTGGTCTCAGTAAAAACTACTTATACGCCTTTGAAACTTGGATGGAGGTAGTATTTGATTGCCTATTTGTTTGTCATTCTTTTATTGTGATGTCAAATTTGGATACATATTATAGTGATGTCTATCGTTTCATATCTATGTCTTTTACTAGGTATATACCCGTGCGTTGCTACGGAGTTAATATTATAAAACACAATATTTTTTGTATATTAATGTATTTTATCATAGCAACACACGAGCATATAGCTAGTTGGATTCTTATGTAGTGAGGTCACAACTATTTAATTCCATTATGCTCTATAGGTTGCATGTACACGAGATAGTTCACGGGCAACGTACTGATAAAGTGGTTCCTAAAGAGCTTCGGGCTATATGGCAGTAACGTACTGATAAAGTGGTTCCTAATGCAAGAACATACTGATGAAGTGGTTCCTAATACAAGAGCCGAAGTTACTTAAGGACTGGTACCGACATCAATGGCAAGGACGGAAGAAGTGGTGACCGGAGGGCTAGGGGTGCCTCATCACAGATTGCTACGACAGAAGCTGGTAGTACTATTTCAGCAGGAGCAACATCGTCTCCACACATTGTTAGATGTTTAGTTAAAAAATCACCCCGAATAAGAAGAAAGTGTAATATGGCCACTTAAATTGTAATATGTTAAGTGCAGTGTGTACCGGTATGTGAACTTGTTTGAAACTGTAATTTGTGAAATGAACTACTGTTCTCTAGTGAAAATAGTCTAGAATTCATTCAGTGATCTCAAGCACTGCTTTCTAGTAAAAATACTCCTCTATTTCCCTTGTAATCTATGAACTGCAGTTATTTCAGATTTCTGTAAAAATAGTCACTTAAATCTGCAGTTATTTCATATTTCTATGAAAACAGTCACTTGAATCTACTGACAGTCACTTAAATAAAACGTTAGAATTGGCTCCTAATTCATCAAAGATGTGCACATGACAGAAAAAACTACATATTCCATAATACGCTTCAGATCAGAAGGTTAAGAAAGTAAAAAAACTACTGACAGCAAATTTAAATATACTAAACCATCACCTTCTTCATAAGTTTCTGCATGTTCAGAATTGACACTGATGGACTGCCATGCTGAGGATATCGACGTAGAGCATTGTTCATTTTACATATGTAACTCCAGATGCCCTTGGAAAAAGCTAGCTTTGCCATCTCTATATTCATTCCATTGTCCTCATGATGCAGCACCGTGATTTGGCATGCATCCCTGCCTGGGATTGTATATATAGAAATGAAAAGAATATATAAACATATGTATCCCAAAGGATTTACACATGAAAGATTTAATTATAATAATATTTCATCCAGTAAAATAAAAGCAAGACTGAAATGCCAGTTCAAAGTTTAAAATTGCATCAAAGTGGCAAAAGACATCCTGTTGCATTCAATATAAGCAGGGGTTTGCCTTTGATCTAAAAAAGTGGCAACATAACTGATACAGAAAAGGAACAATTTACACCGACAACAAAAGGAAATAGAAGAGACTAATACCACACCATCAAATTTCAGTCTGCCCAACACTTCCTGTTTTTTTCTTAAAAAGCTCAATACGCGCGATGAAACAAAAACAAGATTAGGCTTAGTACAATACCAAAATAAAAGGGCTTACACAAAATTTCAAATATCACTTACTTTTCCTAATACACCATCCTGATCTTAGAAGTTGCACTCTAACAAACTTTCTCTGTCGTGCCGCAAGAGGGTGTTCACATTCCTGTCAGGATTAACAATTTACACAAGGCAAATTAAAAAATGCAAATCTGGTAGGGAGTGCAAAGGAGAATCGGGTGTCACCATCAGCACCACCATGTACGACACATATAGGGTAACCCAAGCATGAAATAAGCCTGCCAGCTTAGCTCATTTTGGGTAATAGCTATGAAGATATACATCAGTTGATTTTTTTGGCAATAGCTATGAAGATATTGCAGTCAAATACAGCAGTTATGGTTTCATTCACTTCATTCTGCATCAGCTCAAAAACTGCTATGACCTCATGACTGACATGGGATTTTTCTTTCTTTCTTTTTTTTCATTTGGAGAACATTTGAAGCAGCTGATGCTATGGCCATGGAAGTTGCACATGAAAATATACCAAATATTCCAGTCAAGATTAACAGCTTACGCAAGGCAAACCAAAAAAACGCAAAGCTGGTAGAGAGTGGAAAGGAGGATCAGATGTCACCATCAGCATCACCATGACACCATTTATGACACATATAGGATAACCCAAACATGAAATAAGCCTGCCAGCTTAGCTCATTTCCAATAATGTTATGTTTATAATGAGAACAGATAGGATGTACATCAGTTGAAAAGTTCTTCTACAATAGCTAATTAGCTATGAGGATTATAGATTACAGTCCAATGCAGCAGTTATGGTTTCATACTTTCATTCACTTCATTTTGCATCAGATCCAGATGTCCACGCGAATAATGTTCTACAATGACAACACAGACTGAGCCACGAGATTCCCCAAACAGAGGCAAGCTCTGGTGTCAGTACACCACGCACCTTGAGTGCGACACCCTTGACGGAAGAGTTCAAGCCGACGGACACCGAGGCTACGGCGACCACCTGCACGGAACGAGAGCGAGCGAAACGTAACCAGAGTGCATGCGGAAAAAAGAGGAGCTCGACCTCACGTACGCGGGTGGCTGTCCGTACCTGAGATCCGAGCGCGAAGGGAGCCATGGCCGACCCACCGATCGAACGAGGGGCGTTGGGGCGTGGGGGGAAGGGAAGGGTTTTGACCCGCGAGAGAAGAGGAGACGGGGACAGGGAGCGCACTGGATGCCCGAAAACATTGCACTAATCACCTGGAAGTTCCAAAGTTGGAGCTGACCAAGTCCGGGGAGGGCAGCGGCCGGACGGGAGCCGGCGCGCGGGTCGGCAGCGAAACGGGGCCGGTGGTCTGAGGCCGGACAGGAACCAGTGGTCAGAGGTCGTGCTGAGGGTGATGCCAGCTGCTGGAACGGGCCACAGGCGACGGCGGGAACAAGGACCGCCGTGGGGGGAGTACGACGCGCGTGGGGGCATTGTGAGCGGGGGCGACCGGGTTTCTCGGCGTCAGACGCGGGGCCGGTTTCACTGGGGGAGGCGGGGGATCAGGCATTGTGGTCACGGCATGTGCGGGCGCAGGGGCGGTCATGGGAGTAGGGAGGCGGGCCCCACGCGCGCTGGCGACGGCCGACGGTGGAAGGCGCCGTGATCTGGGGAAGGAGCGCGTGGTGGGGGTGGGCCGCGAGATTAGCTGTGACGGGGGCGGGAGGCGGAGCCATATGGAAGTGGTGGACGCCCTCCTTATGCTCTTAAGAAATCTCTACTAACTATTAAGCGCTTAGTGTAGACCGCCCCCGCCCCCCCCCCCCCCCCCCCCCGCTACCGCACGCCTGCCAGACCAACAGAACGCCCCCACGCCCGCCGCCGCCGCGCGAGCCGCAGCTCCGCTCGCGTCGCCCCACCGACCACGCCTCAGTCGCCCTGACCCCCGGCGCATTCTCCTCTCGGTGCCGACTCCCGAGATCTCCACAGCCCTCTCCAGAGAGGAGTGCCCTACTATCTACCGCCGCCTTCCTTGGTCGCCGCGCACGGCCTTCCTCGCCGCCCAAGCCCCAACCTCGACGACGCGCCTCGCGTTGTCGTCCCGCCTCGGCCCTCTTCTCACCCTGCCGATGGATCCAGCCGCCCCCGAGCCTATCCCCGCACCCGCCACCGACACCGATGCCGAGACCAATGCCGACACCGATGTGGAGGTTGGGGGCGAGGGCGCTGGGGCCGGGACCGAGACCGGGTCCGGAACGATGCCGGCTGGCGGTGTAGCGGAGATGAAGGAGCTGCCCGAGGAGCTTGCCAAGGGGGTGGTGTGCCTCAAATGCGAGACATCGGTCGAAGCGGCGGCGGCGGGGGTTGGTTATGATTGGGCTATCAACTGGGCTATTCGTGGATGGACTGCGCTTCACTGGGCTGCATGTTATGGAAGGTATCTCTAAAATAATTTCCCTTCCTTTTTGCATCTGCCCTTCCATGCTGAAATTTATGGTATTTCTGTAATTTTAGGGAGCGGACAGTTGGTGCCCTGATAGCAAGCGAAGCTGCATCAGGTGCTTTAACAGATCCAACGCAACAGTATCCATCTGGAAGAACTCCTGCTGATTTAGCATCAGAAAATGGTCACAAAGGCATTGCTGGTTTTCTTGCAGAGTCTGCTTTGACAAGTCACCTCTCAGCTCTTACATTAAAAGAGTCGCCGAGTGGCAATGTGGAAGAAATATGTGGATTAACAACAGCTGAAGGTTTTGCAGTATCAAGTTCTTCCCAGCTTGCTTGTGTTAATTCTCAGGAAGAGTCCTTAAAAGATTCACTTGGTGCAGTTCGTAAATCAACTCAAGCAGCAGCCAGAATATTTCAAGCTTTTAGGGTGGAATCATTCCACAGAAAGAAGGTTATTGAATATGGAGATGATGATTATGGATTGTCTGATGAACGCACACTTTCACTTGTTTCCCTTAGAGACCCAAAATCTGGACACGGTGATTCACATTTTGCTGCTGTTCGTATCCAAAACAAGTTCAGAGGATGGAAAGGAAGAAAAGAGTTTATGCTTATCCGACAGAAAATTGTGAAGATACAGGTAATTTCTATTTGCATGTCTAGTTTTTTGGGTCTGAAATCTCATATAACCTATAATAGTTTGGTTACATTGGTACTCTGTCTACCATTTTTTCACATAGTTAATTTGAGAAATCACTGTTTGTAGTTATTTACATCAAACTAATGACCTACCCCTGTTGTTTTTTCTTTGTTACGGAAATCTTTCCAAGCTCCACTTCCATGGTGAAGCAAGGTTTTCCAGCCACTGGCAATTATAATTTTGTATTTGATGAAACAACAGGCGAAAATCAAAGTATGTGGTGGTGGTTGTCGTAGTTATTTGAGGCGCACTTCTTTTGGATATTGGGCCTATCACTTACCTGCAAAGTTCTTAACGTTTCAGTTTCAGATGTTACATTTATTTGATGATGATTTAAAGCCATCACATTAAATTAGGCTGTCAAGTACAGATGTAGCGGTAAAATTCCCATCCCTTGTTTCTTTCCAGTATCTAAGAATACTCTTTTGTTTGTTAGGCCCATGTACATGGACATCAGGTAAGGAAAAACTATCGGAAGGTAGTCTGGTCTGTTGGCATCGTGGAGAAAGTCATACTGAGGTGGAGGAGAAAGGGAAGGGGTCTGCGAGGTTTCCAACCTGAGAAACAACTTGAAGGTCCATCATGGCAGATCCAACCTGCAAAGGCTGAGGCCGAGGATGAATATGACTTCTTGAAGGATGGCAGGAAACAGGCTACAGGTAGGTTGGATAGAGCACTGGCTCGTGTGCGTTCCATGAATTAGTATCCTGAAGCAAGAGACCAGTACCGCAGGCTGCAAGCCTGTGTTAACAGCCTACGAGAGTCCCAGGTCCTCCCTAACATATTAGTCACCCTTTTTTCAAACCCTGGTTTGAGGAAGCTTGAGTAGTGACCATTCTAACACTGTTTGTGCTGGTTGATGTTTGGATAGGCGATGCAGGACAGGATGCTGGCTGATTCAGCTGGTACCGATGTGGGTGATTTCATGACTAAATTGGAGGAGCCATATGCTTCTAAGAGCATGCCAAAGAGAGAACAATTTCCTACTGCAGATTGCTAAAGAGAGAACAATTAAAGAGAATCATACAACCTGAAGAGTACAACAAAGCCATATGCTTCTAAGAGCATGCCAAGAAAGGGCCACCCAATAAGAACCAGAAAAAAGCCAGCACCAAATGAGATAGTACCCTGTTTATTACATCAGCTAATTAGATATCATGGATTTTAAAGCCCCTCGGTGATGGGGTGGCTTAGCCCTCAGGTACTATTCTCATAGTGAAACTCTTCTGCATTCTCCTTCTGTGTCAATAGGAGTTTTTCTCTTTTAGAATTTGAGGGGTGTTTAGTTCTTTAATCCAGAAAATTATACAATCTATTGTGGTCAATTTTTTTTGCACCCATGATTTCTTTCTTATTTGGCTTCTAAAAAAACATTGAAGATGAAATAAGTAGGTCCTTATTTGTAAAAGCTTGTCCATGGATTTATTGCAAATCATAACACTGGACATGCAAGGTGTAGAATGATGGTTCTCGTGGCTACTGATTTTTGTAATATTGAATTTCCACGCTGAAATGAAACGTAATACTATATCTGATCCAAATTATAGTTCAATCTAGCTTTGTCTCTAACATCGACTAAGTTTTTATTGTATGCGTCTCACATGGTGTTTGCATGCATCATTTTCATTTAGATAAAGATTCGCTTACTCCTGGTCTTATCACTTATCCCATTTTTGGGGAAATACAATGTAGAAGTTATTTGTTGCTGCGGGGAC
Source organism: Zea luxurians (assembly GCA_029449295.1). NCBI lineage: Eukaryota > Viridiplantae > Streptophyta > Magnoliopsida > Poales > Poaceae > Zea > Zea luxurians. Next base: position 29,987,682 of record JAOPSE010000016.1, on the reverse strand, counting down.
ATTCTGAACTATCAAGTCTGTAATTTAACTACAGTTTCCCCCTCTCCATTGACTCATTTCAATACTGCAGATACTTCTTGATATGGATTATGGAAACTTACCTATCCTTCTATCACCATCTTGGTTTGCCTTTGCAGATCTTGAGTTATCTGGATGATAGGTGCAGAGTACAGCAACAAAGTATATTGCAATTGTCTCACGAATAATATTCAAGCTTGAATCTAAATTAAGTAGGCACATTATAGCAACAAAGTTAGAACAGTAATTTTCTCGTATGGATTTGATATACAAACTAACGTTCAGTCAAATAAAAAAGATATAACCTCTTGTTTTTCAAGGAAAGTAGTATTACTAATTACTCCACCATGGAAACCAAAAACGAGTATAATGCAATGATGATTTATCTTTTGAGAGATGAATGTTATGTGGCTGGCATAGGCAACATGGGTGCTTGTTTTTGTACTATCAATATGGCAAGAATCCTATGCATGGTATTCTACAACTTGGAACTAGCCAACACTGAATAGTTTTTCAGTTACAAGATACATAACACCCTTCTATACCTTGTCCATTTATTAGTTTCCTCATTTTCTAAATGATACATTTCCACTTTAAATATCTGTTAAACTTCATAATCTTCAGAATGTTTGGTACTATCAGTTCAGCTCTCAACCAGTAATTACCATTGACATTCTAACGATGACTATGTATTAGTCCCTCTGTTCCAAATTATAGATCGTTTTTTAGCTTTTCTTCATACCTATTTACTACCTCTGTTCTAAATTATGAAGACACTTTGGCTTTTCTATACAAAGTTTTTTTCTATACACTAAGATATACACTATGTGTGGATACATTTAGGATGAAGTGAGTATAAGGATTTGCTACTTATATTTTATAGCTTTGGCTATATTTCGGTGTTTTTCTTGATATCTATCTACAATGTGTCACATTGTATTTATTTTGCCTCTATACTAAAACTAAATTAGTAAACGTAACTGGAATTTACATGTTCTATAAATGTAACTGGAATTTACTTATATTTTTATAAACAACACAATGGGCTTGGTTAAAAGGTTTCAACAATACAAAATCATTTGTTTTTTCTCTCTAATTGTTATGACTTGCATTTCTCTGCGTTTTTGATCGATTGTAAAGTTGTTGCATTGGTAGGTCTTCTAACTTTAGATTATTATGCTGCTGCGATTGTGAGAAATTGCAGAGCATGCTGTTGTTTGAGTCCCTTACTCACTTTTAGGCTTTAGCCTTCTATATTGTTAACTTCATTCTTTAGGAAGCTTCTGGATGTCTGTCTGTGGCCATTATTATTATGTTTACTAATGATATGATATGTATTTGTTGTTGGGTATCAGTATTATTAACTGTTAACCTGTTACTTGCATGATTTATTTGTCCTCACTTAATTTACTATGTGGACGACATTTTTCTCATCCCTCAATGTTCACAGTGTCATTATGATTTTAGTTCATGGACTACTGTTATAACCTTTTCCATGAACAATTAATGTGCTAGCGAATTCATTCTTAATTCATTTTTTCTGTGCCTCAGAGTCCCTTTCTTTCACATTTGTTCCTTTATTTCTTTTCAAATGCCCTGTAATATTCACTAAATTTCCACTGGACCTATGCTTATAAAGTTATTAATTTGTTTGCATCTAACTTGTTTCTAGATATTTGTATGTGTCACCAGCATTTCCCCAAGAATATCTGATCATTTTACATTTTTATTCAAGTTATATAAAGCCTATGTTGATTTGTCTCTTTATTGTTTTGATAGAACATTCTTCTCCTACCTGTACTAGAGCTCAAACCATTGCCATTGAATTAAGTGCAAACTATCTGTTAATTGCAGCAGCAGTGAAAACATTTCTGTCGGCGGCAGAGCGAGAGCGGATGTAGTCTGTGCAACGGCGGCTATCATTGGACCTGTGGGCATCCGCGTCCACGACGTGATCATCAAAGGAAACACCAGGACGTAGGACGATCTCATCGAGGCGGAGGTTGCCGAGCTGCTCTGCGCCGCCAGTGTCTCTACAGTGCGGATGCACGATCTCGACATCTTCGACGCCGTCAAGATCATGCTCGACGCGTGGCCGCTCGAGCTGCCTGGCACCACCAACATCGTCATCGAGGTTGTTGAGGCGGCCAACCCCCTCACTGCCATTGGAGATAGGATCCTTACTCCTGCAATCTGATGTATTCAGAATAATAGTTTATGAGTAAATCTAATGCAACTGCAATCTAAGATGTAGTTTTTATATGTTGTATGTAGTTCTTCTGTAGCAAGTGGAATAAGGTTCAGAATCAGAACATGAGATACATGTATTTTTCCCTTCTCTGTATGGTTATATTGTTTTCATTGTTGAATCTGGTGTACTATTTTCCATGATCTGATGCTGATGAGGAGTATAACTTATTTTACCTATACTGATTGGTATAATATCTTCCATTTCTGACAGATGTGGTTGTAACTGTCGCAATATTCATATTAATTGGCTTATTCTAAATGCAACACTACAAGACAAAATTGGATGGCTCTTTGCACCTTTGGTGCTACTTCGGTTTATTCTAACTGGGAGCGTTGAGTTAGTGAACATACACAAATACAACAGTTATGTTCTAAAAGCCTATAATCCAGTCTACACCTTCCGGTATTTCAGACGAGGCAATTCTGAGATTTGGACATCTCCTAGAGTGGTGATGCTTGGCATCATATGTCATTGGCAATTTAACTGCTACTTTTGTATTAATTGTATGATAAAATAGAGTTATCTATATGCCTTTTCTATCAACATTTTTAAATATTTTCGTTCCGTAGCAATGCACGAGCATTTATCTAGTAGTAGAGATTAATTTTTAACTTTCGTAACGACACACGGACATATACCTAGTACATATGAAGAGGAGGGGACCATCCGATTTGGGGGCCAGGGCGACCGTCCTGGTGGCCCTCTACCCAAATCTAACACTACGAATAAAACTAATAATTGGGTTAAAAAATCCATTACGTTGATTACATAAAAGTTGTCACACGAACCAAGAAAAGGCCAATGTGAGCTTAAAATAGTGTAACCCATTTATCATTAAGTTATATTTCTATATGAAAAAATTACTTTCTTAATTAGTTCCAAAATATTAGTCGCTTTAGACTTTAAATTTTACGTCTATATTAAAAATATATGACAATAAATCTAGACATATATATAATATATATATTAAGTATTGTAGGAATCTATTTAAATGCTAAAACGACTAATATTTTAGGACGGAGGGACTATTACTTTTTTAGATAACTAAGATATTGTATAACTTTGCCCTTGACTATCATGAATTTCCCATTGTGAAACCACCGAGCATAAAAGGCACCAAATGACTTCAGAACTTAGCACAATCAAGCAACTTAACATATTTTAGTAAATAATTATCTATGGTGTGTTTGGTTCAGCTTTCAGAACCAAATTCCCAATTTAACTCATTTTATTCAAAATATTTATTTAAAAATATAAATTTTTATATTAAGCACAAACTATCTTTAGTGATAAAACAAATCACAAAAAAATGATAACTCATTATTTTTTAAATAAGACAAATGGTTAAAGTTTTTTTAAAAAAGTCAACGATGTCATATATTTATGAATGAATGGAGTACAAGTTGTCATGTTCTTATAAAAATCAAAGTTAACAGTTGTTTCAACTAAACAAAATTTAGATTATTCATAATTATTAGCTCATACCAGTCTTCTCATAATTCATAACTAGAATTAGATTCTCAAGAATCTACAACCGAACCAAACATACCCTTCTTAATGCTAAAAAGTTAAAAAGTATCATGGTGAATATACATTCAATAGATCACTCTAAGTGCTCACCAACCTGACCAGTTGTGCGTGTGACTTTGTATCTGTTTTTGATGGAAAGAAGGCCCTGTTTGGGAACAAAGTTTTTGAAAACCACAGTTTTTGAAATACTATACTATACTTTAGTTATGACAATACCGTAGTTTATAATACCGCAGTTTTGAAAACTGAGGTCCAGAGCTAAGTTTAGAATGACTTAAAACAACTATAGTATTTGCAATACTTCAGTTTTGAAAACAGAGATTTTACCCTGCTTGCCAAACACCATTATGTATATAATACTGCAGTATTTGAGAATACTGCAGTATTCTTCCAAAACTGCAGAAAAACTTTGTTCCCAAACACCCCCGAAACTTGCATCTTATAATAAAATCCCAATGGTTTGATCAAATCCTGAAACTCATGTGATTGCTCAGCCAAAATGCAGTCCTTCCTTGGAACATACTAATCATAGCGACCGTAGCCGTAGCACATGCACACAAGCCTTCCAGGTATTTCGTTGAGCCGGACGCAGACAAGCGGAGAAGGGAGTATACGTCGCGATGTACGTGTACCTACGAGTGCTTCATGCGCGTGGCGGTGTTGCCCCATGGCATGACGGTGGGCTCAGGTGAGGCCCTCACGATGGTGATGAAGTAGACTGGCTCCCTGTAGACCCCCGGCACAAGGCGGATTACGACGCACACCCGGTTGCCCAGCAACACCGTATCAACCGCCGCCTGCACCATAGGGAAGGACTCCCCGTCCCCCTTCCCCAGCGACGCTACCTTCAGAACCGCCTCACCAGGTGTTGCTGCAGCGTCGCCTCCCCCGTTGGTGTTGTAATTCATCGCCTCTGCCATTAGATTGGACACAACAGCCAGACGCAAGCGGGCGCCGCAGATTAGATGGATGCGGCGGGGTTAGGGTTTAAGCGACGGCGGTCGAGGCCGTGACGCTTACCGGGATCTACAAGATTGTCAACGCGAGGAGCGCGGCGGCGTTGTTGGGCAGCAGGAGCCTCGCCACCTTGGTCTGGAAGCATCACGAGCCCGACCGCCGACAGCGGTATGGGAGGCGAGCGAAGAATATATGGTATTCTGGTATCGGTGAGCGAGCCAGCCGTTCATAAGGTTCAGCGTTTCAGCGTTCCTGCTAGGTAGGTACTAGGTATTGATGACCGTATGATTTCCATAGACGTCTAAATCTAACGGTTGTGATATATAAAAGAAAACTCGCTCTTTTATAGTAAACGAGATTTAGATAGTGTTTGATGTTGAATAATTAGACAATTTTGATATTAAATCCTGAATATAAATCATGACTAAATCAGAAGAACTGAAATAAAAAGTCAAATCAGATTATGCGTACTGATTAGACATACTGATAGATGGCGCAGACCGGAATCAGCAGGGTCGACGATGTCGAAGCAGCGGGGTTGATGATCAGCGGAATCAGCGAGCAGTCGCGTGAGGACGCTTCCCAAAAACCTTATTCGCCCTCTCCCGGTGCAGGATCTAGAAGGACGAAGGGTTCCGGAGACCTGCTCTCTCGATCGCAGATACACGTCGGCGGTTGGGATGAAGGAACTGAAGGAGGCTCAGTTGTGAAGAGAGGCGAAAGTGAAAACTGCCAGACGCCTTTTATAGGGCCGAGTCTACGGCCAAATGGCTATCTTTGATCTTATCCGCCCGCGAAAATCTCGCGTTCAGTTTAGATTTTATAGCGATCGGTTAGAATTCTAAACTTAACAGCCAAGTAACCAAAAAATTCAAACAACAAAAGGAAGTCGCGCCCCCGCAAGGCGAGGGGCCGGATTTCGGCAGACCATTCACGCGTATGTCGTGCGCCCTTCGCCCCGCCAGGCGAGCCAGCGCGCGCGATTGTGGCTCTCCACACTCTCTCCTCTCATCCATGACTTGGTGAGTGAGTGTGGTTTCCATATTTAAACTAGTTCCACCTCACTAGGACTAGCAATATGGTGCTATTGGTTCCACCATTCCCTAGTCATACACTTATATGAACTTTTGAGATTTTCCTGTGATTTATTTAAATTTCTCAATTGGGCCTAGCCCATAAATCCTAACATTTGAATGCACTACAGATAATAGTTAACTGCTAAAATTAGCTGATGACACACAAACTTTCTAGATAATAGTTAGCTAGCTAATTGTGCTATTAGTTGTTTAGCCAATAACTATGGCAACGACTGCTATACAAGCAATCCTTCTTTGCAAGCGTGCAAACAAACTATCTGGTACATTAGATTACGATTCAACCACAGATACAATAATGATTTATTAGGGTTTTTTTATAAAGATTATTGAGCTGGTGGTGGAAGAGTTTAAGTGTTAAATGTGACCTACGGTTGGATCGTAATCTAATGGACCAGATAGTTTACTTGCATGCTTGCAAAGAATGACTATTTGTATAGCCGTCGTTGTCAATAACTATTAGCTCTATTGTATTCAATCATCCTTTTATTCGCCGTTCAAGAGTCAAAATGTCAAAAGTTTCTTCGTACGTAGAGTAATTTTTTACATCTATACTGTACACATACGACTTTCGCGGTGGTACAAGCCGGCGACGAAGCAACGGGAGGTCGTGCAGTACTGGTGTGCGCAGTGCGCTCCGCGAACACGAGACCAGTTGAAAGGTAATTAGGACCTCTTTAGCAGCTCCTCTAAAAATATGTTCGGCTCTAATTTATATGCAGAAGCTTCTCCTCCACCAGAGCTTTTTTTTAATTGTTTGGCTAAACGGCTTCTCACACGGTCACGTCACGCAAACAACTCTCCCGTTCGCATGCACGTGCTGCCTTTGTCTATGGCATAGCCGGGTGTCAGTGTCTCAGAGCCAATTTTTGCGGCTCCAGCTCTCACGTCCAAAATGGCTCCGGTTACCGCTAAACTACCATTGTGTAACTGTTTTTTGCGCGGCGTTTGGGAGACAGAGCCTTTGCCACCGGGGAGCCCTCCCAAACTTCCTTTCCTTTCCGTTCCACGGTAATAATCAACGGTCGGCCATAATTTATCGGCCTATCTACAACATTGAGTGCGTGTTACGCGCCCGGTCAAATATATATTGGGACCAATAAAATCATACTCCCTCTGTTTTTTTTAGTTATCGCTGGATAATGTAAAATTGAACTATCCAGCGACAAAAAAAAAACAGAGAAAATATTATATATAGCAAATAGACAAAAAAAAATTAATGCAACGTTAAATTTAGACAAAACAAGCCAATGTAATTATAGAACAATAGGCTATAACACGTAGAACGCCATACTAAACATATATGAAGGGGTTTTAAGTGCTTGCTCCCCTGCAACGATTGGGTCACAACAATAGTCTTGTTGTTGATCTCTCATGCATCATTCTCACAAGAAGGTAGCATTCCAATTTCAGTGGATGTAAATTTCAGGCTAGTATTAAAAAAGTCACTCGATGATTCCTTTGATTGTGTGTACACGAGATGGACTGACCTATGGAGTGTGGATTCTCGTGTAGGGGATGGGAGGGTTCAAGGGCGGACCTTCATGTTGCACGAGGGGACCATCTTTCGTGACTTTTCTTGGTCGGGGCTCCGATTGAGCTTCTTTTTAAGAGCATCTCCAGAGAGGCTCTAAACATGGTCCTATTTTAAATATAGGGCTCAAAAGCATAAAACATCCTTTCAATTGTGGGACTATTTTTTAAAAATTTCATTAGACAATTATAGGGCTCGGTCTATCGAGTCCTTAATATAGTACCCCATATACTAAAGTCATATCATCATTTCCACTTAATCATCAACCATTTATTTCCTAACAACATGATTTATTTCCTAAATAACATTTTTAAGGCCTAACTGTTGGAGTTGACGTTTCTTTTGAAACCCTAAACATTCTAAATATGGTTCTATTTCAAATTTTAGAACTCTATTTTAAGGTTTGTTGTGGGAGACACTCTAATACAATATCGTGGGGCAATCTTTTCCTTACGAGCCAAGTGATACTTGTTAACTGTCAATCAAATTTCTTGTCGGGTATTGTAATTACGGGTACCCGGATTATGCCACTAAGCATACCTAACACCTGAGTACATTGAAATCATAAACCAAAAAACACGCTCCCCGAGGTCAAGCAGGGTCGAATCGTGATTCGTCTGAGACCCTGCTCAACGGTTACTCAAAACTACGCCTCACCCGAGCCCATCCTCGAACGAAGGCTGCGCCCGTGTGGATCCTCGACTTGCCCGAGGGACCCCCTTTTACAGAAAGCAATTTTCGTCTTGCTCGAGGGCATCTCGGATGAAGGCCAGCCTCGAGCCTGGCCTCGTCCAAAGATCTCGAGAATAATGAAGACGTGCACATTAAATGTGACGATACGAATACCTGTTCTATGTGATACCGTAGTCAATAGAGGACGATGGGACGACGGTCCCATCTACTTTGCACCGACTATGATGACGCACGCCCGTGAATAACGGACACTGCTCCCCACTCTGGTCACTGTTCTCGAATAACTCTGGATGGGACATGCAACGTAGGCATAGCCTCACCCTCGAGAGGGAGCTTTGCCTCGTCCGAGGTCGGCCTCAGGAAGAAACTCTGCCTCGCCCGAGCTCAGCCTTGGCCAACTGCCCTGGCAGAAGCCACCAACTCCCCACGAATCTCGCAGGATACCACTCTGACTACTGTTCTGACCACTTCGCTACACGACTGTGTGTCTAAGCGTAGGCCCAATCATGGCCTTGGGAGAAATCTCCACCTCGCCTGAGCATGCCTCGGCCAAACAAAATCGACAAAAGGACGTCCGACGCCACCAACTCTCCACAAAATCCGCTGACAATGGGATGGCTATAGAAGCTAGAGGGCTGATGTCAAGTATGCTTTATGCCAGATGGGACGAATTACCATGCACTTCTATAGCACCTCAAAAATTCAAATCTTGAAATTTTCTCAAACTCGCTCTAAATTCAAAATGAATTTTAAATTTCATTTTAAAATGTTTGTTTGCAAGTTGATCTCAACAAATAAAATTTAGTGGTCTATATTCTCTCCAAAATCCTCCTTAAAATATCCTACAAATATTTCCCCAGTGATCCCCTCAAATTCTTTCCAGAGATACTGCTCATATATTCCACTGATAATCCTCCAAATATTTTCCTCCTGAGAAATACCTTCGGAATCATTTTTAAAGTCCCTACAAATATTTTCTTCATAATTTTCCTCATGCTCATACATATATGTATGCCTCCAGTGTCATACGATGAACTCTACAAGCTAATTTCACTTATACATGACTAATACATGCTTATCTCCCACTAATCCTCGCATCTTCTCACTAATCCTCGCCTCCTCCCCCTAATCCCCCACCTAACCTATAAATAGAGGGGCAAGGGCCTCCCCTCAAGCCACACCAAGCCATTTCATGGCAACTCTCTCCCCTCCCACACGCCAACTCCCACTCCCACACAAGCACAACACAAGCACAAGGATCGTTTGGTCGTTCATTCAATCGTTCGTCCACCTATTCTTAGTTTGTTCGCTCGTTCGTCCGATCATTCGATCGTTCGTCCGATCATTCATGGTTCGTTCGTCCGATCGTTCAATCGTCCAAATAATCTTTGTTCAGCCGTTATGCTGCCGAAATTCCGATCGTTTGTTCGTCCGATCGTTCGTACGTTCGTTCATAGTTCCTATTCATCGTTCGTTCATAGTCTCTATTCATCGTTCATCGTTCTTCAGCGTTACTGTTCATCATCGTTACTATTCATCGATGATAGTTATTGTTACTCTTTCATCGTCACTGTTCATCGTTATTATTCATCGATCATCCGATCACCCAAATTTTTAGCTGCTCATCCATCATGTTGTCTAGCTCACCTAAGACCTGTCAGACCAATATTCTAGTCTTACGAACTGAAAGTTGCCTAGAGGGGGGGTGAATAGGCAAGTTAAAACTTTTTCAACAAAAACTAGAAGCAAACTGGGTAAAACTGAATTGATCTCGAAATTCACCCAGTTAACTTTGGAAATGAGATGTTCTAGTTGATCCACAGGGTTCAAAATAGTAGATCTGAGAAGGGCACTTCTCAAAATCCACACACCAAATATATATAAACAAATCTTCCATGCAATGGTGAGAGAACGAAGAACACAAACAAACACAATGAGCAAGAATACAAGAGACACGAGATTTATCCCGAGGTTCGGTCACACCACCAAGGTGCCCTACTTCCTCGTTGAGGCGCCCATAAAGAGCCGGGTCTCTTTCAACCCTAATCCTCCCTTTGCCGACCACAAAGGTCAAGCCCACACACTAATCTTTGCTCAAACGAGTGGGTAATACAAACTTTCTTGTGGTCTTCCACAAGATTTGGAGACTCACAAGAGACACCTAGTCGTCTAGGAGCTAGAAGCTCCAAGAGTAATGAATCCACAAAGAACTCGATGTAGTACCAAAGCTCGAATGAAGAAGAGTAAGAGAGATTTGGAGATGAAGCTCAAAAACCGCAGCTCTCAAACTCACTCAAAGATTTCTCTCCAAAGATTTGAAATGGGAGAGGCAAGAGGTGTGTGAGAGAGAGTGAGAGGAGTTTCTCAGGTTGGGAATGAAGTTTTGTGCGTGCTCTCCTGTGGGGAAGAGTGTGGGAGGTGTATATAAAGGTGCCCCCAAAAGCTGGTGGCCGTTGGGGAAATCTGACTGAAATTCGGTTGAACCGGTTCTAAAACCGGTTGAACCGGATTCCACCAGTCGGTTTTCGGTTCACTGGCGGACTCAGTCGGAGACTGGACCGGACTCAAATTCGGTTCAACCGGTTTCAAATTCGGTTGAACTGGATTCAAAATTCGGTTGAACCGGTTTCAAATTCGGTTGAACCGGTTTTCCAAAAATCTGCACATGACTTTTTCTGACAGGACTGACTGGCAGACTGGCAGTGACAGAGGGGAACAGTGCAGAAACCGGTTGAACCGGTTTGCAAATTCGGTTGAACCGGTTTGCAAATTCGGTTGAGTCAGGCCGAAATTCGGTTGCTCCGTTTTGCAAATTCGGTTGAGCCGGGCCAAAATTCGGTTGGTCCGTTTTCAAAATTCGGTTGAGTCAGGCCAAAATTCGGTTGCTCCGTTTTTCAAATTCGGTTGAGCCGGGCCAAAATTCGGTTGATCCGTTTTGCAAATTCGGTTGAGCCAGGCCAAAATTCGGTTGAACCAATTTTTGAAACTGTTGCGCAGATTTTGAGAAAAGTGAAGTGAAACAGGGGTAAAATGGAAGTTTTAGATCAAGGATTTTGAGCTTTAGTACCAACACCAACCTTCTTTATGGATCCCTCTTGATAGTACGACGATTCCTATACTCAAGTTAGATAAAATATAATTAAGTAAACTCCTTGAGTCATTGGTGTCTCAAGTGTGATTTCTCCATGGTGTTGCTTCATAAGGATCACAAATATCTTTGTCTCACCTTTTGAAGCAAACACAAATCGAGCCTGTGACTTGTGCCATTTCACCATATATGAGTTCAAATCATGGCTTCAAGTCACCTTACTGATGCATCAACATGTTGTAACTCTTCATAGCTGATTAGTTCATCGACTTAGTGCAAGTACTCTCTTCTTCACCTTAGCCATGGTACCTTGGTCTACAAGCCGTCGCTTGGCCTTCACCTTCGCTTAGTTCCTCGAAGCCCTTTCCTTGCTATCTTCACCCTATCAAGCCATTCTTGAGTCACATCCTATTGAGCATCCATTGAGAGAATCATTTCTTCAATATTGTGACCCTTGCTTGAATGTCATCTAGATATAACTGCTAAGATCAATCAAGCTCTAGTTTGATTCTCATATATTCATATATGGACTAATAGTAATATGGTCAAGCCAATTCACGATTCCTCATATCTTATTCACTTTGGCTTGACCAATCCTCTTAATCACTTCAACCTCTATTATGATCATATTTATGCATAGTGATTTCTCAGGACTTGTCCATATATTCAAACCAATATAGAGACCATATTATATCCATTTGCATTGTCTCACTGGTTATTTGACCTTGTGTTGAACCTTGTTCACTGATCATTATACACTATTCAAGTATGTTCATCACACTGAATTCCCTGTTCAACACTTAGCAAACTTGTTAGACCTTTAAATGTGTTGTTATCCAAATCACCAAAACTCACAAAAGGGATCAATGCACTTTCACGAACTCCGGTGACTGTGATTTTCCTTCCAGTAAGAACTTCCCATCTGGTCACTCATCCTAGATTTCTCCAAGTTGAGCATGCTTTACTTTGAGATTCTTTCGAACCAGGCTTCCAAACTCATATTCCAATAGTTCTTGTTTCTAAATTCTTATCAAATTATTCTCTATCCAACCATGTCATCCCTTAAGCATGGTTCATATTCCAGAAAACTTCGGCGTTTCAGACCCGCGAGGACCGTCGACCGACTAGTAAATTTGTCGCTGTGTGTCTCTGCCCAGATGGGTTGATGCAAGATGGAACACAAGAGGGAAATGAGGCTTATGTTATCTTGCACCGGGGTGTTCGTAGTAGGGGTTACAAGCGTTGCGGGAGAGCGAGAGAGAGAGAGAGAGAGAGAGAGAGAGAGAGAGAGAGAGAGAGAGAGAGAGAGAGAGAGGGTTCGGCCTTAAGGAGAGCTGTCTGAGTCTGCCTCTACCGCATCTCTCCTACTCTGCCTGCCTCTGCTCGTCTGCGTCGTGCGTCCGTGCGTTTTTTCCGTCCTCTCCTCCTCATCCCCTCCTCCCTTCAGGAAGGCCCAGGACATCTCCTTTTATAGACGCAAGGAGACGCCCAGCTGTACAATGGGGGTGTAGCTATGAGCTATCGTGGCTAGCGGGGAGGTGCCTTGAGCCCTGTACATGTTCTAACGTGGCCGTTGGAGGAGTGCCTTGAGTCCTGTAGAAGCATAACTGGCGGTGCGGCATGGATCCTGCTGACGTTTCCTTGTTTCCTTAGGGGGTTGAGAGCAACTGACGTCATGGGCGCACGCGGGGAACCATTATTACCTGTTATCGGAGTAACTTAGATGGGACACCGGTCTTGTTCCTTCGTAGCCTAAAGCGGCTAGCTAGGGGTAGGGTAATGATGTATCCCCTGTAGCGTAGTCGGCCCGAGGCCGAGGTCGGGCGAGGCGGCGACTCCTCCGAGGCCGAGGCTGAGGTCGGGCGAGGCGGAGTCCTTCTTCCGAGGCCGAGGTTGGGTGAGGCAGAGTCCTTCTCCCGAGGCCGAGGCTGAGGCCGAGGTCAGGGTCGGTCGAGGCAGAGACCTTTTCCCGAGACCGAAGCTGAGGCCGAGGCCTGGGGTCGGGTGAGGCGGAGCTCCCTGTTGCGCCCGAGGCCAAACTCGGAAAGGGCGGTGACTGTTGTTAGTCTTTCCCTGGTGGCTGGCACAGTTGCCGGAGCAGGGTGAACAACGCTGTTTCCCTGTCAGAACGGTCAGTAAAGGGGCGAAGTGACTGCGGTCACTTCGTACTTGCCGACTGAGGCACGCGTGTCAGGACAAGGTGTCAGGCGATCCCCGCATTAAATGCGCATGCGATACGGTCGGTTGGTAAGGCGATTTGGTCGAGGTCGCTGCACGACAAAGTCTACCCGAGCTGGGCTTCGGGCGAGCCGGGGGTGCTCCCACTGCCTGAGTAGGCCCTCGGGCGAGGCGTGAATTCGTCCGGGACTACTGTTCCCACCCGAGGCTGGGCTCGAATGAGGTCGCTGTAACACCCCAGGTGTTTATATTCCACTCGACAACGAGTACGAATTTAAGCACGTAATCAGTGGATAAAACGGATGTTAAATTTTAAACATCTTCGCCTATCGCAATTTTAAAATCGCATATGTTCCGTTTGTCGCGAGTGCGATATCATTTTTACTTCTATTTATTCGGGCTCTTCCGAAGTTTTCGTGCTGTTCAAAACATATTTGTTCTGAAAATCGGTGCATCCGGTGAGTATTTAAAATTCATCGCTCACGCGAAAACGAATTCGGAAGCTCGACCCACTCTTACGACTTTTTATCCTGGGCAAATTAATTTGAACTCGACGACAAAAGTGTTAATGCAAAATTAAATCGAACCACACTCAGAATCCAAGAAAAACCAGGCGCAGGATTATTGCTTGTGTTGTTCTCCGATTGAATATTCGGATAACGGCAAAATTCTTTCAGGTTCAACTAAATCAAACGTCGACTAAAATATCGAATTTAATCTCGTCCGGTTTGCACCTGTCTACAGCTCGCTCCCATGACAATGCTGACATCGTCTCTAGGGAATTCCGATTGCGATGCCGCATTTGGCTCGCACGGGTTAAAATTTATTTCTTTCTAAAGTATCGAGTCTTGTGCCAGTTTAAAATTAATCGGTTAAGATGAACTAAAATTTTCGCTTAAGTACTTCGCTCGGTTCGAGCAATCTCTATAAATTCAGTAAATGCGCTATTTGGGGCAGGCTGTTTAGATAAACCGAAACTGGAACCATTACTGGCTAATTCGGTTTCCTGTTTCAAAATCCGAGAAAAATAATATGCGTAGTCGTATAGCATATTGACCAGTGTACATTGCTAAAAATACCAATTCAAAATATCTGTGAATCTAAAAAAAAGTAAAAAAAAAATAAAATATCCTAGCAATCTCATCCTATCACCGACTAAGTAGCAGATTTTTGTTCTGTTGTGCTTATCCCCTTTCCGTATGTCTCTCCCCTGGATAAAAATGGGGCCGTGCGTGCTTCTTCTCCCCGCGCGGTCCTCTGTCCGGCCACCCTCGCCCCAGCTCGGCGCTCCTCTGCTCGTCGGCTTCTCCTTCGAGCGCCCATCTCAGCTGTCTCCTTGCCCTAGCTCGGTCAAACGCCTGGGCAATAGTCTTCTGCACGCGCCGTGCTTCGTTCCCACTGCTGGGCGCATGTCCTGGAGCTCCTGCGCGTTTCTTCCCTGCTCAATGCCCAGCGCTCCGTTCCTGCATCGCCTGGCCGTGATTCCCTAACCATGGATGCGCGCAGCTCCCTGGCACTTCCTCCCTACTCGGTTCCTATGCGTGCTCGCTGGCCGGAGTTTGCTGGTGAGCTCGCCCATGGCCGAGCTTGGGCCGCGCCCCTCCCTTGCTCCTCCGTTCGGCCGACTGTCCCCATCCCGGCTCGCACCCCCATGGAGTAGCTCAAGTCTTGCGCGGCAAACAAGGAAGAAGCAGCCGAGTTCCTCCTTGCGCGCGCTGCCGAGCGCCCTCCCGGCTTCCTGCTCACCGAGCTCGGCTTCGAGTTCGTGTCTCCCATGCCGCGGCACTTCACTACGCGTTGTGGTCTTCCCCCAAGTTCCTATGGTGCTCGGCACCCCTGCTCCCTGCTCCTGTCCCTTCCATGGAAACCGCACCGTCGCGCTGGTTCTAGATCTCCTTTGCGCGCCCAAGCCTCTCCTTCCTCCTCCTGTAGCTCGCCCTGCACGTCTTGCTCACCCTCCAGCTCGCTTGGTTCTTGCGCGCGTCGAACTTCTGCTTGGCGTCCAGCTTCTCTGTTTCCTGACCCGCGCGACCAGCCGAGTTCGACTCCGCCGTGAGCTCGTCCCTGGCGCTCGACACGCAGTCGCGCAGCTCGCGGAGCTCTCTTGCCGTGGCCGTCGCGTCCCTGCGCTTAGCCTTTAGTTCAGTCTCTATGCGCGCGAGCTCGCCGGTGTGCTGTTAGTCTAACTTGGATCTCGCCCATGGCGTTGATCTGTCCGTCCTACCGTCGCTTAGCTCGTGCGCGCCATGTGTATTTTTCCCGCTTGGCATACTCTTTTGCTGGTGGGCGAGCATCTCACTCATGGTGCCCAGCTCACTCATGGTGCCCAGCTCGCGTCCACCTTCGTTGATTGTTGACATTGTGCGCTCGGCTTCTTTGGCACCGATTCGCGCTCGCTCTTGTCCATCGTCGTGTCATCGCTGCTCGTACCTCGCTTGTCAGCTACCATATCCAACTTCCACAGCAACGTTGTTGTTCTCTCTTTGGTGCTCGTTGCCAACTCCGCTACCTGTTTGAACTGGAGTTCGTCGTCATCTTGCCTATGCCATGACCACAATTTCCTGTGTCCCTTGTCCACGTCATCGTTCAGTTCCCTCGCTTCGACGCTAGTCCCTACGTGATACCTTCAAATTGTGATCGCGCGGACAAAAGGATCCCCAAGAGAAGATGTCCAAAGATCGGATGGTGGTGTGTGTGAAGTTCGTGTGGCCCCTGCCAAGCGCTCGACAAATTGCCTGGATCGGAAAATCGCTACCGATCTCACGGATTCGTGTCAGCTGTTGAAACGGTAAGCTGATAAATTATTCAGAATAGTTCGATCGTTGAATAAAATAATGTGTTAGGGCGAGGCTTATTAAGGTGCTCGATAAATTGCGTAAGTCACGAAACTCTCGTCGACTTCGCAGTTCTTGCAATTATCGAGCCAGGTTCCGTTATAGCGAGTTCTTTTGCTATTCCGGTCAATTTGCTAAATTAATGTACCGAGTAGAATATTAGTAGGCCTATGTGGTAAAGAAATATTTTAATCACTTGTAAAGATGTAGTATAATTTATAAAGCAAGAGATAAGGTTAGCATTTAATCAATTAGCTAATGAGTTGTGTTTAGGCTGACTATGTTTAATGTGTTGTTCGTGATGTTTGCGTTAGATTTGTTTAATCTGGAAAACCGTAATTATTGCGCGTAGTCGTATATTAATAACTAGTGTTTCTGTACAAAATTGTGCAACGCCTCGCCGCTACGAATTTAATTCGCTATCGCGTAGCACTATTTAGGTTCATAATATTCCTATCTATATGCATTCATATGCATAATGCATTTCATTCAGGTACGATAATTAATCGCGTGATGCGGAAGACGACCCAAGTCGATCCCAAGCGTGGGCCAATCCATAGGATGATACTGATGGACAAACCTGAAGATGGTCGTCAAGTGGACGTCATCTAACAAACACTAACGTAGTGTTTATTCCAGGCAAGCCCCGGTGCATGCAACCCCTTCCTTGTGTTTTTAAATAATTTTTGCACACTTTAAGTCTAGTGAAATGTGCATTAGGTTTATAGGAGTTGCTTGGAAACCCTTTGATGCATTGCCTTCCTTGAAATCCATACCTTTATAGATACTTCTGGTGAAGTATCAAAATATTATTTACAAAAATGCTTATCCCTGCTTAGATCTTGTGGATAGAGGTTGTCCTTTGCGTTAATGCCTAGCTCAGGGGTTATCCTGAGGAAGGATTGCTTCTGTCTGCAAGAATATTTTCATTGGGAGCAATGGTGGGATCTTACTGCAAAGTTCCCTGTGATGCTCTTTTCATCCTAAGGAATACAAACAATCCTAAGGGTGGAAGTACTTAAATCGGGACTTGGGCTGGGAACAGGTGATGTTCTACCCAGGTTGATTAAGGATTATACTGAATGTAGGCTTGGATGATCGAGGACCCTTTAGCTGGTCACATGCCTCGTCATGGGTAAGCCTTGCCTCGGGCAGACTAAGGCCAGAATAAGATAACACAAAATGGGCGTGGAGCGGTGGCGAGAGTAGCGTGTACCCTCCGTAGCAAGAGGCTGGACGGTGGTGTATCTGTGCTCTCGGTTTGCGTGAACCTGATCTGGTCTTAAGAACCCCGGTGGCGGGTTGACATATGCAAGGGTTAAGTGCTACATATGTCGTGTGATTGGAGATCCTCAACTGAGTATAATCGATTCGGATCGCCGTACCTTCGCGGTTATGAAGACTTGGTCACTGCCCTGCAATCTAAGTCATGGATGGAATCTTAATGAGCAAAAATCATGTTGGATTGATTAATGTGATGGTGAAATTAGACTAGATGCAAATAGAGTATATTAATACTTAATTTGGCGTTAAAATATTGAAAGTAAGGACTCACTTTAGTAAGCTATTTCTGCAAAAGTATCTAAGTTGACTCTTGCTAAAGCCTCTCCTTGATTCCCAATTCCAGCATACCCTTGAGAGTCTTTTCTTTAGTCGGGTAAGTCTTGCTGAGTAATTCCATACTCAGGGTTTTATTCCCTGTTGTTTTTCAGGTCCTAACTTTGTGATGCTGTTGATGGTGTTAAGTGCCGGTGGGCTCGGCCTTCTTATAAGTCTAAGTACTTCTTCTATACTTCTTATTGAGGATGGTCATTTGAGCTAGCATATATTTCAAACTGATAATCACTCCGATAAAATAATGTAAAATTTTTGTAACTTGTAAAATTTGGTAATAATATTTCCGCTGCAAAAATATTGGTGTGTGTGATTTGTGTTACTTAATCCCGCGGTTCTGGTTGTAAGTGGTTTATCCGATGTCCTTGGGGCAATCGGACAGATCCTGTTAAGTTATCTGGTGCACATGCATAGCAGTCTGAGGTCTTTGAGACAAGGACAGGTGCATGTGGGCCCAATAACTTAGGAGGTTCTGCCACAGTCGCGTCCCTCGGTAGACGTGGCCTTGACTTGAACTGTGCCTTATCAGCCGTGTATGGTTTGTTCTGAAGATGTTTTCCAGCTGGATTAAGGAGCATCGGGGGTACCCCTAATTACGGTCCCTGATAGTAGCCCTCGAGCCTCGAAGGGAGTGTAGGTACTCGCTTGGAGGTTCTGCCGGATTTTTTGCAAGGGGACCGGCCCTTCTCAGTTATATTTTGTTCCGGTGGGTGCGCGCGAGCGCACCCGCCGGGTGTAGCCCCCGAGGCCTCGGAGGAGTGGTTTGACTCCTCTGAGGTCTTAATCCTTTTTGTGATGCCTTGGTCAGCCTTGTTGTTCCCTCATGCGACCTGGCCGCAGCCTGGGTGCACGGTCAGGCTCCGAGTTTTTGAGCTGGTTTGTTGACGTGGTCAACAGTTTGGCCGTAGCCTGGCGCAAGAGCAGCCCCCGAGCCTCTGCACGGAGCGAGAGGACGATCAAGGACCGTCTCAACTTTTATTGTATGCCCCTTCGTCGCCTCTCTATGAGGAGGAAGGGGGGAGCGCCATGTTACCCTCGGAGGGCACCGAACATGGTGTTTCCAGTGAGTTGCTAGCGGGTGATTCGAGTGGACGCCCGAGCCCCGTTCGATAAGGGTCGGCTAGTGGCCCAGAGGCGCGCTCCAAAAGTACCTGCAGGTGATTTGCTGGACCTGAACCCATTCGATAGGGTCCGAGGGCTCGGTGCCTCCCTCCGGTGGGATTCAATTACAAATCGTTCCCACTGGTCTCGGAAATGTCCTAGGGTACCTCGGAAGCGTAGCCCGAGCCTCGGCCATGTAACGGACGTACCCAGGGTCATCCCTGACTCTGCGTGCTCTAGGGCAGCTGTCGAACCCTTCCGGGGGGCCAGCCTTCGAACCCTTGATCAGTAAAGGGCTCGGAGCCCGAGTGCTCTGGGGCGGTTGCCGAACCCCGGAGGGCGCAACCTTCGAACCCCTGATCAGTAGGAGGGCTCGGGCCCGTTTCCTTCGCTGAGAAGGATCCTTTTCGCAATATCCCCTTTCCCGGTCCCTATGGCAAGAGAGAGAGAGAGAGGAAAAGGAAAAGGATATAAATTTAAATAATGTGGCGCACCTTTTTTGACGCGGCCATCATGACAGAGGTGAAACGGCGCCCGCTTCGCCTGCCGGAGGTGTCGCTTGCCCTGCTAAGGAGTTAATGCGACGGGACGGGCGATTCACGGGACGTATGTTGCGCGTGCGTGAGTCGTTCGAGGAACGGAACACGGGTGCGTCGTTTTTTATGCTACGCGAGAGGGCTCCCCTGCCGTTTCGGGAGAGGATGCGAACCTGTAGGTGATGGGACCGCTGCTTCCGCACGCCTGTTGCTGCAATTACTGTCGGCCCGCCTCTGATCATATCGACCGTCGTGCCTATCTCCGCGGCTGAGTGACCCGTGATCATCGCACTTAATGGGCACTGTTGGGTCACGCGTAGGGCTGCCTTGAGTCGCTGCGCTAGTTCTACAGTCGAGAAGACGTAGCATTGGCGCAGGTGGCGGTGCAGTTTCCTCGCACGTAGTGACCAGCGCGCCGGTTACATGACATGTGGGACCGGGCCTCCATGCTGGACCGCCGGATGCGACGAAGCTAAAAGGGTGCACAACCGTAGTGCGGTTGCATGCTTCTTGCGCGGCGGTCCGCCCTTTCGACCGCTGGTTTCGGCGAGGATGAGGGAATGCTTATAACCGCGAGGCGGTTACGTGTTTTGCATGCGGCGGTTTGCCTTCTTCGCGTTTTGGGTCACCTCGCATGACGTGTGGGACCCAGCCCCCGTGTCGTGGGGTGGGAACCCTGGAGCACGTCGGTGGAGACTTTGCCCGTAACGCTTGGGGGTGCGAGTGAGGAGATCTGCCTTTAAAAAGGGATCGACCCCCCGGGCGGTAGCCATGCCTTCACACTCCTCGCATTCATCACGTCTTTCCCCCTTCCGAGCCCCCAGATGGGGTGCACTTGCATCGCCTTCTTCTTGCTGTTGTTGGAGGAGCGCGACCCTGTGGGGGTTGGCGCTCTCCAGTCATCGCTCGGCTTTAAGGATTTTCATCATGCAGCCCGGCTGCAGTCCCTCACCAATGGTCATCCGTAGGGATGATCACCAGCCTTGTGGTGGGGAAGAGCGGGCCGGGCCGTGGCCTCTCCCTTGCCCTCAGCTTCAAGGATGTTCATCATCCGGGCTGGGGAGGAGGGCGCGCCGAGTTGGGTCCTGCCTCCCGCGTGGGCCGGTGACCCGCTTCTTCCTCCAGCATTCGGGGGAGAAGGGCATCCTCCAGCCCTGCGGGGGAGATGTCCTCCAGCTATGCGGGGGAAGGCGAACTGCTGCTGCCTGGTCAGGGTGTAGCTGTCTGCCCTCCACCCGGGCAACGGTCGTGCCGTGCGCAGGTGGCTGCTGCCGCTGGTGCTGAAGTGGCGGTCGCCGCTGGTGAGGCTTCCCACCGCAGCGGTTGCCTCTACCGATGAGATCATCGGTGCCGCCTGGACCCGGACCTCCGGCCTTTTGGCTTTAATGGCTGGTTCTCGTCCCCCGTGAGGGGATGTGAACGAGGGCCCTTTCACAGCAGCGTTTGCCTTGAGGCCATCGCTGCTGCTGTCTAGCCATCCGAGGCGGAGGTCGTTGCCGCGCTGCTGGTGCAGTGGTCGCCGGCGAACCACCTGGGATTTGTTATCCCGCAGGCCTTCTGGTGTGGAGGTTGTTCATTCCCGCAAGAATGGAGCTAGAGTCCCGTTTGTAATGGTACCCTCTTGAGAGCGAGATGTAATAGCTTTAAGTACTAAGACATCTGCCGTAGGTCGGGAAAACCGCCGAGGGTGCTGCCGACATCTAAGTCTAGGTACCATTGTTACCCCAAGTACGTATGTTTGTTCTTTGTGGCTGTTGAGGCCTGAACATTTGGGTATAAAGCCGTGTTTCTTTCCTCTTGTTTCGAGCATTAGGACTTGTTCGTCGGTAGCAGAATCACTTATCCGAGCGTGAGCTACCCTTCGCGAAAGGTGACGAGTGAGGTATCCGTATCCCGGAGGTGTAGGAGTCCCTCGTCTCGGTCGGCCTTGCCATTCAAGGTCTCTCTCGCTCGTCATTAGGATTCTGTAATCGACGCAGTCGAAAGGCACGAAAGTCGTTTTGGTGGAAAACTTTTCTGAGGAAAGTTTTCGGCACAGAGGGGGTCCGTCCTTTCTAGACTCCGAGGCGACCGCCTGGGCCGGGACCCTTGCGGAGGGTCTGGCCGTGGCCGTCGGGTCTGCTTGGTCCACCCAAGCTAAGGCCTCGCAGCAGCGTGTCCGGGCCGAAGGTTGTTTCGCCCGCTTTGTGACTTTGTTTCTGCTTCGTCCTTCACCTCGTGTCTGAAGAACATTGTTCGACTGTCTGCAGGGTTCGAGACGGCTCTTAGCGAGTCCGTCAAGAACTGCAAGGCTCTTACCGAGGCGGTTGAGCAGAAGGAGGCCGACCGCGTGGCCCTGTCCGAGGCTATCTCGGCTTTCTGCCGGGCCTTTGGCCTCGACGACGTCCCCTCGGGTAGCTCCCCCCAGAGTCACCTGCGGGCCTTGGGCTGCCATTTGCGCAGCAGACTCCGCGGGGCGCTGCACCATGGCGTTAGGCGGGCCTTTGCCGTGCTCGCCTCCCACAACAACGTGGATCTGGAGCGGGTCAGCGAGGGGTACTGCTTACCCGACGAAGAGGAGGCTGCCTTAGCCGAGGTTTAGAGGCTTGACGCGGCTGTCGAGGGCCCAAGCGCGGTGCTGGCTTCCTCCTTCGAGGTGGAGGTCCTTCCGCCCGTGTCACCGTCTGAGGCTGGGCTAGATCCTGCTGAGGGTGGAAACGACACCGAGGGTGCTGTTCCTCCCCCTGCCGATGTCTGAGCCTGCAGGAACAGTTTGTTCTAAGTATGCGTATATTTTTTGCGGCCGCTGAGGCCTAAACATTTTTATTGTCGAATTATAAAGCTGTGTTTCCTTTCCTCTTGTTTCGAGCATTAGGACTTATCCGGTAGCAGAGTCACTTATCCGAGCATGAGCTACCCTTCGTGGAAGGTGACGAGTGAGGTATCCGTATCCCGGAGGCGTAGGAGTCCCTCGGCTCGGTCGGCCTTGCCGTTCAAGGTCTCTCTCACTCATTTTAAGGGTTCTGTTACCGGTATAGTTGAAATGGTACAAAAGTCGCTTTCTACCCGAGCGTTAGGACTTGTTTGGTAGCAGAATCGCT
Source organism: Zea luxurians (assembly GCA_029449295.1). Lineage (NCBI taxonomy): Eukaryota > Viridiplantae > Streptophyta > Magnoliopsida > Poales > Poaceae > Zea > Zea luxurians. The sequence goes on along the minus strand of JAOPSE010000016.1, from coordinate 29,965,174 downwards.
TATCCGAGCGTGAGCCACCTTTCCTAGAAGGTGACGAGTGAGGTATCCGTATCCCAGAGGCGTAGGAGTCCCTCGGCTCAGTCGGCCTTGCCGTTCAAGGTCTCAGTCGCTCGTTTTTGGGACTCCGCTATTGACATAGTCGAAAGGCACGAAAGACGTTCTGGTAGAAAACTTTTCCGAGGAAAATTTTGACGCAGAGGGGGTTCCCCCCTTCTAGCCTCGAGGGAGGGTCGGGCTTTGCCGAGGCAAGGCTGATCCTTCCTTGATAGCTAGACTTTATTTATGCATGTAAATAAAGTGAGATACATGAACAACTTGAAACATTTTAAGGGTAAAAGCGACATAGCTGTTCGATGTTCCAAGCGTTGCTGTAGACCTTGCCTTGATCGTTGGCCAGCTTGTATGTCCCGGGCTTCAAAACTTTGGCGATGATGAACGGCCCTTCCAAGGGAGGGGTAAGCTTGTGGCGCCCTCAGGCGTCTTTTCGCAGCCGAAGTACCAAGTCTCCCACTTGGAAGTCTCGGGGCCGAACCCTTCGGGCGTGGTAGCGTCGCAAGGACTGCTGATACCACGCTGAGTGTAGTAAGGCCACGTCCCGAGCCTCTTCCAGCTGGTCCAATGAATCCTCTCGGCTGGTCTGTTTGCTTTGGTCGTCGTAAGCCTTTGTCCTCGGGGAACCATATTCCAAGTCCGTGGGTAAGATGGCCTCAGCCCCATAGACTAGGAAAAACGGTGAGAAGCCCGTGGCCCGGCTCGGCGTCGTCCTCAGACTCCAAACCACCGAGGGTAGTTCTTTTATCCACCGCTTACCGAACTTATTGAGGTCGTTGTAGATCCTTGGCTTTAGTCCCTGCAAAATCATACCATTGGCGCGCTCCACCTGCCCATTTGTCATTGGGTGAGCTACGGCGGCCCAGTCCACACGGATGTGGTGGTCTTTGCATAAGTCCAAGAACTTTCCCAGTGAACTGCGTGCCATTGTCGGTGATGATTGAGTTTGGAACCCTAAAGCGATGGATGATATTTGTGAAGAACGCCACCGCTTGCTCGGACCTGATGCTAGTTAAGGGTCGAATCTCGATCCACTTGGAGAATTTGTTGATGGCGACCAGCAGGTGCGTGAAGCCCCCAGGTGCCTTCTGCAAGGGACCGACGAGGTCCAGACCCCACACGGCAAACGGCCAAGTGATAGGTATCGTCTGGAGGGCCTGAGCGGGCAGGTGCGTTTGTCTTGCGTAGAATTGACACCCTTGGCAGGAGCGTACAATCCTAGTGGCGTCAGCCACCACGCTTGGCCAGTAGAACCCTTGTCGGAAAGCGTTTCCCACGAGGGCTCGAGGTGCTGCATGGTGACCTCAAGCCCCCGAGTGTATTTCTTGTAACAGCTCTTGTCCTTGGGCAGTGGATATGCATCATTGGAGAATGCCTGAGGGGCTGTGGTGGTACAACTCCTTTTCATCACCCAGTAAAACGAACAACTTGGCGCACCGAGCCAGTCACCGAGCTTCGGCCTTGTCGAGGGGCAGCTCTCCTCGGAGGAGATATTCTAGGTACGGGGTCTGCCAGTTTTGGTTTGTCGCAACCCCGTTCTGTTCTCCCTCAACGCGCAGGGCCTCACCCTCGGCGGCCGAGGGTACCTCGGGCTGGGCCGAGGTCTCCTCGGGTTCAGGCGCGTCGTCGAGTTTGACGGATGGTTGATATATGTCCCTGGAGAAGACGTCTGGGGGAACCGTCATTCGCCCCGAGGCTATTTTCGCCAGCTCATCCACGGTCTCATTGTACTGTCGAGCAACATGGTTGAGCTCCAGCCCGTAGAACTTGTCTTCAATGCGCCGAACTTCATCGCAGTAGGCCTCCATTTTTCGGTCGCGGTAGTGGGAGTTCTTCGTGACTTGGTTAATAACAAGCTGCGAGTCGCCACGAGCACCGAGGCGCCGAACCCCTAGCTCGACGGTGATGCGCAGTCCATTAACCAAGGCTTCATACTCGGCCACGTTGTTCGACGCTGGAAAATGGAGGCGCAGTACGTAGCGCACATGTTTCCCGAGGGGTGAGGCGAAGAGCAGGCCAGCACCTGCTCCTGTCTTCATAAGCGACCCATCGAAGTACATGGTCCAAAGTTCGGGCTGTATTGGAGCTATCGGCAATTGGGTGTCGACCCATTCAGCCAAGAAGTCTGCCAAGACTTGAGATTTTATGGCCTTCCGAGGAGCGAATGAAAGTGTTTCGCCCATGAGTTCCACTGCCCATTTTGCTATCCTACCCGAGGCCTCTCAGCACTGGATGATCTCTCCCAGGGGGAAGGATGACACCACAGTCACCGGATGAGACTCGAAGTAGTGTCGCAACTTTCGCTGTGTCAAAATTACTGCATACAATAGCTTCTGAATTTGCGGGTAGCGGATCTTGGTCTCGGATAGCACCTCGCTGATGAAGTAGACCGGCCTCTGAATGAGCAGTGCATGCCCTTCTTATCGTCTCTCGACTACGATCGCGGTGCTGACCACCTGAGTGGTTGCGGCTACGTAAATCAAGAGGGCTTCTCCCACAGCAGGGGGCACCAAGATGGGTGCATTAGTAAGGAGCGCCTTTAAGTTTCCGAGGGCTTCTTCGGCCTCAGGGGTCCAAGTGAAGCGCTTGACCTTCCTTAAGAGGCGGTACAAGGGCAATCCTTTCTCGCCGAGGCGCGAGATGAAGCGGCTCAGAGCCGCAAGGCATCCCATGACCCTTTGTACTCCTTTCAAGTCTTTGATGGGCCCGATGTTGGTGATGGCCGCAATCTTCTCTGGGTTGGCCTCGATGCCTCGTTCGGAGACGATGAACCCTAGGAGCATGCCTCGGGGGACTCCGAAGACACACTTCTCGGGATTGAGTTTTACGCCTTTCGCACGCAGGCACCCGAAAGTTACTTCGAGGTTGGAGAGGAGGTCGGAGGCTTTCCTTGTCTTGACAATGATGTCATCGACATAAGCTTCGACCGTTCTGCCGATGTGTTCTCCGAACACATGGTTCATGCACCTTTGGTAGGTGGCACCTGCATTCCTCAAACCAAATGGCATTGTAGTATAACAATACATGCCAAAGGGTGTGATGAAAGAAGTCGCGAGCTGGTCGGATTCTTTCATCTTGATTTGGTGATAGCCTGAATAGGCGTCGAGGAAAGACAGGGTTTCACACCCAGCAGTGGAGTCCACAATTTGATCGATGCGAGGCAGAGGGTAGGGAACCTTTGGACATGCTTTGTTTAAACCAGTGTAGTCTACGCACATCCTCCATTTCCCACCTTTTTTCTTTACAAGCACAGGGTTAGCTAACCATTCGGGATGGAATACCTCTTTGATGAACCCTGCAGCCATCAGCTTGTGGACCTCCTCGCCTATGGCTCTGTGCTTTTCTTCATCAAAGCGGCGCAGGGACTGCTTCATGGGTCGGGCACCGGCTCGAATGTCCAGTGAGTGCTCGGCGACATCCCTCGGTATGCCGGGCATGTCCGAGGGACTCCACGCAAAAACTTCGGCGTTTGCGCGGAGAAAGTCGACGAGCACTGCTTCCTATTTGGGGTCAAGCTCGGGGCCGATCCTGACTTTCTTGCCGGCGTCGTTGCTGGGGTTGATGGAGACGGACTTAACTGCCTCGGCCGGCTCGAAGTTGCCGGCGCGCCGCTTCGCGTCGGGCGCTTCTTTGGAGAGGCAATCCAGGTCGGTGATGAGGGCTTCGGCCTCGGCGAGGGCCTCAGCGTACTCCACGCATTCCACATCGCACTCGTAAGCGTGTTGGTATGTGGGTCCGACGGTGATGACTCCCTTGGGGCCAGGCATCTTGAGCTTGAGGTAAGTGTAGTTGGGGATGGCCATGAACTTGGCGTAGCATGGTCTTCCCAGCACCGCGTGATAGGTCCCTCGGAACCCAACTACCTCAAAGGTGAGGGTTTCCTTTCGGAAGTTGGAGGGAGTTCCGAAGCAGACGGGTAAGTCAATCTGTCCGAGGGGCAGGATATGCTTACCGGGTGCGATCCCGAGGAAGGGTGCTGCACCAGCCCGGATCTCGGACCGATCAACCCCCAAGAGCTCCAGGGTCTCGGCGTAGATGATGTTGAGGCTGCTACCTCCTTCCATGAGGACCTTGGAGAGCCTAACGTTGCTGATGATCGGGTCGACGACGAGCGGGTACCTTCTTGGGCTTGGCACGTAGTCGGGGTGGTCTCCTTGGTCGAAGGTGATAGGCTTGTCGGACGAGTCTAGGTAGACCGGCGCCGCTACCTTCACCGAGCAGACCTCCCGGCGCTCCTGCATGCGGTGCTGAGCCGAGGCGTTCGCCACCTATCCATCGTAGATCATGAAGCAGTTGTGGACCTCCGAGAACTCCTCTTCCTTGTCGCTCCCCTTCTTGTTGTTGCCTTGGTCTTTGCCACCTTCTGCCGAGGGTCCAGCCTTGTTGAAGTAGCACCGGAGCATGTCACACTCTTCAAGGGTGTGCTTGACGGGACCCCTGTGATAGGGGCACGACTCCTTGAGCATCTTGTCGAACGCGTTGGCTCCTCCGGGAGGCTTTCGAGGGTTCCTGTGCTCGGCAGCAGCGATGAGATCCGCGTCGGCGACGTTACATTTCGCTTGCGCCTTCTTCCTGGTCTTCTTCTTCATGCCATGCTGGGCGGACGCCTCGGGGGCGTCTTCCTTCTGCCCTCCCTGAGGCTACTTGTCCTTCCGGAAGATGGCTTCGACCGCCTCCTGACCAGAGGCGAACTTGGTGGCGATGTCCATCAAGTCGCTCGCCTTGGTGGGAGTCTTGCGTCCTAGTTTACTCACCAGGTCCCGGCAAGTGGTGCCGGCGAGGAAAGCCCCGATGACATCCGAGTCGGTGATGTTGGGCAGCTTGGTGCGCTGCTTTGAAAACTGTCGGATGTACTCTCGCATTGATTCCCTTGGCTGCTGGCGGCAGCTTCGGAGATCCCATGAGTTCTCAGGGCGTACGTACGTACCCTAGAAATTTCTAGTGAAAGCCTTGACCGGGTTGTCCCAGCCGGAGATCTGCACAGGGGGCAAATGCTCCAGCCAGACCCGGGCAGCGTCGGAGAGGAAAAGGGGGAGGTTGCGGATGATGAGGTTGTCGTCGTCCGTCCCTCCCAACTGGCATGCCAGCTGGTAGTCCGCAAGCCACAACTCCGGCCTTGTCTCTCGCGAGTACTTGGTGATGGTAGTCAGGGCTCGGAACCGGGCCGGGAACGACACTCGTCGTATGGCCCGGCTGAAGACTCGCGGACCTTGTGGCTCGGGCGAGGGACTCCGATCCTCCTCATTATTGTAGTGTCCTCCGTGCCTGGGGTGGTAGCCTCGGCGCACCCTTTCCTCGAGTCGGGCTCGACGGTCGCGGCGGTGTTGCTCGTCGCTGAGGCAATCTAGGGCTACAGGTGTCCCGTCCCGTGTGCGCGCGGTGTGGACCGAGGCCTACCGCATGCGTCGGGAGGGCGTTGCGCGATGCTCCGAGGGGTCTCCTCGCCTCCGGGAGGCAGAGCTCTCGGCTTGTCAGACAGCGACGTCTTCCAGGAGGCCCTTGAGCTCACCCTGGATATGTCGCCCCTCGGTGGTGGATGGCTCCGGCATTGTTCGAAGCAACATTGCTGCTGTGGCTAGGTTCTGGCCAGCCCCGTCGAAGGCCAGGGGCGGCATCACCCTGGCATCGTCAACAATGCGGCGCTGGACGTCTCGGGCCCGATGACGCGCTCCTCCGGCGAGTGCCTGGCCTGCCCACTCCTGCTCGATGTTTTGTCGGAGCTGTACAAGCCGCCCTGCTTCTTCATCGAGCTTGGCCTGCATCTCGCGGAGTTGCTCAAGCTGTGTGTCCTGACCCCCCGCAGGGACTTGGACCACGGTTAGCTCCCGCAGGATCTCAGCGCGAGACGCAGGTGCAAGGGCGCCGTCACTTCCTGGCATACCAAGGTGGTTTTCTCTACCGTGATCCTCCTGATCGATGTGGTAGCACTCGCAAGTTGGGTCACAACCCTCGTCGTCAAGGCTGTGGCCATCATCAGAGCAGCCGGAGAGGCAGTGGTCACATGCGGACATGAAGTCACACACGGCATCGGGATCACGGAGTCCGGAGAAATCCCAACTGACGTCGGGGTCGTCCTCTTCCTCGGAACCCATGGGTCCGGAGGTTGAGACGGCCGTTAGTCGGTCCCAAGTTGACCACATATGGTACCCCGGAAGGTCAGGATATGCCCTAGCGAAAGCGCTCACCGATGCGGGGTCGCTTGGTGGATCGAAGCTGAATCTAAAGGAAACAGGATGAAAAACGGATGGTACCTCTTGGTTGATGGACGGTGGCGAAGTCGCATCAGGGACGGACTACACCGTTATCTCAGGTACGAGGCTAACGCCCAACAAATCCTTCGTGAGGGTGCTAGCATCATCAGCCCGCTTGAGGTTGGCACGTTGCTGGGAAGCGACACCCGCCATTGTCTCAGGTGCAAGGACAACACCCGACATGTCCCCCACAGGGGTGCCGGCGTCGTCGACTCGCTCTGGTCCGACAGCCGATGAGGTGTCGCCTCCTGCTTGGCCACGGTTGCCCCGTCTCCTCCTCCTCCGGCAAGGAGGGTAGCGGGGCAAACCCGGGTGTTCCTCTTCCGCCGCGGGAGGAAGTCGTCATCGAGTTCGCCTCTGCCGGGCGAGCCGACGACCGTTGTTGTTGCCGTGCTGCGAGGGGAGGAGCACCATGTCGTAGTTGCCATCGAGGGACATGAACTCGAGACTCCCAAAGCGAAGCACCGTCCCGGGCTGAAGAGGCTACTGAAAGCTACCCATCTGGAACTCAACGGGAAAGTATTTGTTAACATGCAGCAGGCCCCTAACTGGCGCGCCAACTGTCGGCGTTTTGGACCCGTGAGGACCGTCGATCGACCAGTAAATTTGTCGCTGCGTGTCCCTGCCCAGATGGGTTGATGCAAGTTGGAACACAAGAGGGAAATGAGGCTTATGTTATCTTGCACCGGGGTGCTCATAGTAGGGGTTACAAGCATTGCGGGATAGCAAGAGTGAGAGAGAGAGAAAGAGAGGGTTCGGCCTTGAGGAGAGCTGTCTGAGTCTGCCTCTACTGCGTCTCTCTTACTCTGCCTGCCTCTGCTCGTCTGCGTCGTGCGTTCGTGCGTTTTCTCCGTCCTCTCCCCCTCATCCTCTCCTCCCTTCAGAAAGGCCCTGGACATCTCCTTTTATAGACGCAAGGAGACACCCAGCTATACAATGGGGGTGTAGCTATGAGCTATCGTGGCTGGCGGGGAGGTGCCTTGAGCCCTGTACATGTTCTAACGTCGCCGTTGGAGGAGTGCCTTGAGTCCTGTAGAAGCATAGCTGGCGGTGCGGCATGGATCCTGCTGACGTTTCCTTGCTTCCGTAGGGGGTTGAGAGCAACCGACATCATGGGCGCACGCGGGGAACCATCATTACCTGTTACCGGAGTAACTTATATGGGACACCGGTCTTGTTCCTTCGTAGCCCGAAGCAGCTAGCTAGGGGTAGGGTAATGATGTATCTCCTATGGCGTAGTCGGCCCGAGGCCGAGGTCGGGCGAGGTGGCGACTCCTCCGAGGCCGAGGCTGAGGTCGGGCGAGGCGGAGTCCTTCTCCTGAGGCCGAGGTCGGGCGAGGCGGAGTCCTTCTCCTAAGGCCGAGGCTGAGGCTGAGGTCGGGGTCGGTCGAGGCGGAGACCTTTTCTCGAGACCGAAGCTGAGGCTGAGGCCTGGGGTCGGGCGAGGCGGAGCTCCCTATTGCACCCGAGGCCGAACTCGAGAAGGGCCGTGACTGTTGTTAGTCTTTCCCTGGTGGCTGGCACAATTGCTGGAGCGGGGTGAACAACGCTGTTTCCCTGTTAGAAGGGTCAGTAAAGGGGCGAAGTGACTACGGTCACTTCGACCTTGCCGGCTGAGGCACGCGTGTCAGGACAAGGTGTCAAGCGATCCCTGCATTAAATGCGCATGCGATACGGTTGGTTGGTAAGGCGATTTGGTCGAGGTCGCTGCACGACAAAGTCTACCCGAGCTACGCTTCGGGCGAGCCGGGGGTGCGCCCACTGCCTGAGGAGGCCCTCGGGCGAGGCGTGAATTCGTCTGGGACTACTGTTCCCGCTCGAGGCTGGGCTCGAATGAGGTCGCGTCCCTCGGTAGACGTGGCCTTGACTTGAACCGTGCCTTATCAGCCGTGTATGGTTTGTTCTGAAGATGTTTTCTAGCCGGATTAAGGAGCATCGGGGGTACCCCTAATTACGGTCCCCAACATCTTCTCTCATATTCTGCCTATAATTTCCCTGTTCAGACTAAGTCAGATGATTCATTCGTCACTATTCTCACCAACAGTGAACTCTATTGTACTACACCACATACACCCAGCTATAAATACACCCAGCTACCCTCTTCCTCTCCACACACTCAACACCCTCAGCCAAGGCAAACCCCCACCCACTCTATTACTCCGCTCTGCCGACTACGCGCATAGTGTCACTTCACCTCCAATCCACCCTCCTGGTAAGCACCTCCACTCCACCACCAGTAATATCACAACACCACATGACACAGATTCTGCTCAAGACTCTACGCATCCATATATCGCCATTCTGACCACTATATTAAATATTTGTTGATATACTTGCTGGTTTGTATGTTTGCTTGTTCATGTTGAATAGTTATCGGAGCGTTCGTGTTGTCTCGTGAAGGCCAGATCTATAAGTCTACGCCAGGCGGTGGAGCCAGAAGCCAGTTCCGCGAGCTCTCACCCTTTCGCCGGTTAAAGCACGACAAGCTCACTGGATCCCTTTGATGCATAAATTAGCTATGCTTTTTCAACCACAACCCTTAGCCTGTTATTTTGTGCATGATATGATTTTTCTGCTAAGAGACAAGTTATTATGGCCACCCAGCCTTAGAACTTTGCTGCAATCAATCTTTATACTCCTTGACATATTTGTTACAAATGACTTGATAAAAGGTGTGAGTTTTCAAAAGATAATGTTTTTCAAAATGGATATGATGAAGGGTTGTCACCCTTATCACCTTGAGCGGGATGATCAGGGACTCCCTGGTTTAGGGGAGGGCCTAAGGTGATGGCTCAGCCGGGTTAGGTGTGAGCATGAAGGATTGTCCCTCTCGCCTAAGGACCGGTTTGTCATCACTCCTTACCTATACTCTTATCAAGTACAACCACTCGAGACTGTATGGGCAGTCGCTTGATCTGAACTTGCACGGTCCAAGCCCCAGGATTATGATGGCTGGGGAGCACCAGGAGGATAAGGAAGGGGAATGTTTTGTCCAGTTTGGACATGGTGGTGGCCTTATTCCTTCTGGTATAATCGCTAAGGTAAGGACGTGCAAGGAAGGAGAGAGTTTCGGCATTTGGATCTCACGACGGTGAGATTCCAGAAACTGGACTAGTGGGTAAAGTGTACACCTCTGCACAGAGTTTGAAAACCTATTCGAATAGTCCGTGTCCACGGATATGGATGAGTCATGGCATAGATTTGACAATTAGTGTTTTGTTTTCCAAAAATGATTTTGAAAAGTGGTTTTAAAAGGTCAGGCGGTTGAGCCATGAGCTATGGTGAACGGGAAGTCCAGTAGCTGTTTTTGAAAATGAAAACTAGTGGGAAACTGCTGAGATACGTGGATGGTTTAGTCAAGGGGATTTTGTTCTATATTGAAAAACTTCCTGCTCCTTTGGGAGAGGATGTGCTTTGAAAAATATAAATTGTTTTACAAAATAACCCTGCATCAAATATTGCTCTTTCTGCAAAATATCCTAAGCTCCACATACTCCATGCATTATATCTGATTTCCCCATTCCGTGGGTGAAGGTGCACTGCTGAATACGTAAGTACTCACCCTTGCCTATTTGTTGTTTTTCAGAGAAGGAGATCGTTAATCGGGTAAGAGTTACTAAGAGCACCTAGAGGGGGGTGAATAGGTGATCTTGAGAAATCAAACACTAAATAGCTACAAACTTGATTGTTAAGGTGTTAGTGAAATCAAGTGGCTATGGAACATGCTCGTGCGAACAAAACAATCACAAGAAGCAACACACGAGACACGCGATTTTTATCCCGTGGTTCGGCCAAGTAACACTTGCCTACTTCCACGTTGTGGCGTCCCAATGGACGAGGGTTGCACTCAACCCCTTTCAAGTGATCCAATGATCGGCTTGAATACCATGGTCTTTTCCTTTAGAGTATTTTTCCCGGTTGCGAGGAATCTCCACAATTTGGAGTCTCTCGCCCTTACAATAGAGATCACAAAGAAGCACAAGAGTAAGGGAGGGAAAGCAACACACACAAGACTCGAATCCACAACAAAACCATGCACACAAGTGAAGAAGTGAGCACACAAACACAGCGCGAGGAGTTTACAACTCGAAAGTGCTCAAATCTCAAGAACTATGATCCGATTGCGTGAATGCAGAGTCTATGTGCCTTAGGATGTTTCTTGTAAGCTTGGTGTGCTGCTCCATGCGCCTAGGGGTCCCTTTTATAGCCCTAAGGCAGTTAGGAGCCGTTGGATATCAATTTGGAAGGCCATTCTTGCCTTCTGTTGAGTGGTGCACCGGACAATCCGGTGCACCACCGGACAACCACTGTTCATGTCCGGTGCGTGATCTCCTTCCATATTGGGCGCAGCCGACCATTGCTCCTCGGGACCGGTTGGCGCCCCGGACATTGTCGGTGCACCCAGCCGACCGTTGAGGCGAGCCACGTGTCGCACGTTGATCGCACGGACGACCGTTGCCGCTGGCGTCGTTGGCTCACCGGACAGTCTGGTGCACCACCAGACAGTCTGGTGAATTTTAGTCACGTCACCTTTTTCTTTTCTCGAGAGCGACGAGTTCGTCGCAGATGACTCACAGGACAGTCCGGTGAATTATAGCCGTACGACTCCGTCGTTTCCTGAGAGCAACCGGTTCACCGTCGGCCAGCCTGGGGCACCGGACACTGTCCGGTGCGCCACCGGACAGTCCGGTGCGCTAGGCCCGTGTTGTTGTTGGCTGTACACAACCAACCTTTTTCCAATGCGAATCTTCTTGTCTTGGCACTGTTTCTAGCACTTAGATAAACATGTTAGTATTCAAAAACCAATTTACTAAGTCTAGAAACATACCTTGTTATATGATTTGCACTTCTCACTTTATTTAGCACATAAGAACTTAATCAAACGTGTTGGGCATTTAATCACCAAAACATTATAGAAATAGCCCAAGGGCACATTTCCCTTTCAATCTCCCCCTTTTTGGTGATTTATGCCAACACATCAAGAAGCAACAAAAAGAAGTGCAACATCAATGCAAATAAAGACCAAATTTTCTTTACTTAAGATTTGACATATTTGGATCATTCTTTGCCACCACTTGGTTTGTTTTTGCAAATCAGGTTCTTTTTCCTATCTCTAAGTCAAGCACGCTTGTTTGTGCAAAAAGAGAGATATCCCAAGAGTGAAATTGATCAAGTGCCAAAAACTCCCCCTTTTTCCCATAATCAAAATTTTCCCCACAAGAGACCAAATTTTGCAATAAGAGTATTTTGGACAATTAAAAAATTCTAACTCTATTATTTTCAAAATTCACAAGTCAAGTGGTTGGCTGATCCATTCGCTTTGGCCTTAATTTCTCCCCTTTGACATTAAGCACCAAAACAGGATCATTTTTGGCCCTTCAACCCCATTGCCTCACCAAAATGTCAAATAAGAGCAAAAAAGAAATGAGAGCATAAGTATGAACTTGGAATTAAATACACTAATACCAGAGTGCAGTGGAAGTCTTTTCATCGTCCAAGTTCACTTTCCTTTTCAATGTACCTTTGGGACTACATCAAGTGTACTCAAACAAACAAGTTAGTCTTAAAGGGATCAAGTTGTAGCACATCTCCCCCTAAATATATGCATCATTTGCATACTGACTTGTGAGGTCCGTGGATGACTTGTACAACTTGAGCACCACAAATAAACAATAACTGATTTAAATGCACAAAGTAACATGATCAAAGGCATAGAATACATGTATGCTATAAATCAATCCAAGTTACGCGAATCTAAGACATTTAGCTCACTACGCAACCTGCAAAACCTTTTCTCATCTAAAGGCTTAGTGAAGATATCAGTTAGCTGGTTCTCTGCGCTAATGTGGTACACATTGATATCTCCCTTTTGTTGGTGGTCTCTTAGGAAGTGATGTCGGATGTCTATGTGCTTAGTGCGGCTGTGTTCAATAGGATTATCTGCCAAGCGAATTGCACTCTCATTGTCACATAGGAGTGGGACTTTGCTTAGATTGTAGCCAAAGTCCCGAAGGGTTTGCCTCATCCAAAGTAGTTGCGCGCAACACTGTCCTGCGGCAACGTACTCGGCCTCAACGGTGGATAGGGCAACGGATGTTTGTTTCTTGGAACTCCAGGACACCATGGACCTTCGTAGAAATTGGCACGTCCCTGATGTACTCTTCCTATCAACCTTGCACCCGGCATAATCAGAGTCTGAGTATCCAATCAAGTCAAAGGTAGACCCCTTTGGATACCAGATCCCGAAGCAAGGCGTAGAAACTGAATATCTAAGGATTCGCTTAATGGCCACAAGGTGACATTCCTTGGGGTCAGATTGAAATCTAGCACACATGCATACACTAAGCATAATGTCCGGTCTACTAGCACAAAGATAAAGTAATGAACCTATCATTGACCGGTATGCCTTTTGATCAACGGACTTACCTCCTTTGTTGAGGTCAATATGCCCGTTAATTCCCATCGGTGTCTTTGCAGGCTTGGCGTCCTTCATCCCAAACCTCTTAAGAAGATCCTGAGTGCACTTCATTTGGGAAATGAAAGTGCCGTCCTTGAGTTGCTTCACTTGGAATCCAAGGAAGTAGGTTAACTCGCCCATCATCGACATCTCAAACTTTTGCATCATTACCTTGCTAAACTCCTCACAAGACTTTTGGTTAGTAGAACCAAATATTATGTCATCGACATAAATTTGGCACACAAAAAGATCACCATTGCATGTCTTTGTGAAAAGAGTGGGATCGGCTTTCCCAACCTTGAAAGCATTAGAAATAAGAAAATCTCTAAGGCATTCATACCATGCTCTTGGGGCTTGCTTAAGTCCATAGAGCGCCTTAGAGAGCTTATACACATGGTCGGGATACCTGTTATCCTCAAAGCCACGGGGGTTGTTCCACATATACCTCCTCCTTGATTGGCTCGTTGAGGAAAGCGCTCTTTACGTCCATTTGGAATAGCCTAAAGGAATGGTGAGCAGCATAGGCTAATAATATCCGAATTGACTCTAGCCTAGCAATAGGAGCAAAAGTCTCCTCAAAATCCAAACCTGCGACTTGGGCATAACCTTTTGCCACAAGTCAAGCCTTGTTTCTTGTCACCACTCCATGCTCGTCTTGCTTGTTGCAGAATACCCACTTGGTTCCCACAACGTTTTGCTTTGGACATGGCACCAGACTCCAGACTTCATTTCTTTTGAAGTTGTTGAGCTCTTCCTGCATGGCCAACACCCAGTCCGAACCTTGCAAGGCCTCTTATACCCTAAAAGGCTCAATAGAAGAGACAAACGAGTAATTCTCACAAAAATTAGCTAAACGTGAGCGAGTAGTTACTCCCTTGCTGATGTCACCCAGAATTTGATTGACGAGGTGATGTCTTTGGAACGACGCTCAGACTTGAGTTAGAGGGGCCTGTGGTGCTTCTTCCTCCATCACTTGATCTTCCTATGCTCCCCCTTGATCCTTCCCTTCTTCTTGAGGTACCTGTACATTGTCTTGAGTTGGGGGATGCACCAGTGTAGAGGAAGATGGTTGATCTTGTTCATGTAGTTCCTATGGTCGCACATCGCCTATCGCCATCGTGCGCATTGCGGCCGTCGGAACTTCATCCTCATCTATGTCATCAAGATCAACTTGCTCTCTTGGAGAGCCATTAGTCTCATCAAATACAACGTCGCTAGAGACTTCAACTAATCCTAATAATTTGTTGAAGACCCTATATGCCTTTGTATTTGAGTCATACCCTAGTAAAAACCCTTCTACTGCCTTGGGAGCAAATTTAGAATGTCTACCTTTCTTCACCAGAATGTAGCATTTGCTCCCAAATACACGAAAGTAAGAAACATTGGGTTTGTTACTGGTATGGAGTTTGTAGGAGGTCTTCTTAAGGAGGCGATGCAGATAAAGCCGGTTTATGGCGTGGCAGGCTGTGTTCACAGCTTCCGACCAAAACCGCTCGGGCGTCTTGAACTCTCCAAGCATCGTTCTTGCCATGTCGATTAGCGTTCTATTCTTCCTTTCTACCACACCATTTTGCTGTGGTGTGTAGGGAGAGGAGAACTCGTGCTTGATGCCTTCCTCCTCAAGAAACACTTCAACTTATAGATTCTTGAACTCGGACCCATTGTCGCTCCTTATCTTCTTCACCTTTAGCTCAAATTCATTATGAGCTCTCCTTAAGAAGTGCTTTAGGGTCCCTTGGGTTTCAGATTTGTCCTGCAAAAATGTGACGGAACCTCCCAAGTCATTAGGCCCACCTATAGTTGTCGTTGTCCAATGGACCTCAGACAACCCTGTAGGTGCTTCTGAATCACTTGACAAGTTCGGTATCTGCTTTTCTTACCTTTCCCAAGAGCGTTTCACCCGTCACGCAGACATTACAAGCATCGGAGTTACGAGAATGCGGAAGCAATTACATTAACTTACCTTTATTTAAAAGTACGATAGAGTTGAATATTTACAGACCAGAATATAACCTATGAGTGCAGAGTAATATTATTACACACCAAGGGAGGCAAAAACTCCTCCCGATAAGTATCAAACAAAAGTTCTTTGGAGGATCCCTTTCTCACGCAGCTTTACTCCTGGTTTTCTTCTTTTGATACCACCTTAGAACAGAAGCAACAAAAGTTGGTTGCTTCCTCACCTAAAAACAATAGGGAATAAAACCCCGAGTATGGAATTACTCAGCAAGTCTTACCCGACTAAGGAAAAGACTCTCAAGGGTATGCTGGATTTGGGAATCAAGGAGAGGTTTTAACAAAAATCAACTTAGATACTTTTGCAGAAATAGCTTACTAAAGTGAGTCCTTACTTTCAATATTTCAATGCCTGATTAAATATTAATAGACTCTGTTTGCATATGGTCTACTTTCACCATCTCATCAATACAACATCATTTTTATTCATGAGGTTCACATCCTGACTTAGGTTGCAGGTCAGTGATCAAGTCTCCACTCTCCGGGGATATAACGGCGATCCGAATCGATTTACTTAGCTGAGGATCTCTAACCACACGACATATGTAGCACTTAACCCTTGCATATGTCAACTCACCACCGGGGTTGCATGCACCGGGGCTTGCCTTGGTTTACAGGTGAATCAGGCTCGGGTCCGCAGATGTCAAAGTAAAAACAATTTCCTGCCTGATGTCCCGCAGGTGGTGGTGGCGAAGTCTTCTCTTCTTCTACTTCAACTTCTTCCTCGTTTTCTAAATATAACCACATATATATTTAAGAATGAATGCCCATGTAATGCTCATGAAAGTGCAAAGATAATAAGAGTTTATTATCTAAAATCTTGAATACAATTTTCCTTCACAGTTTTCTAGGAAACTAGGGTTTCCAGAGTCAGTAAAGGAATTCAATGGGCGGGGGGTAGGGTTTTGGGTTCTAAGTATCAAACAAGGTCCAAATCATACCAAACTCTACCCAAGGCTTCTAAATGATGTATAAAGGTCATCTAAAAAGTTTGGGGATTTTTGGGATTATTATCTATTTTCTAAAAATCCAGAACCAATGTTTTAAGCTATTTAAAATGCTCAAAAATTCATTATTTGATCTAAAAATCATGAAACTATTCTTAACAAATTCTATGGAAAATTAGGAATCTAGGAAAATTGGTTTGACATTTTTGCCATTTTTCTGCAATTTTCTACAGATTTCCAAAGCTTTACTGAAAAAGAAAAGGGAAAAGCTGAAACAGTGTTGGGCCGATTCTAGCCCAGGCGGCCCAAGTCAGGTAGAAAGCTCGCGCCCGCGCCCGCGCTGCAGACTTTGCAGAAAGGCCCTCGGTGTTCTAGCTAACCCGAAGTGGGTTCGTTTACTGTTTTCCTGAGTCGCTGACAGTTTACAAGAAAGACCTCCACATTCTATTCCTTTATCGCGCCAGGTCCTCGACGGCGAGGGGCATGACAGAGCTCCGGTGAGCTCGCGTACCGGCCGATTCACTCAAGGACCAGCGCCCTGCTTCGGCCGAAACCGAATTCAAGACCTAACGAATGTTTCCCCCAACCTAATTCCACAAATGGCTAACTGGTTGACTCTGACCACGTCGACCGTGAGCAGAGCGGATAGTTGAGCGCGTTCCCGGCGATCAGTGGGTTCTTGGTTCAATTGGGTGGGTCGGCAAGCAACACGGACACATGAGAATGCTTAAACGAGAGAGCAGACAACATGAACTAACCGAAATTGCGCTGGCCGCGGTGAGGTCGTTTTCACGGTGGCGGAAAACCAAATTGGGGGAACTGTGAAATTCGAGCTCGCTGGCGATCAACTGAGGGCAATACTGGGTGTCGGGGTACTTGACTACCCTACGGAGCTTGCGGTGGCTTCAATTTATAGCGATCAGCCGTGAGCGCAGCAAATTTGAGCGGCGGATTATGATCCGTAAAACGGGGTGAGTCACTGGTGGCCGCGCAACGTGGCTTTTACCGTGGCGGCACCTCCGGCGATCACCGGACATGCAAAGCACGGTTAGCCGCGACGTGGTAAAGCATTTGGACACGCGGCGGACGACGGTGATGGTTCAACAGTGGTGAGAATCTTATCCAAGGGATCGGTGAGCAAGGGGGGGAGGTACGGTGGCTAGTCGGAGTGGTGTCCAGCTCAACGGCGGTGCTGATTCTTCTACCCGAGATGTTATCCACTTGCCACAAGCACGAATCTAGACGCCGGCGACACGAATCGCGGTGGAGGTCGTCGGCGGTGAGCTGAGCTGGTGTTCTGATCCTGTTCAGGAACTGTACCATGGGATTCCTCATTCAGTTGGCCTGACAGATCATCTTTGAGCTCGATTTTCTCCCAAATTCATATGGCAACATAACCAATGCTCTGCAGCAAAGTTGTAGTCCTACAAACCATCTTCATCTTTGTTATAGCATCCCTAGATAGATTCCCACTGGATCATGGTCGAAATGGCTCTCAAACTTGGTTCTAGGCCACTGTTAGTCTGAAATTCAGACTTGAACAGCCTGACAGCCCATCTTTGGGTCTAATTTTCTCCAATTTCTTCTCAATAACCATGCTTACCCTCTTAAGCAAAGTTGTTCGCCTTTGATAGGTTTACAAATTTGATGTGGTGACTTAGGGCAAAATCCCTTTTGTTTGAAAGTTACAAAGCTCCAAAGTTGAGCCCATATTACTGAATTTCAGACTTAGGGTTAGAACCTAAATAGGGTCTTTTTGCAAATAGGTCCAAAATTCAGGGTTTAGCTTGCAAATCTTCATGATTGTGAACCATATGACTTAGGACACTTTATTATCATGGTTTTTGCACTTTAGTCCAAAAGTGGACTAATTTTGCACTTAACCTCCTAGGGTTTGGATTTAGGGTTTTCCAGGGTCCTTATTAGGGTTTTTTGTATTTCAAGGGTGTGAATGTAATCTAAGTCCATCCTTGGTAACTTTTTATGATTATTTGACTTAATCTTTGGGGTTTTCTCTATTTGGGTCCTGTTTTACCCTTCTAATCCCCATTTAGGGTTAAGTATCCTATACTAGGGTCTTATTTGCAAAGTGCCATAACAATACAACTTGTTTGAAATTTTTACCTAGTGAATGCATCCTAGGTGTATCAAACGTATGAAATGCTAATGCTGATGATGTCATGCTCAAGTTTTAGTAACAGTAACACCAGGGGTGTTACAAAAAAGAACACCCAAGTGAAGCGGGAAAATCATCAACAATTACAAGACCATACTTACTTCCCCCGATGCTGAGGTAGGCAATGGGTCCGAAGAGGTCCATGTGAAGAAGCTCCAGTGGTCTTGATGTTGTCATCATATTCTTGATGTGATGAGTGCTTCCCACCTGTTTCCCTGTCTGACATGCTGCACAAGGTCTATCTTTCTCAAAACAGACATCGGTTAGCCTAACACATGATCTCCCTTTAGAAGCTTATGAAGATTCTTCATCCCAACATGTGCTAGACGGCAAGGCCAAAGCCAACCCATATTAGTATTAGCCATTAAGCATGCATCTAGATTGACATTCTCTTTCGAAAAATCAACTAAGTAGAGCTTGTCGTCTAATACAACCTTAAAAGCTAATGAACCATCACTCCTTCTAAAGACAGATACATCTACATTTGTGAATAAACAATTATAACCCATGTTACATATTTGACTCACCGACAATAAGCTGTACCTAAGTGATTCAACTAAAAACACATTGGAGATAGAATGCTCGGATGTGATGACTATCTTTCCCAATCCTTTAACCTTGCCTTGGTTCCCATCTCTAAAGATAATCGCATCTTGGGAATCTTTATTCATGACGTAGGAGGTGAACATCTTCTTCTCCTCTGTCATATGGTTTGTGGATCCGCTGTCGATAATCCAGCTTGAGCCCCCGGATGCATAAACCTGCAAGGCAATTTAAACTTGGGTTTTAGGTACCCAACTCTTGTTGGGTCCTACGAGGTTAGTCACAATAACTTTTGGAACCCAAATACAAGTCTTGTCTCCCTTGCATTTGAATCCCAACTTCCTAGCAACTACTTTTATGTTCTTACATGAAAGTACAAAAGAAGTATTGCAAGCATGATAAATAGTAGAAGGTTCATTGCACATTCTCCTAGGCGCATGAGGCACAACATGATTTCTCCTAGGCCTACTTCTACCATGAGCAAAAGTGGAGCTAGATGTAAACATAGCATGTGAATCATTATAAGCAGCATGATCATAACATCTATCATTATAAGCATTCCTAGCATATTTCCTATCATAAATATAGGCATGATTCTTTTGGAAACTACTAGCCATAGGGGCCTTCCCTTTCTCCTTGTTGAGAACGAGAGCCTTTTGGCTTGTTAAGTTCTTGGTTTCCTTTCGAAAACCAAGTCCATCCTTAATCGAGGGGTGTCTACCAACAGTGTAGGCATCCCTAGCAAATTTTAATTTATCAAAATCAACTTTGCAAGTCTTAAGTTGAGCATTAAGACTTGCCACCTCATCAGTTAATTTAGCAATAGAAATAAGAAGTTCATCACAGGCATTAACATCAAAGTCCTTACATCTATTGCAAATAACTACATGATCTAGTTGCATTTGCTTCCTCTAGTTTAGCATTTAATTGAACATTTAAATCCTTTAGACTAAAGACAGATTCCTGACAAGCAGACAACTCAGAGGATAGCATTTCATTTCTTTTAAGTTCTAAAGCAAGAGATTTTTGAACATTAACAAACTTGTCATATTCCTCATACAAAATGTCCTCTTGCTTTTCTAGTAGTCTATCTTTTTCATTTAGAGCATCAATTAATTCATTAATTTTCTCTACTTTGTCCCTATCTAACCCTTTAAACAAACTAGAGTAATCTACTTCATCATCGGAGGATTCCTCATCGCTAGAATAAGAGTACTTGGGGGTATCTCAAATACGTACCTTCTTTTCCTTAGCCATAAGGCAAGTATGGTGTTCGTTGGGGAAGAGCGTAGACTTGTCGAAGGCCGAGGCAGCCAGTTCTTCATCGTTGGAGTCAGATGAAGAGCAGTCAGAATCCCACTCCTTTCCAAGGTGCGCCTCGCCCTTCGCCTTCATGTAGTTCTTCTTCTTTTCCCTCTTCCCGCTCTTTTCTTGTCCCTGGTCATTATCATTATCGGGGCATTGTGCTATGAAATGACCAGTCTTACCGCATTTGAAGCAGGAGCGTTTTCCCCTTGTTTTGTTCTTGTTGGGGTACTCCTTACGTCCTTTTACCGTGGTATTGAAGCGCTTGGTGATAAGCGCCATTTCGTCCTCGTTGAGCCCGGCAGCCTCCACTTGTGCTACCTTGTTTGGTAGTGTCTCCTTACTTCTTGTTGCTTTGAGAGCAACGGGCTGCGACTCATAGATGGGCAGTGGACCATTTAGCGCATCGTCCACGTATCGCGCCTCCTTCACCATCATGCACCCGCTCACGAATTTTCCAAGGATCTCCTCGGGTGTCATCTTAGTGTACCTGGGATTTTCACGAATAAGGTTGACAAGATGGGGGTCAATTATAGTAAATGAACTTAGCATGAGTCGGACGACATCATGATCCGTCCATCTTCTGCTTCCGTAGCTTCGGATCTTGTTGACTAGGGTCTTGAGCCTATTGTAGGTTTGTGTTGGCTCCTCTCCCCTAATCATCGCAAACCTTCCCAACTCGCCTTCCACCAGTTCCATCTTAGTGATCATGGTGGCGTCGTTTCCCTCATGAGATATCTTGAGGGTGTCCCAGATTTGCTTGGCGTTGTCCAAGCCACTTACTTTATTGTACTCATCACTACAAAGAGATGCTAGCAAAACAGTAGTAGCTTGGGCATTTTTATGAATTTGTTCATTTATAACAACAGGATTATCAGTGCTATCGAAATGCATCCCATTTTCTACAATTTCCCATATGCTAGGATGGAGAGAGAATAAATGACTATGCATTTTATGGCTCCAAAATGAATAGTCTTCTCCATCAAAGTGTGGAGGTTTTCCAAGGGGAATTGATAGTAAATGCGCATTTGAAGTATAGGGAATGTGAGAGTAATCAAAAGAATAATTTTGATTGACCGTCTTTTTCTTTGACGAGGAGTCATCGTCGTCGTCCCTTGGTGAAGAAGATGAGGCATCACTGTCGTAGTAGATGATCTTCTTGATGCGCCTCTTCTTCTTCCTATCCCTCTTCTTGTGACTCGAGCCTGAGTCGGTAGGCTTGTTGTCTCTTGGCTCATTAAAGAGGAATTCCTTCTCCTTGTCGTTAATCACCATCCCCTTACCCTTAGGATCCATCTTTTCGGGCGGTTAGTCCCTTAAATGAAGAGTACAACTCTGATACCAATTGAGAGCACCTAGAGGGGGGGTGAATAGGTGATCTTGAGAAATCAAACACTAAATAGCCATAAACTTGATTGTTAAGGTGTTAGTGAAATCAAGTGGCTATGGAACACGCTTGTGCGAAAAAAACAATCACAAGAAGCAACACACGAGACACGCGATTTTTATCCCATGGTTCGGCCAAGTAACACTTGCCTACTTCCATGTTGTGGCGTCCCAATGGACGAGGGTTGCACTCAACCCCTTTCAAGTGATCCAATGATCGACTTGAATACCATGGTCTTTTCCTTTAGAGTATTTTTCCCGGTTGCGAGGAATCTCCACAATTTGGAGTCTCTCGCCCTTACAATAGAGATCACAAAGAAGCACAAGAGTAAGGGAGGGAAAGCAACGCACACAAGACTTGAATCCACAGCAAAACCACGCACACAAGTGAAGAAGTGAGCACACAAACACAACGCGAGGAGTTTACAACTCGAAAGTGCTCAAATCTCAAGAACTATGATCCGATTGCGTGAATGCAGAGTCTAGGTGCCTTAGGATGTTTCTTGTAAGCTTGGTGTGCTGCTCCATGCGCCTAGGGGTCCCTTTTATAGCCCCAAGGCAACTAGGAGCCGTTGGATAATAATTTTGAAGGCCATTCTTGCCTTCTGTCGAGTGGTGCACCGGACAGTCTGGTGCACCGCCGGACAGCCACTGTTCATGTCCGTTGTGTGATCTCCTTCCATATTGGGCGCAGCCGACCGTTGCTCCTCAGGACCAGTTGGTGCTCCGGACACTGTCCGGTGCACCCAGTCGACCGTTGGAGCGGGCCAGGTGTCGCGCGTTGATCACGCGGACGACCGTTGCCGCTGGCGCCGTTGGCTCACGGGACAGTCTGGTGAATTTTAGCTACATCGCCTTTTTCTTTTCCCGAGAGCGACGAGTTCATCGTGGATGACTCACCGAACAGTCCGATGAATTATAGTCGTACGACTCTGTCGTTTCCCGAGAGTAGCCGGTTTACCGTCGGCCAGCCTGGGGCACCGGACAGTCCGGTGCGCCAGGCCCGAGCTGTTGTTGGCTGTACACAGCCAACCTTTTTCCAATTCGAATCTTCTTGTCTTGGCACTGTTGAGAGGGAAATGTGCCCTTGGGCCATTTCTAGTATAGTTTTGGTGATTAAGTGCCCAACACATATTGAGTGAGTAATCTTGTGCCAAATGATTGATGAAGTGCAAATCAACAAGAAGGTATGATTCTAGACTTAGTACATTGGTTTTTGTGTACTAATATATTTGTCTAAGTGCTGGAATCAGAGAAAAGAGAAGAAGAAATGATCTTGGCTAGAACAGCCAAGACTCGGCGCAGTTTGGCACACCGGACTGTCCGGTGGTGCACTGGACAGTGTCCGGTGTGCCAGGCCAGCCTCCGGTGAACAGGCCACTCTCGAGAACTGACGGCAGTGTACGGCTATATTTCACCGGACTGTCCGGTGGTGCACCAGACTGTCCAGTGAGCCATCTGCGGTGAAGTCGTCGCTCTCGGGAATCGTTCAACGGCGTACGACTAAAATTCACCGGACGGTCCGGTGAGGCACCAGACTGTCCGGTGAGCCAATGGTCGACTGCGCCAATGGTCGGCTACGCAATCCGCGCGTGACGCGTGGCTGCGCCAACGGTCGGCAGGGGGTATCGGACTGTCCGGTGTGCACAGGATAGTGTCCGATGCGCCAACGGCTCCAATTCTGCAACGGTCGACTTTGCTATTTTTGGAAGGAGATCTGCACCGGACTGTCCAGTGCGCCACTCGACAGAAGGCAAGAATTGCCTTCCCAGATTGCTTCCAACGGCTCCCAGCTGTCTTGGGGCTATAAAAGGGACCCCTAGGCGCATGGAGGAGCACACGAAGCATTCTTTGATCATCTCTAAGCACCAAGACTCCATTCTCGCGCATTCGATTCTTTGTGATAAGTGACTTGAGCTCTAGTTGAGTAGAGAACTCCCCACATTGTGTTGTGAGCTCAAGTTGTGGCTTGTGTGCGTGTCCGTGCTCTTGCTTTGAGTCTTGTGTGTGTTGCTCTCCCCTCTCTTACTTTCGTGCTTCTTTGTGATCATCATTTGTAAGGGCGAGAGGCTCCAAGTTGTGGAGATTCCTCACGAACGGGAGATAGTGAAGAAAGGAAAACACCGTGGTATTCAAGTTGATCATTGGATCACTTGAAAGGGGTTGAGTGCAACCCTCATCCATTGGGACACCACAACATGGAGTAGGCAAGTGCTACTTGGCCGAACCACGGGATAAATCATCGTGTCTCTTGTGCCTGATTTCATCGTGACTATTGTGTTTCACAAGAGCTCGGTCCTTAGCCACTTGTTTCTATTGAGCTAACACTTAACCAAGTTTTTGTAGCTACAAGTGTTTGATTTTTACAGGATCACCTATTCACCCCCCTCTAGGTGCTCTCAATTGGTATCAAACCGTTCTCTTCGCGCAAGGGACTAATCACCCAAAGAGATGGATTCTAAGGGAAAGGGGATGGTGGTCAACGACAAGACAAAGGAGTCCATCATCAACGAGCCAAGAGATGATAAGCCCTCGGACTCTGGCTCGAGTCATAAGAAGAAGGACAGGAAGAAGAAGAGGCGCATCAAGAAGATCGTCTACTACGACAGCGACGAGTCTTCTTCTTCCCCAAGAGACGACGAATACGAAGAGAAAAAGAAAACGGTCAACTCAAACTTTTCTTTTGATTATTCTCGTATTCCATTCAATTCCAATGCTCATTTACTTTCAATTCCACTCGGGAAACCTCCGCACTTTGATGGAGAAGACTACCCATTTTGGAGTCACAAAATGCGTAGTCACCTATTCTCTCTCCATCCAAGCATTTGGGAGATTGTTGAAAACGGAATGCTTTTTGATAGTACTGATAACCCCATTTTCATTAATGAGCAAATCCATAAAAATGCACAAGCTACCACTATTTTGTTAGCATCCTTGTGCAGGGACGAGTACAATAAGGTGAGCGGCTTGGACAACGCCAAGCAAATCTAGGACACCCTCAAGATCTCTCATGAGGGGAACGACGCCACCATGATCACCAAGATGGAGTTGGTGGAAGGCGAACTAGGGAGGTTCGCAATGATCTGGGGAGAGGAGCCAACACAAACGTACAATCGGCTCAAGACCCTAGTCAACAAAATTAGGAGCTATGGAAGCACGAGATGGACCGATCACAACGTCGTCTGGCTTATGCTCAGGTCCTTCACTGTTCTTGATCCTCATCTTGTGAATTCAATCTGTGAGAATCTTAGGTACACAAGGATGACGCTCGAGGAAATGCTTGGAAAGTTTGTGTCACACCCGGTTTTGGAAGGCAAACCGAATGTGAACTATGTATGTGCCAGGATCAGAACTCACGTACACAGCGATTACATAAATGAACATCATCGCACAATGCTCGAATAATAACATAAAAGAGTATTAACTTATTACATCACAGAGTCATAGACATCCACATAGTCATCAAGTTAACAGTTAAATCAAAGTGCTAGCGAAACACAGTAAAGATAAGGCCTTCACAGGCAGCTGACTGGGGGTTGCCGCCAACCCACACCTAGAATTCGTCGTAGTCTTGAAACTCCTGGAAGTCTCCTTCCACGACTTCGCCTTCTCCTGAGCAGTGATTACAATGCGGACAACCTGGTGTTTGGTGGTAAAGCAAGGATGAGTACACATCAACGTACTCAGCAAATGTCCCGTTTGGCTGAAGTGGACTAGCTTTATGTGGGGTTAGGCGCAAGCAGTTGCTTTTAGTTGGTCAGGTATTTATCATTAGTAGAAGCCAGATTTTATCATTAACCAACCCATGAACCATTTCCTCATCGAGGAACAACATCATCATATTCGAACCAAAACCATGACATAATCCTTGTATCTCGAACCATCTGTATCTCTAATCAAAGAGGATCCCAAGGCTGCTCTTAACCGTGAGCACGGCTGATATATCAGTTTCACTACCCTCTGCAGAGGTCGCACACTTTACCCATGAGTCATGATTCCCTTTCTGCCCGGGGAGAGCTAATCCCCATTGACCACTACCTAGGTGGTCCGGCAGGGTATCACTACGTAGCTGTTACAAAGATTCCCTAGAGATCATAGCTGCCCGTTAGGTTTCTCCAGTTTGATAAACACAGTACTCCTCCCCGCAGGAGAGTGACTAACAAAAGCAAAACGAAAGAACCTCGGCACTCAGCCTCGGCAGAGCAAGCACTATGCCTGGACCCCATTGACGGCACGACGGCGAAGCAACTACACCCCTAGTTCCTCTAATTATTTAGCTAAGGGCGCCCCATTTCACCCTCATGGTTGCACTGTTATCCCGGGTGGTCTCTCAACGAACAGGTCCTTACGGAGAGGTACTCAGGAAACAGCCTGAGCCCCCTAGAGTATCACAAGATCATCAACATCATCAGGATAACAGTATCATAAATATTCACATCATGTTCATTGATTAAGTTAAGGCAATAGCAGAATGCTAACCATAATAGCCCATAAGGTCATCAAGGATAAAGTAAAGTGTAAAGCTAGTCAATCCTTAGGTTTCAAGTAAGTAATGCGGGGTAGTAAGTTATAAATGAATAGGACATAATGGGTCAGAGGACACTTGCCTTCACCAAACTGCTGATCAGGAACTTCCTCTGCAACTTCCTCGGGAAACACAGACTGCTCGTTGTCTACGTAAAGTAATCATTCACACTATGCACTTGGGAAGATAACAAACAAAAGCAACATACCAAACATATGCAGCAAAGAAATCACAAGTTCATAATAGAAAAGGGATAGGCACTCTGGTATTCCCTAGGTCTGGGGTAGAGGACTATACAAAGTGAGTCATTATCCACTAATCAGGTTTAAGTCAGTGGTGGGATTAAATCATTATGTGGTTTTAAGTTCCTAAACTTAGGTGTTTAAGTCCATAAACTTAAGTGCTCCAACTTTTATTAAAGTCTACTATCTTTTATTTACCTCAAATAGGGTTCCAATAACCTTAATCCTATCCTAATGATTAACCATTAATTGGAACATGGAAACAGCAGGGAAACATTGCATAAACAGATAGATAATAATTTTATGAACATTTTGCAATTTGAAGCACCTAATTTGGAGTTCATATGGCAAAGTTATGAATTTTACAAGTTTAGGGGTTAAAAATATACCCTAAGGACCTATTTTGAATTAAATAAAAGGGCTGAGGACTTAACTGCGAGAAACCAGGGACGGCGGGCGCAAAATCCAGAAAACCGGGGGTCTCTTTAAGAAAACGCGCGGGCGAAAGGGTATCGGGCGCTTACAGCCGTTAGATCTCAAATCAACGGCCAGGATTAGATCCTGCGGCGGGCGCGCGGGCGCGCGACAGCCTGGGCGGCTGACAGGCGGGGCCGGGCGGGCAGCACGAGCGCGGGCGCGGCGACTGACAAGCGGGGCCAGCGGGCAGCGCGGGCGCGGGCGACTGGCAAGCGGGACCGGGCGGGCAGAGCGAGTGCGTGGGCGCGCCGACAGGCGGGGCCCAGTTGGCAGAGAGACGGGGCGCGGGGAAACGGCTCTGGGCTGTTGGATCTTGGTCGGACGGTTGAGATTGGGTTCGGGTTATTTGAATCCGTGCCGTCCGATCTAAGATAGACGGCGGGGATGGGGTGGCTGGCTCCCGTCTCCCTCAGCTAGCTGGGGCGGCGGCGCTCGCCCTCGCGGCGAAGGAGCTCGCCGGAGACGAGGGGAGCGGGGGCCCTGCGGGTTCCCGGGGCGACCTGAGTGGCCGAGGAGGTTGGGGAGAGCCCGGGAAACCTATCGGTGGGGTATGGGTCGGGGTAGGGGCACCGGAGGGGGGCGGTTCACGGTGGAGTGGCTCGGCGGCGGCGCTAATCGACTCCGGCGAGAAATCAAGTGCAGCAGGGAGCAAGACAAGGGCCAATAGGGGCGGGAGAGGTTCCTTACCTCACGGCGAACTCCGGGGACTCCTTGGCGACGACGGAGACGCGACGGTGGCCCGGGTCGACGGTGGCGGCTGCACGGCGGACGACGGGTGAGCGCGGGCAGAGAGAAATAGGGAGGGGAAGAGGGAATTGGGGCGCGTTCCGAGTTACGAACATCGGGGCGAAACTCACCGTGGCAATGGACACGGCGGAGCTCCAATGGCGGCCGGGAAACGAGCTCGGGCGGCGGCGGTTCGCGGCGATGGCGCTTGGGCGTGCGCGCAGCGAGGGAGAGGGCGAGAGAGAGGGCCGGTTGGTGCGCAAATGAGGGAGGGGGAGAGGGCGAGTGAAGCTCGGGGCTCAAGTGGCCGAGGGCGAGGTGGGGCGAGCTCCCCACGCGCGACGTGGGCGCGGAGAAGGCGGGCGCGCACGGCTCGGCGGCGGTTACGCGAGAACGGCGAAGCTGACAGCCGGGGCCCGCGACGCAGAGAGAGAGAAGAAAGCGGACGCGGGCGCGAGGGAAGCGGGGCTAACGGGCCGGGCCCACGGGCAGAGAGAGCGAGGGAGCGGGCGCACGCGGGGAACGGCTGCGCCGACAGGTGGGGCCCGCCAGGCAGGGAGAGGAGGGAAAGCGAGCGCGCGGAAGGCGGCCGCGCCGACAGGCGGGCCCGCTCGCGCAGAGAGAGAGGGGGCGGAGAGCGCGCGCGTGGGAGCTGGGCCTGATGGGCCGAAAGGCCGAGCGGGCTGGGGTAGCGGGCTGCTTTTCCTTTTCTTTTTATTTTGGAATTTCCTTTCTCTTTTCTTTTTATTTTCTCCATTTGATTCAAATTCAAATAAGCCACAAATTCAAATTAGACCTTTTGAGAATTATGCACCAAACAAAAGTGAAATCTAGGGTTCAACATGATGCAACAATTCATACTCCCTTAGGGTTTAACCTATCACACTATTATTACAAATAAAATAAGCACTTTTCTCCTATAGAAATGAGAAAGAAAAGGTTGGGGAAGGATGAGAAAAGAAAAGTAACACCTAAATTTGTGGATATGAGCAAAGAAATTTTATACCCCCAAATTCAGGGTGTTACAAACCTATCCCCCTTAAAAGAATCTCGCCCTCGAGATTCAGGGTTGGTCAGCAAAGAGTTCAGGGTATTTGGCTTTCAGATCATCTTCTCGTTCCCAGGTTGCTTCTGTCTGCAAACTCCAGAATCTGCGTTGGCTTCTCTATGTATGTCAGATCCTCCTGGACTTCCAACCCCTCCACTGGCAACTGTTCTTCTGGTACTCGCAGACACTTCTTCAATTGTGACACGTGGAACACGTTGTGCACCGCCGACAAACTTTCTGGTAGATTGAGTTGATAAGCCACTTCTCCACGCTTTGCTTGAATTTGATACGGTCCAACGTACCGGGGTGCTAACTTGCCTTTAACTCCGAACCTTCTGACTCCCCTGATAGGTGACACCTTCAGATAGACGAAATCCCCCACTTCGAAACTCAATTCTCTTCTCCTTCGGTCCGCATAGCTTCGCTGCCTTGATTGTGCTATCTTCAGATTCTCCCGAACCATTTTGATATTCTCTTCGGCTTCAAGCAAAATGTCGGGGCCAAACACCTGTCTCTCTCCAGGCTGGTCCCAATGCAGAGGAGTCCTACAACTCCGCCCATAGAGTGCCTGAAACGGTGACATCTTCAAGCTAGCCTGATAACTATTGTTATAGGAGAATTCTGCATAAGGTAACCTTTTGTCCCATCCTGACTTGTCTTGCAACGCACAGGCTCTCAGCATATCCTCTAGGATCTGGTTAGTTCTTTCAGTCTGACCGTCTGTCTGCGGGTGATAAGCCGAGCTGAAGTTCAAATGGGTGCCCAAAGCTTCTTGTAGCTGCTGCCAAAAATGAGAGGTGAACTGCGTTCCTCGATCTGACACTATCTTCTTCGGCACACCATGAAGGCAAACTATCCGTGACATGTATAACTCAGCTAACGCTGCTACGGTATATGTGGTCTTCACAGGTATGAAATGGGCCACCTTTGTTAAGCGGTCCACAACCACCGAGATGGAATCATAACCGGCCCAGGTACGAGGTAGGCCAACTATAAAATCCATCCCGATCTCATCCCACTTCCACTGAGGAATCCGCAATGGCTGCAACAATCCGGCGGGCCTTTGATGCTCTGCTTTGGTCCTCTGACAGCTATCACAGATGGCGACATATTCTGCGATTTCTCTTTTCATGCCATACCACCAAAACCTCCTCTTTAAATCCTGGTACATCTTTTCACTTCCCGGGTGTATGGAGTAGGCTGTCTCATGAGCTTCCTTTAGGATCAGCTCCCGAATAGGTTTGAGGTCGGGGACACACAATCGGTCCTTGAACCATATTACTCCCTCTTCATCCTCTCGAAAGTCTTTGCCTCTTCCTTCTAAGATTAGCTGCCGGATCTTGTTGATGTTTTCATCATCTTTCTGCCCTTCTTTGATCTCCCGCTCTAGGGTGGGCTCTAATTCCACTGTTACTCCTTGCGTACTGTTCAAAAAACCAAGACTCAATCTGTCGAACTCCTTGGCTAACTCATATGGCATTGGGTACGTGGCCATCATATTGACCTGACTCTTCCTGCTCAGAGCATCTGCAACAACATTGGCTTTGCCTGGATGGTAATGTATCTCCAACTCATAGTCTTTGATCAATTCCAACCATCTTCGCTGTCTCATGTTTAACTCTGACTGGGTGAATATGTACTTCAGACTTTTATGATCTGTGTAAATGTCGCACTTCTGTCCATACAAGTAATGTCTCTAGGTCTTCAAAGCATGAACTACTGCTGCCAACTCCAGGTCATGTGTGGGATAATTTTTCTCATGGATCTTCAGCTGCCGAGATGAATATGCTACAACTCTTCCTTCTTGCATTAGCACACATCCCAATCCGGTGTAAGAAGCATCGCAATACACTGAAAATGGCTTGTGAACATCAGGCAGGACTAACACCGGAGCTGTAGTCAGTCTATTTTTCAGTTCTTCAAATGCTTCCTGACACTTTTGGGTCCACTTAAACTCAACTTTCTTCGCTAGTAACGCTGTCATTGGTCTTGCAATCTTTGAGAAGCCCTCAATGAAACGCTTGTAATACCCAGCCATTCCAATGAAGCTCTTGATCCCACGAACATCCTTTGGTGCTTTCCAGTTCAGGATATCTGCTACTTTCTTTGGATCCACTGCCAACCCATCTTGATTTATGATGTGACCCAGAAACAGGACTTCATGAATCCAGAACTCGCATTTACTCAACTTGGCATACAACTGATGCTCCCGAAGTCTTTGCAATACCATCTTCAAATGCTCCACATGATCTTCCTCACTTTGAGAGTATATGAGAATATCATCGATAAACACTACCACAAACTTATCCAGATAATCCATGAACACACTGTTCATCAGGTACATAAAGAAAGCTGGCGCATTTGTCAAACCAAAGGACATAACTGTGAATTCATATAACCCGTACTTGGTGATGAATGCCGTCTTCGGTATGTCCGAGGGTCGGATTCTGAGTTGATGGTAGCCTGACCTCAGATCTATCTTCGAGAATACACTGGCTCCTCTGAGCTGGTCGAACAAATCTTCTATCCTTGGCAGGGGGTACTTGTTTTTGACAGTGACTTCATTCAAGGCTCTGTAGTCTATGCACATCCTTTTGGTACCATCTTTCTTCTCTACAAACAACACCGGAGCGGCCCAAGGCGAGGTACTTGGTCTGATGTAACCCTTCTCTAACATCTCATCTATCTGCTTCTTGAGTTCCACCAATTCTGGTCCAGACACTCGGTAGGCTCTTTTGGAGATGGGGGCGGTACCAGGGATAAGCTCTATGGCAAATTCAACTTTTCTCTCGGGTGGCATGCCCGTTAGCTCCTCGGGAAATACGTCCGGAAAGTCCGACACAACCTTGATAGTCTCGAGCGGGTTGGGCTCCTTACTATCAACTGAAATCTGGTGACAGACACCCTCCGCTGATTTAGGCATCCTTAGCTCGGCCACTACCTCTTCTCCTGACGGGGACTTCAATGTTACGGTCCTCTTGTCACAGCTAATATTCGCTTCATACCTCCTTAACCAATTCATCCCTAGAATGACATCTATCCCAGGGGTGTCTATTACTATTAAGTCACTGGGGAACCCTATCCCCCTTATTTCCACCCTTATATTTGAGCATATTTTATCTGTTTGCACCTTGCCACCAACT
Organism: Zea luxurians; assembly: GCA_029449295.1. Classification (NCBI taxonomy): domain Eukaryota; kingdom Viridiplantae; phylum Streptophyta; class Magnoliopsida; order Poales; family Poaceae; genus Zea; species Zea luxurians. Next base: position 29,933,881 of record JAOPSE010000016.1, on the reverse strand, counting down.
GAATTAATCCTCATGGGCGGCATCATTGCCTCTACTGAGATGTTATGCAATTCTACCCAGGTTGTAGTGACAAATGAATGAGTTGCACCAGTATCAAATAGCACTTTCGTGGGATGAGATTCGACTGAGAACATACCTACTGCCACATCTGGTGCATCCTGGATCGCTTCGGCCTCCAAGTGGTTCACCTTTCCGCGGTTGTACGCTTGGTTACGATTGCCTGCCGTCGGCTGCAGTACACCTTGCCTTGTTGGAGCATTGGGGTTGGTCTGCTGCTGCGCCGTCTTCTTTGGGCACTGCATCGCCCAGTGGCCTTGTTCTCCACAGTGGAAACATCCTCTGCCTCCTCCTTGTGCTGGGGCTGCTTGGTTGCTCTGGTTTGCTGCTGGGGCAGGAAGGCGAGGTGCCTGGTTGTTCTGCTTCTGATACTGATTACCTCCCTGCTGGCTGTGCTGACGATACTGCTGCTGCTGCTGATACTGCCTCTGAAACTGCTGCTGATGCGGACGCTGGTTCTGATTCTGATATCCCTGTGGGTGACCAGGCCTGCCTTGCTGAGATGAACTGCCTGAGAAACGTGGACGGCTAATGCTTCCGGACTGGGGTCCACTCATCTTACGCTTCCGATCTTCCATATCCTTACGCTTCTTCTCCGTCATAATTGCCCTATCGATCAGTTGCTGGAAGGTGGGGAAGGTGTGATTCATCAGCTGGTAATGCAGGGGATCCACCAAACCTCTCATGAACCTGTACTGCCTTTTAGCATCAGTGTTGACATCCTCAGGTGCATAACGAGATAGCTGCAGAAACTTGTCTCTATATTCACTAACAGACAGGGGTCCCTGCTTCAGAGCCAGAAACTCCTCCTTCTTCATGATCATCAGTCCCTCCGGCACATGGTACCTGCGGAAACTCTCGCTGAATTCTTCCCAGGTGATGGCTTCGGGGTCAGCATGTGTGGCGAGGTAGGACTCCCACCAGGACTGGGCTGTTCTCCTTAGCTGACGGGGACCATACAGAACCTTCTCCCTGTCGTTACATTGGGCGGTGCGCAGTTCTCTTTCCACTGCGCGCAGCCAGTCTTCTGCATCCATGGGGTCGGCAGAATGGGCGAAGGTAGGAGGGTGCCCTCTCATGAACTCACCACGCTTATCCTGTGGCATCTGGGGCATCTGCACTTGCAATTGGGGTTGGGGTTGCTGTTGAGCCTGCTGCATGGCTGCCAGAGTCTGCCCAATGGCCTGCACTGCCTAAGTCTGCATCAAGAACATCTGCTCCACTGTCATCGGGGGTGGTGGGGGAGGCTGCCTCTGTTGTTCCTCCTGCTGGTCATGTTGCTCTTGCTGAGCACGCCTGTTGCATCGGCGCTTGTTGTCAGACATCTGTGGAAGACATTTCATACATCAGCGTTGATCTTACAACTCTCCAGCATAAGAAAAGGGAATTCAGAATTCTTCATGACACTGAGTGAACAAAGAGCTTCACTGATCCTCATTATGATTCAACACAGCTTCTCAGATAGAAAGGAAAGTAGAAGTAAATGGCTTCCCAACTAAATAACTGACTTTATTAACATTATAGCTAGGCCAGACTGCAGGGGAAACCCACAGGTTGGCAACAGTCATTACAAAGATTCAAATCCAGCACAAGTTCACCATAACAAGCATGCAAGCAACTGATAAGCAAACTAAGCTAATTGGAAACAACTGATAAGCAAACTAAACTAATTATCTAAGACTGAGACATCTGACTTAAGAATTATTACAAACTTCGACGCTAACGATCTAAGGATCCAGATCTATCCTGGTCCTACAGGCAGGGGAACCATAAGTGTGGTGACCATGTGGCGGCGAGCGGTATGGGTGCTGAGTCCCAACAGGAGCGGGAGAACCACCCTCCTGGTGATGGCGCTCTGCCAGCTCAGCACGCAACTCCGCAATCTCCGTTCGAGCCCTGCTCAGCTCGTCCAGAGAGTGATCCAGCTCAGTGTTAAGCACTGCGACTAGGTTGACTGTGCTGCTCAACCTAGGGTTAGCCTCACCAACAGGGGAGACAACCACACTCTCTGTGCTGCCAGTAGGGCGGCGGGGGTAGTACCGAAGGTTAAGACCGTCGGCCACGCCACCGAACAAAGAACAGTACTGGGAGAGTGCACGTCGTGCTGCATCCTGCATAGCTGCCTCTGCAGTGTCCCTCTCGGAGATGGAATAGTGCTCCGAAACGGCCTCCGCACCCCGGAGGTCATCCTCCGGACGGCGAACTAGGCAGGTAGCCTCCCAGCGGTCCGGGTACCTCCCGCGACTGTGCTGGTAGACTACACAACGATACTCGATCGACCAGGTGTGCCGGTCGAAAGCCTGGCGCAGCAAGGTGTCGAGTGCGTCGTGGAAGTGACAACCGCGGGCGGCGTCACGGGTGATGGGTCGGGCGACCCATCCTTCCGCCTCCTGCGGCTCAGATGACTCCGTGCTGTGGTCTGAGTCGTCGTCGTCGGGGTCTCCTCCAAGACCTCCTCCAGTAGCTCCTCCAACAGCCGGGGCGTCCCGCGGTGGTGTAGGGGGCGCCTCCAGCTGGGCAACAGAGGAACGGGGCCTCACGGACTCCACCTCTCGCTGGGATGAGGAGGAAGAGCCCCGCTGCTCTCTGTGCTGGCGCCGGCGTTCCTGCTCCTCACGCAGGCGGTGGTGCAGTCTCTCCAGGTGACTCGACTGACCGGACACGGTGCGGTGCAGAGGACGCTCCGCAAGTCGAGACGGCAGGAAAGGAATCACCGACTTACGTGCAGTGTGTCTAAGACGAGCCATCTACAAAAGACACCGTAAGCATAAGAGTAAGAGCAGAACTAATATGACAAGTGAATAAACCATAGACAGAATAAGATAAAAAATTTTAACAAGGTATAATATAGTATATATATATGTAGTGAAACATAGGGTTGGTCGAGGTGACCGACTTTTGAAGTAACATCAGAGGTCAAGGTGAGAGGGGAAGGTCAATAGTCCTTAGTACGACCAGTGCTACTCTAGGTCAGCGGTCCTGCAGTCAGCACGGCTTTGATACCACTTATGTCACACCCGGTTTTGGAAGGCAAACCGAATGCGAACTATGTACGTGCCAGGATCAGAACTCACGTACACAGCGATTACATAAATGAACATCATCGCACAATGCTCGAATAATAACATAAAAGAGTATTAACTTATTACATCACAGAGTCATAGACATCCACATAGTCATCAAGTTAACAGTTAAATCAAAGTGCTAGCGAAACACAGTAAAGATAAGGCCTTCACAGGCAGCTGACTGGGGGTTGCCGCCAACCCACACCTAGAATTCGTCGTAGTCTTGGAACTCCTGGAAGTCTCCTTCCACGACTTCGCCTTCTCCTGAGCAGTGATTACAATGCGGACAACCTGGTGTTTGGTGGTAAAGCAAGGATGAGTACACATCAACGTACTCAGCAAATGTCCCGTTTGGCTGAAGTGGACTAGCTTTATGTGGGGTTAGGCGCAAGCAGTTGCTTTTAGTTGGTCAGGTATTTATCATTAGTAGAAGCCAGATTTTATCATTAACCAACCCATGAACCATTTCCTCATCGAGGAACAACATCATCATATTCGAACCAAAACCATGACATAATCCTTGTATCTCGAACCATCTGTATCTCTAATCAAAGAGGATCCCAAGGCTGCTCTTAACCGTGAGCACGGCTGATATATCAGTTTCACTACCCTCTGCAGAGGTCGCACACTTTACCCATGAGTCATGATTCCCTTTCTGCCCGGGGAGAGCTAATCCCCATTGACCACTACCTAGGTGGTCCGGCAGGGTATCACTACGTAGCTGTTACAAAGATTCCCTAGAGATCATAGCTGCCCGTTAGGTTTCTCCAGTTTGATAAACACAGTACTCCTCCCCGCAGGAGAGTGACTAACAAAAGCAAAACGAAAGAACCTCGGCACTCAGCCTCGGCAGAGCAAGCACTGTGCCTGGACCCCATTGACGGCACGACGGCGAAGCAACTACACCCCTAGTTCCTCTAATTATTTAGCTAAGGGCGCCCCATTTCACCCTCATGGTTGCACTGTTATCCCGGGTGGTCTCTCAACGAACAGGTCCTTACGGAGAGGTACTCAGGAAACAGCCTGAGCCCCCTAGAGTATCACAAGATCATCAACATCATCAGGATAACAGTATCATAAATATTCACATCATGTTCATTGATTAAGTTAAGGCAATAGCAGAATGCTAACCATAATAGCCCATAAGGTCATCAAGGATAAAGTAAAGTGTAAAGCTAGTCAATCCTTAGGTTTCAAGTAAGTAATGCGGGATAGTAAGTTATAAATGAATAGGACATAATGGGTCAGAGGACACTTGCCTTCACCAAACTGCTGATCAGGAACTTCCTCTGCAACTTCCTCGGGAAACACAGACTGCTCGTTGTCTACGTAAAGTAATCATTCACACTATGCACTTGGGAAGATAACAAACAAAAGCAACATACCAAACATATGCAGCAAAGAAATCACAAGTTCATAATAGAAAAGGGATAGGCACTCTGGTATTCCCTAGGTCTGGGGTAGAGGACTATACAAAGTGAGTCATTATCCACTAATCAGGTTTAAGTCAGTGGTGGGATTAAATCATTATGTGGTTTTAAGTTCCTAAACTTAGGTGTTTAAGTCCATAAACTTAAGTGCTCCAACTTTTATTAAAGTCTACTATCTTTTATTTACCTCAAATAGGGTTCCAATAACCTTAATCCTATCCTAATGATTAACCATTAATTGGAACATGGAAACAGCAGGGAAACATTGCATAAACAGATAGATAATAATTTTATGATCATTTTGCAATTTGAAGCACCTAATTTGGAGTTCATATGGCAAAGTTATGAATTTTACAAGTTTAGGGGTTAAAAATATACCCTAAGGACCTATTTTGAATTAAATAAAAGGGCTGAGGACTTAACTGCGAGAAACCAGGGACGGCGGGCGCAAAATCCAGAAAACCGGGGGTCTCTTTAAGAAAACGCGCGGGCGAAAGGGTATCGGGCGCTTACAGCCGTTAGATCTCAGATCAACGGCCAGGATTAGATCCTGCGGCGGGCGCGCGGGCGCGCGACAGCCTGGGCGGCTGACAGGCGGGGCCGGGCGGGCAGCGCGAGCACGGGCGCGGCGACTGACAAGCGGGGCCAGCGGGCAGCGCGGGCGCGGGCGACTGGCAAGCGGGACCGGGCGGGCAGAGCGAGTGCGTGGGCGCGCCGACAGGCGGGGCCCAGTTGGCAGAGAGACGGGGCGCGGGGAAACGGCTCTGGGCCGTTGGATCTTGGTCGGACGGTTGAGATTGGGTTCGGGTTATTTGAATCCGTGCCGTCCGATCTAAGATAGACGGCGGGGATGGGGTGGCTGGCTCCCGTCTCCCTCAGCTAGCTGGGGCGGCGGCGCTCGCCCTCGCGGCGAAGGAGCTCGCCGGAGACGAGGGGAGCGGGGGCCCTGCGGGTTCTCGGGGCGACCTGAGTGGCCGGGGAGGTTGGGGAGAGCACGGGAAACCTATCGGTGGGGTATGGGTCGGGGTAGGGGCACAGGAGGGGGGCGGTTCACGGTGGAGTGGCTCGGCGGCGGCGCTAATCGACTCCGGCGAGAAATCAAGTGCAGCAGGGAGCAAGACAAGGGCCAATAGGGGCGGGAGAGGTTCCTTACCTCACGGCGAACTCCGGGGACTCCTCGGCGACGACGGAGACGCGACGGTGGCCCGGGTCGACGGTGGCGGCTGCACGGCGGACGACGGGTGAGCGCGGGCAGAGAGAAATAGGGAGGGGAAGAGGGAATTGGGGCGCGTTCCGAGTTGCGGACGTCGGGGCGAAACTCACCGTGGCAATGGACACGGCGGAGCTCCAACGGCGGCCGGGAAACGAGCTTGGGCGGCGACGGTTCGCGGCGATGGCGCTTGGGCGTGCGCGCAGCGAGGGAGAGGGCGAGAGAGAGGGCCGGTTGGTGCGCAAATGAGGGAGGGGGAGAGGGCGAGTGAAGCTCGGGGCTCAAGTGGCCGAGGGCGAGGTGGGGCGAGCTCCCCACGCGCGACGTGGGCGCGGAGAAGGCGGGCGCGCACGGCTCGGCGGCGGTTACGCGAGAACGGCGAAGCTGACAGCCGGGGCCCGCGACGCAGAGAGAGAGAAGAAAGCGGGCGCGGGCGCGAGGGAAGCGGGGCTAACGGGCCGGGCCCACGGCAGAGAGAGCGAGGGAGCGGGCGCACGCGGGGAACGGCTGCGCCGACAGGTGGGGCCCGCCAGGCAGGGAGAGGAGGGAAAGCGAGCGCGCGGAAGGCGGCCGCGCCGACAGGCGGGCCCGCTCGCGCAGAGAGAGAGAGGGGGCGGAGAGCGCGCGCGTGGGAGCTGGGCCTGATGGGCCGAAAGGCCGAGCGGGCTGGGGTAGCGGGCTGCTTTTCCTTTTCTTTTTATTTTGGAATTTCCTTTCTCTTTTCTTTTTATTTTCTCCATTTGATTCAAATTCAAATAAGCCACAAATTCAAATTAGACCTTTTGAGAATTATGCACCAAACAAAAGTGAAATCTAGGGTTCAACATGATGCAACAATTCATACTCCCTTAGGGTTTAACCTATCACACTATTATTACAAATAAAATAAGCACTTTTCTCCTATAGAAATGAGAAAGAAAAGGTTGGGGAAGGATGAGAAAAGAAAAGTAACACCTGAATTTGTGGATATGAGCAAAGAAATTTTATACCCCCAAATTCAGGGTGTTACAGTTTGTAAGCGGTCGTATGATGATCAAGGAGGCAAGATATGTTGATGAGGCATTGAATGGCCCAATGCCTATCTACGAGCCTCAAACCATTACTCTCAAAGCAACAAGCAGCAGGGAGGCGCTACCTAGCAAGGTGGCGCAAGTTGAGGTGGCCGGGCTAAACGAAGATGAAATGGCCCTCATCATCAAGTGCTTCAAGACGGCACTAAAAGGTCGCAAGGAGCATCCCAACAAGAGCAAGACGAAGGGAAAGCGCTCCTGCTTCAAGTGTGGTAAGGCTGGTCACTTTATTGCTAAATGTCCCGATAATGATAGTGACCAGGGACAAGAAAAGAGCGGAAAGAGGGAGAAAAATAAATTCTACAAGAAGGCGAAGGGCGAGGCGCACCTTGGCAAGGAGTGGGATTCGGATTGCTCTTCGTCCGACTCCGACTACGAAGGACTCGCCGCCTCGGCCTTCAACAAGTCGTCCCTCTTCCCCAACGAGCGTCACACCTGCCTCATGGCAAAGGAGAGGAAGGTAAGTTCTCGAGATAACTCTACGTATGCTTCTTCTAGCGATGAAGAGTCTAGTGATGATGAAGTAGACTATTCTAGCTTGTTTAAAGGTCTGGATAGAGCCAAGGTAGAAAAGATCAATGAATTGATTGATGCATTAAATGAAAAGAATAGACTCCTAGAAAAACAAGAGGATTTATTGTATGAAGAACATGATAAGTTTATTAGTGTACAAAAATCTCTTGTTTTGGAAACTAAAAGAAATGAGATTTTATCTTCTGAAATTTCTGCTTGCCATGAATCTATTTCAAGTTTGAGGAGTGTTAATGATGAGTTAATTGCTAAGTTAGAGGTAGCTAACAAATCTAGTTCAAGTGTGGAACATGTCATAATTTGTAATAGGTGCAAGGATTTTGTTGTTAATGCTTGTAATGAACATCTTGCATCCATTACTAAACTAAATGGTGAAGTGGCTAGTCTTAATGCCCAACTTAAGACTAGCAAAAATGATTTTGATAAACTAAAATTTGCAAGGGATGCCTACACTATTGGTAGACACCCCTCTATTAAGGATGGGCTTGGCTTTCGAAGGGAAGCCAAGAACTTAACAAGTCAAAGGGCTCCCATCTCCGCCAAGGAGAAAGGGAAGGCCCGTATGGCTAGTTTTAGTGCTCAAAGAAATCATGCCTTCATCTATAGTGATAGAAAGTTTTCTAGAAATGCTCATAGGAGTTATGCTTATGATTCACATGCTATGATTGCATCAAGTTCTTCTTTTGTGCATGGTAGAAATATGCCTAGGAAAAATGTTGCTCATGTGCCTAGGAAAGTTTGTAATGAACCTTCTACAATTTACCATGCTTGCAATACTGCTTTTGCAATTTGTCGTAAGAATAAGAAAGTGATTGCTAGGAAGTTGGGGGCCAAATGCAAAGGAGACAAGACTTGCATTTGGGTCCCAAAGACTATTATAACTAACCTTGTAGGACCCAACAAGAGTTGGGTACCTAAAACCCAATCCTAATTTGCCTTGCAGGTTTATGCATCCGGGGGCTCAAGATGGATTATCGACAGCGGATGCACAAACCACATGACGGGGGAGAAGAAAATGTTCACCTCCTACGTCAAAAACAAGGATTCCCAAGATACAATCATATTTGGAGATGGGAATCAAGGCAAGGTCAAAGGCTTAGGCAAGATAGCTATCACCAATGAGCACTCTATCTCTAATGTATTTCTAGTAGAGTCGCTAGGCTATAACCTGCTGTCTGTTAGTCAATTGTGCCACATAGGTTATAATTGTCTATTTACAAATGTAGATGTGTCTATCTTTAGAAGGAGTGATGGTTCACTAGCTTTTAAGGGTGTACTAGATGGCAAACTCTATTTAGTGGATTTTTCGAAAGAGGAGGCCGATCTAGATGCATGCTTAATTGCTAAGACTAGCATGGGCTGGTTGTGGCATCACCGTCTAGCACATGTTGGGATGAAGAACCTTCACAAACTTCTAAAGGGAGAACATGTGTTAGGTCTAACAAATGTGTTTTTCGAAAAAGATAGACCTTGTGCAGCTTGTCAAGTAGGCAAACAGGTGGGAAGCGCTCATCACAGCAAGAATGTGATGACTACATCAAGACCTCTGGAGCTACTGCATATGGACCTCTTCGGACCCGTCGCCTACCTTAGCATCGGGGGAAGTAAGTACGGTCTGGTTGTTGTTGATGATTTTTCCCGCTTCACTTGGGTATTCTTTTTGCAGGATAAATAAAAAACCCAAGGGACCCTTAAGCGCTTTCTAAGGCGAGCTCAAAACGAATTTGAGCTCAAGGTGAAAAAGATTAGAAGCCACAACGGGTCCGAGTTCAAGAACCTTCAAGTGGAGGAGTACCTTGAGGAGGAAGGAATCAAGCACGAGTTCTCCGCTCCCTACACACCATAGCAAAATGGTGTGGTAGAGAGGAAGAATATGATGCTCATAGACATGGCAAGGATGATGCTTGGAGAATTCAAGACGCCCGAGCGGTTTTGGTCGGAAGCTGTGAACATAGCTTGCCACGCCATAAACCGGGTCTACCTTCATCGCCTCATCAAGAAGACGTCGTACAAACTTCTGACTGGTAACAAACCCAACGTTTCATATTTTCGTGTATTTGGGAGTAAATGCTACATTCTAGTGAAGAAAGGTAGGAATTCCAAATTTGCTCCCAAAGCTGTAGAAGGGTTTTTACTAGGTTATGACTCAAATACAAAGGCGTATAGAGTCTTCAATAAATCATCGGGTTTGGTTGAAGTCTCTAGCGATGTTGTATTTGATGAAACTAATGGCTCTCTGAGAGAGCAAGTTTATCTTGATAATATAGATGAGGATGATGTTCCAACGGACACAATTCGCACCATGGCGATTGGAGATGTGCGACCACAGGAACACCAGGAGCAAGATCAACCTTCTTCCTCAATGATGGTGCATCCCCCAACACAAGATGATGAACAGGTCCCTCAAGAAGAGGCGTGTGATCAAGGGGGAGCACAAGATGTCCAAAATGTGGAAGAAGAAGCACCACGGGCCCCTCCAACTCAAGTTCGAGCGACGATTCAAAGGAATCATCCCGTCGACCAGATATTGGGTGATATAAGCAAGGGAGTAACCACTCATTCTAGATTAGCTAATTTTTGTGAGCATTACTCGTTTGTCTCTTCTATTGAGCCTTTCAGGGTAGAAGAGGCCTTGCTAGATCCGGACTGGGTGTTGGCCATGCAGGAAGAGCTCAACAACTTCAAGCGAAATGAAGTTTGGACACTAGTGCCACGTCCCAAGCAAAACATTGTGGGAACCAAGTGGGTGTTCCGCAACAAGCAAGACGAGCACGGGGTGGTGACACGAAACAAGGCTCGACTTGTGGCAAAAGGTTATGCCCAAGTCGCAGGTTTGGATTTCGAGGAGACTTTTGCTCCTGTGGCTAGGCTAGAGTCGATTCACATTTTGTTAGCCTATGCCGCTCAGCATTCCTTCAGGTTGTTCCAAATGGACGTGAAGAGCGCTTTCCTTAATGGGCCAATCAAGGAGGAGGTGTACGTAGAGCAACCCCCTGGCTTTGAGGATGAACGGTACCCCAACCACGTGTGTAAGCTCTCTAAGGCGCTCTATGGACTTAAGCAAGCCCCAAGAGCATGGTATGAATGCCTTAGAGGCTTTCTAATTGCTAATGCTTTCAAGGTTGGGAAAGCCGATCCAACTCTTTTCACTAAGACTTGTGATGGTGATCTATTTGTGTGCCAAATTTATGTCGATGACATAATATTTGGTTCTACTAACCAAAAGTCTTGTGAAGAGTTTAGCAGGGTGATGACACAGAAATTCGAGATGTCGATGATGGGCGAGTTGAACTACTTCCTTGGGTTCCTAGTGAAGCAACTCAAGGACGACACCTTCATCTCTCAAACGAAGTACACGCAAGACTTGCTCAAGCGGTTCGGGATGAAGGACGCCAAGCCCGCAAAGACTCCAATGGGAACCGATGGACATGTCGACCTCAACAAAGGAGGTAAGTCCGTTGATCAAAAGGCATACCGGTCTATGATAGGGTCTTCACTTTATTTATGTGCTAGTAGACCGGATATTATGCTTAGCGTATGCATGTGTGCTAGATTTCAATCCGACCCAAGGGAGTGTCACCTTGTGGCCGTTAAGCGAATTCTTAGATATCTAGTTGCTATGCCTTGCTTCAGGATCTGGTATCCAAAGGGGTCTACCTTTGACTTAATTGGATACTCAGACTCTGACTATGCTGGATGTAAGGTTGATAGGAAGAGTACATCAGGGACGTGCCAATTCCTAGGAAGGTCCCTGGTGTCTTGGAGTTCTAAGAAACAAACTTCTGTTGCCCTATCCACCGCTGAGGCCGAGTATGTTGCCGCAGGACAGTGTTGCGCGCAACTACTTTGGATGAGGCAAACCCTCCGGGACTTTGGCTACAATCTGAGCAAAGTCCCACTCGTATGTGATAATGAGAGTGCAATCCACATGGCAGACAACCCTGTTGAACACAGCCGCACAAAGCACATAGACATCCGACATCACTTTTTGAGAGACCACCAGCAAAAGGGAGATATCGAAGTGTTTTATGTTAGCACCGAGAACCAGCTAGCCGATATCTTTACCAAGCCTTTAGATGAGAAGACCTTTTGCAGGCTGCGTAGTGAGCTAAATGTCTTAGATTCGCGTAACTTGGATTGATCTAGAGCATACATGTGTTTTATGCCTTTGATCATGTTCCTTTATGCATGTTATTGCTTATTTATGGTGCTCAAGTTGTGCAAGGGATCCCCGGACCTCACAAGTCCATGTGTGAATGATGCACATATTTAGGGGGAGAAATGCTACAACTTGATCCTTTGAGACTAACCGTGTGCTTGAGTTTTCTTAATTTAGTCTCAAAGGTGATTGAAAGGGAAAAGGTGAACTTGGACCATGCAAGACTTCCACTGTACTCCGATGAGAGGGTAATTTACTCCAAGTTCATCTCCATGCTCTTATTGCCTTTTTTGACTGTTTTGGTGAGGCAATGGGGTTTAAGGGCCAATAATGACCCGTTTTGGTGCTTAATGCCAAAGGGGGAGAAATTAAGGCCAAAGCAAATGGATCAGCTACCACTTGAGAATTTTGAAAATAGTAGAGTTAGAACTTTTGTTTTGTCAAAATACTCTTATGTGCAAAATGTGGCCTCTAGTGGGGAGAATGTAGGATTATGGGAAAAAGGGGGAGTTTTTAGAATTTTTGGCTCTTGATCAACTTTTCTCATGGAATACCTCTCTTTATGCCTAAACAAGTGTGTTTGACTTAGAAATAGGAAATTGAGTTTCATTTCAAAAACAAACCAAGTGGTGGCAAAGAATGATCCAAATATGCCAAATTTGAATAAAAAACAATTCTTGTTCTCAATTGCTTTGATGTTGCACTTCTTTTAGTTGTTTTTTGATGTGTTGGCATAAATCACCAAAAAAGGGAAGATTGAAAGGGAAATGTGCCCTTGGGCCATTTCTAGTATAGTTTTGGTGATTAAGTGCCCAACACATATTGAGTGAGTAATCTTGTGCCAAATGATTGATGAAGTGCAAATCAACAAGAAGGTATGATTCTAGACTTAGTACATTGGTTTTTGTGTACTAATATATTTGTCTAAGTGCTAGAATCAGAGAAAAGAGAAGAAGAAATGATCTTGACTGGAACAACCAAGACTCAGCGCAGTCTGGCACACCGGACTGTCCGGTGGTGCACCGGAAAGTGTCTGGTGGTGCACCTGACAGTGTCCGGTGTGCTAGGCCAGCCTCCAGTGAACAGGCCACTCTTGGGAACTGACGGCGGTATACGACTATAATTCACCGGACTGTCTGGTGGTGCACCGGACTGTCCGGTGAGCCGTCTGCGGCGAAGTCGTCGCTCTCGGGAATCGTTCAACGGCGTACGGCTAAAATTCACCGGACTGTCCGGTGAGCCAACAGTCGACTGCGCCAACGGTCGGCCGCGCAATCCGCGCGTGACGCGTGGCCGCGCCAATGGTCGGCAGGGGGCACCGGACTGTCCGTTGTGCACCGGACAGTATCCGGTGCGCCAACGGCTCCAATTCTGCAACGGTCGACTGTGCTATTTTTGGAAGGAGATCTGCACCGGACTGTCCGGTGCACCACCCGACAGAAGACAAGAATTGCCTTCCCAGATTGCTTCCAACGGCTCCCAGCTGCCTTGGGGCTATAAAAGGGACCCCTAGGCGCATGGAGGAGCACACCAAGCATTCTTTTATCATCTCTAAGCACCAAGACTCCATTCTCGCGCATTCGATTCTTTGTGATAAGTGACTTGAGCTCTAGTTGAGTAGAGAACTCCTCACATTGTGTTGTGAGCTCAAGTTGTGGCTTGTGTGCGTGTTCGTGCTCTTGCTTTGAGTCTTGTGTGTGTTGCTCTCCCCTCCCTTACTTCCGTGCTTCTTTGTGATCATCATTTGTAAGGGCGAGAGGCTCCAAGTTATGAAGATTCCTCGCGAAAGGGAGATAGTGAAGAAAGGAAAACACCATGGTATTCAAGTTGATCATTGGATCACTTGAAAGGGGTTGAGTGCAACCCTCATCCATTGGGACGCCACAACGTGGAGTAGGCAAGTGCTACTTGGCCGAACCACGGGATAAATCATCGTGTCTCTTGTGCCTGATTTCATCGTGACTATTGTGTTTCACAAGAGCTCGGTCCTTAGCCACTTGTTTCTATTGAGCTAACACTTAACCAAGTTTTTGTGGCTACAAGTGTTTAATTTTTACAGGATCACCTATTCACCCCCCCTCTAGGTGCTCTCAACTGTTTCTAGCACTTAGATAAACATGTTAGTATTCAAAAACCAATTTACTAAGTCTAGAAACATACCTTGTTATATGATTTGCACTTCTCACTTTATTTAGCACATAAGAACTTAATCAAACGTGTTGGGCATTTAATCACCAAAACATATAGAAATAGCCCAAGGGCACATTTCCCTTTTAGTTACGCCTGTTCCCAACCTTGCTTGTGGCTGTTGGACCGCTAATTTGCTTCGCTGTGTATATCGGGCTGCTTCAGCCCCACTCTGATGATATGTCCCGAGTTGTGGACCAACTCTTAAAGTTATTCGCCACCTTTATAGGTTTGTCTCGTTTAAGCAGATCTAGAATCATTTGATGTATAAATGTGTTTACTAGCCTCCTAGGACTAGTAATTATATCACATTTGAGTCCCAGAGGATTAGGGCGCTTCAACTTCTCACCATGCTTATCACTATTTCAACAACTATGACTCAGATGTCTCATCCACAAGGTGGGCTCGGGTATGCGTCCGAGCCCCCAGCCCTGTCATCGGCTCTCTGCTTGGTGAAGATACGGGATAAAGGGGCCGGACATCCTCCTCCTTATCAAAGACAACAGCAAGGACAAGAGCATTCTAGTGGCCATATTGCTACAGGGGCTCGGGCTTGCCTCCTCTCCACATTACGACAACGTTGGTACTCCTAGGTTCCCTCCTTGAGGCTATAAAAGGAGGAGTCCAGGGCTTCAAGGGACAGAGGACAACACTTCAGCGATAGCCCTCCATGATCGATATTGGCACTTGCCTCAATCATCCGCAGAGACTTGGGATCCACTCCCTCTCTCGTTTGGCTTGTACCCCCTACTACAAGCACTTAGGTGCAAGATAATATAAGTCTCATCCCCCTCTGCTAGAACTAGGGCCTTCTATTGCCCGAACCATGATAAATCTTATGTCTTCTTGCATCACCCATCTGGACCGTGACACACAACACAAATTCATTAGTTGGTTAAAACCCTCAGGTCAAAACACTGACACTTCTGTACTTAGGTTACATCTCATGTTATTAGTTAACACTATTATTTGTCACCACAAAAATCTTCCCATATGTGCAATTAGAGGGGTCGTCAACATACCTTGATTTGTCATCTGCTCTGTCTAAGCAGCATTGTTGTGTAATGATTGAAAAGACACGATCCAATTGCCTGCAACAGAACAATTGAAACAATAGTTATAGTCAGACCGAATTATAGACATCGAAGAGAACAAGACAAACAATAGTCTCTTACGACTGCGCTAAAGTTGAAAAGTGAAACAAAAGGAAGGAAAATGTGGAGTACTTTTTTATTCCCAACCATTTCCAAAATTTGAGAACAATTGTGAAGGCCACATCATTCAATTTATCATTTATAAGAATATCCATCAGGGACTGAATAGGTTGGCTTTCTGCAGTCACACAAAAACAACTTTCTATGTTAATTCTTAAATGCTTTTAATAGGGTGTTGATCTCTATAAATTCAAACAATTAAGTCCTATGATTAGTGAAAGGGAAATATGTCATGTGACCATTTCTAACTATTTTGGTGATTAAGTGCTCAACATACCATTTTGAACTAACTATCTTTGAATGAGTATGAGCGCAAGTCCATAAAAGGCAAGTTAAAGAGATCAAGTCCAAATGAGCTAAAATGGAGGGCCAAAAGTGTAACTTTGGGCAAATCAACATAAACATGAGGTTTAAGTGTTTGGACAAGTTGCACACATCCTATTCTATGTTTCTAGCACTTCATTTTAGCTACTAATTCATTCCTGCAAGATATGTTTCATACACTTAGTCAATTGGATTAGGTGCTAATTATATTTGCCTAAGTCGTAGGGGAGCTACCAAGGACAACCCAAAAGAGTTGGAGGTCTTTGGCTAAAAATAGCCAAAGTTGGTCTAGTCTAGGGAGCACCGGATCGGTCCGGTGGTGTCCCGCACCGGGCCATGTGACCCAGCGGAACTGTTCACTCTCGAAATTTTTATTTAACAATCACCGGATCGTGAGCAGGAGTCGACCCGGTGTTCCACTGGACCACCTCCAATGGTGTAACACCTCAAATCTCCATTTTGGGATTTAGGATAATTTTCCAAAGGTATGGGATTAAAATACATCTTAAATAAGAATTTTTCTTCTACTTTTGGAGTTGGTTCTCCCAACATGATTATGTTTCTAAATAAATGTGTTTTCTAATAAGAGATACTTATATAAACCACCCTTAGTTAAACTACATCTTTGGACATATTCGCTAAAATAATTAAATTAAACTATCTCTTAATTAGGAAATATACATTAGGATTATATCCCAACGAAGGTGGTATGTGCATAGCGTATTTTGAGCATTTGCATCAATAAAACAATAAACAATTAAATAATTAAATTATGCTCGCATATCATGTTGGATCTCTTTGTTTATTGCATTCACATCTAAAGTCTGTAACTTATTTGAATTTGAAGTGAGGATAAAATAGAAAATAGAAAAAGAGAAAATGAAAAGGTAAAAGAAAAGAAGAGAACCAAGCATGGGCTCAAACCCCCGCCGTGGCCCACTACCGATTTCGAACCACATGACCACTTACCCCTTCCCCGCACCAGCCCACTACACGCAATGCACACGCCGACACGCGGGCCCATCACTCAACCTCAATAGCCCTTTTTCCCCGCGTAGTGACGCAACAGAACGTGCGATCGTTGAGCGATGGTGTCGCGAATCGCGTGGGAATTCGGGGCCATTGCATCCACTAGTCGTTATGAGATCCTTCTCGGGGTATAAAACCAATTGAGCCCACTCCCATCCTTCTGCGTCACTGAGGCTTTGTGATGGGAGAGCCTGTCGAGATCAGAAGAGGTCGGTGAAGAGAACCGAGAGACGCCTTAGCTGATACCCACCTTTGGATGTGCTTCGTCTCCCATGGGTAGCTCTAAGGGTTCGCCAGGGTTCATCGGATGTCCTCATAGCTTAATGGAGGGCCGAGGTCATTCGAGAAACCGTGTATTGTTCGCCGAAGTTCGATCCTTGTTGCCGAGCCACCGCGGATCATGGACAGCGCTGCCATCGTCGTCGTTTTTAGTGAGGATGTCGTCATGGGCGCTCGCACCACTGTCGGGTGTCTGGCCACTGAGAGAGAAACGAGGAGATCACTATGAGCCCTTGATCCATAACTGGTCGGCTAGGATTAGATATCTGGCATACCCTTACAGCCTGCAATCTTGGCCATCGATTATGAGATGGGCAGTTCGGATTAGAAATCACATGGTGGTTCACGCCTTAATAGAGGAGACAAAAGAGTAATGTTCACAAAAATGAGCGACTCGAGATCGAGTAGTTACCCCCTTATGAATGTCACCGAGAATGGAGTGCACGGGGTGATCTCTTTCAATCGCCTGGTGGACTCTTGGGTGTGGCGGTCTTTGACCCTGTATCTCTTGATCATCTTCCTTGTCATTATCTTCATCATCTCCCCCTTGATCATTGACCTCGTCTTGAGGTGGCTCATCTTCTTGATCTTTTTCTTCATCATCTTGAGCCTGTTCCTCATCTTGAGTTGGTGGAGATGCTTGAATGAAAGATGACAGTTGATCTTGTGCTTGTGTAGGCTCTTCGGATTCCTTAGGACACACATCCCCAATGGACATGTTCCTTAGCGCGACGCATGGAGCCTCTTCATCATCTAGCTCATCAAGATCAACTTGCTCCACTTGTGAGTCGTTAGTCTCGTCAAACACAATGTCACAAGAAACTTCAACTAGTCCAGTGGACTTGTTAAAGACTCTATATGCCCTTGTGTTTGAATCATATCCTAGTAAAAAGCCTTCTACAGCCTTGGGAGCAGATTTAGATTTTATACATCTTTTAACAAGAATAAAACATTTGCTACCAAAGACTCTAAAATATGAAACATTGGGCTTTTTACCGGTGTGGAGTTCATAGGATGTCTTCTTGAGGATTCGGTGTAGATATAACTGGTTGATGGTGCAGCAGGCGGTGTTAATCGCCTTGGCCCAAAACCGGTCCGGTGTCTTGTACTCATAGATTGGTCCTTGTCATGTACAGTAGAGTTCTATTCTTCCTCTCCACTACACCATTTTGTTGAGGTGTGTAGGGAGAAGAGAACTCATGCTTGATGCTTTCCTCCTCAAGGAAGCCTTCAATTTGTGTATTCTTGAACTCCGTCCCATTGTCGCTTCTAATCTTTTTGATCCTTAAGCCGAACTCATTTTGAGCTCGTCTCAAGAATCCCTTTAAGGTCTCTTGGGTTTGTGATTTATCCTGCAAAAAGAATACCCAAGTGAAGCGAGAATAATCATCCACAATTACTAGACAGTACTTAATCTCGCCGATGCTTATGTAAGCTATCGGGCCGAATAAATCCATGTGGCGTAGCTCGAGCGGCCTGTCCGTTGTCATTATGTTCTTGTGTGGATGGTGGACGCCAACTTGCTTTCCTGCTTGACATGCGCTACAAACCCTGTCTTTCTCAAAATGAACATTCGTTAGTCCCAAAATGTGTTCTCCCTTTAGAAGCTTGTGAAGATTCTTCATCCCAACATGGGCTAGTCGGCGATGCCAGAGCCAACCCATATTAGTCTTAGCAATTAAGCAAGTGTCGAGTTCAGCTCTATTAAAATCAACTAAGTATGGCTAACCCTCCAACACTCCCTTAAATGCTACTGAATCATCACTTCTTCTAAAGATAGTAACACCTACATCTGTAAAAAGACAGTTGTAGCCCATATTGCATAATTGAGATATAGAAAGCAAATTGTAGTCTAAAGTATCTAAAAAACATTGGAAATAGAATGGTCAGGTGATATAGCAATTTTACTAAGTCCTTTGACCAAACCTTGATTTCCATCCCCGAATGTGATAACTCTTTGGGGATCTTGGTTTTTTCTCGTAGGAGGAGAACATCCTTTTCTCCCCTGTCATGTGGTTTGTGCATCCGCTATCAATGATCTAACTTGAGCCCCCGGATGCATAAACCTGCAAAATAATTTAGGCCTTGTTCTTAGGTACCCAAACAGTCTTGGGTCCTTTGACGTTAGAAACAAGCACCTTGGGCACCCAAACACAAGTCTTTGATCCCTTGTGTTTGGCCCCAACGTATTTGGCAACTACTTTGCCTGATTTGTTAGTTAAAACATAAGAAGCATCAAAAGTCTTAAATGAAATGTTATGATTATTTGATGCAGTAGGAGATTTCTTTTTAGGCAATTTGACATGGATTGATTGCCTAGAACTAGATGCCTCATTCTTGTACATAAAAGCATGGTGGGAAACAGAATGAGACTTCCTAGCATAATTCTCCTAATCTTGTGCTCAGGATAACCAGCAGGATATAGAATGTAACCCTCGTTATCCTAAGCCATGGGAGCCTTGCCCTTAACAAAATTAGACAATCTTTTAGGGGCATTAAGCTTGACATTGCCTCCCTGTTGGAAACCTGAAAGGGAAATAGGGTTAAACTTTTTTCCTAAATAATTTTGGTGGTTGAATTGCCCAACCCAAACAATTGGACTAACTAGTTTGCTCTAGATTATAAGTTCTACAGGTGCCAAAGTTCAACACAAACCAATAAAAAGTTCAAGATATGGTTCAAAAAGAAAGGAGCAAAACCAACCGAAGGCTCCCCTAGTTTGGCGCACCGGACTATCCGATGTGCCACCGGACAGTGTCCGGTGCACCAGGGAGATCAACTCTGAACTGCTCAGCTTCGGGTTTTTGGAGAGCGACTCTGCTATAATTCACCGGACTGTCTGGTGTAGCACCGAACTGTCCGGTATAGCACCGGACTGTCCGGTGTGCCATGCGGAGTAACGGCTACAGCGCCAACGGTCGTCCGCAAAAGTGAACAGTGAACGCTACAGTGCACGGACAGCTCGTGCAGAGTCAGAGCAGGCGCCAGAAGGCACACCGGACAGTGAACAGTGACTATCCGGTGCACCACCGGACTGTCCGGTGGCCCAGGTTGTCAGAGCTCCAATGGTCGAACCCTAACGGTTGGGTGACGTGGCTGGCGCACCGGTCAGTGTCCGGTGGCGCACCGGACTGTCCGGTGCGCCCATCGACAGACAGCCTCCCCAACGGCCATTTTGGTGGGTGGGGCTATAAATACTCCCCAACCACCACACTTCAAGGCATCCAAGTTTTCAGCCATTGCATTCAATACAAGAGCTCTAGACTTCACTCCAAGACACAAACAAGAGATCAAATCCTCTCCCAAGTCCGAAATCACTCCAAACATTTAGTGACTAGTGTGAGAGAGATATTTGTGTTCATTTGAGTTCTTGTCGCTTGGATCGCTTTTCTTCTTCCCCATTCTTGTTCTCAACACTTTTATAATCAAAGCAAGAGACACCAAGTTGTGGTGGTCCTTGTGGGGACTAAGTGTCCCATTTGATTGAGGAGAAAAGCTCACTCGGTCTAGGTGACCGTTTGAGAGAGGGAAAGGGTTGAAAGAGGCCCAGTCTTTGTGACCTCCTTAATGGGGAGTAGGTTTGCAGGAACCAAACCTCAGTAAAACAAATCACCGTACCAAACTTTTCATTTGCTTTTGATTTGTTTTCACCCTCTCTTTCGGACTCGCTTATATTTCTAACGCTAACCTGGCTTGTAGTGTGTGCTTAAGTTTATAATTTTCAGATTCCGCCTATTCACCCCCCTCTAGGTGACTTTCAATTGGTATCAAAGGCCGGTACTTCATTAGAGCCTAACCGCTCGAAGTGATGTCGGGAGATCACGCCAAGAAGGAGGTCATAACCGGTGAGAAGCCCGACACAAGCCACAGGAAGACTCCATCGGGAGAGTCCGACAACAAGGTGAAGGGATCCCCTTCACACACCAAGTCGCATTGGAGTGGTGACAAGAAAAAGAAGATGAAGAAGGTGGTCTACTACGAGACCGACTCTTCGTCGCCATCCACCTCCGGCTCCGATGCGCCGTCCGTCACTTCTAAGCGCCAAGAGCGCAAGAAGTTTAGTAAGATCCCCTTATGCTACCCTCGCATTTCTAAACGTACTCCATTACTTTATGTCCCATTAGGCAAACCATCGGTTTTTATGGTGAAGATTATTGTATGTGGAGTGATAAAATGAGGCATCACCTAACCTCACTCCACACCAGTATTTGGGATGTTGTTGAGTTTGGAGCACAGGTACCATTCCTAGGGGATGAGGGATATGATTCGGACGAAGTTGCACAAATCCGGCACTTCAATTCCCAAGCCACTACTATACTCATTGCCTCTCTAAGTCGAGAGGAGTATAATAAGGTGCAAGGATTGAAGAGTGCCAAAGAGATTTGGGACGTGCTCAAGAACGCGCACGAAGGAGATGAGGTGACCAAGATCACCAAGCGGGAAACGATCGAGGGGGAGCTCGGTCGATTCATGCTCAACCAAGGGGAGGAGCCACAAGCCATGTACAACCGGCTCAAGACATTAGTGAATCAAGTGCGTAACCTTGGGAGCACAAAATGGGATGACCATGAAATGGTCAAGGTTATTCTAAGATCACTTGTTTTTCTTAACCCTACACAAGTTCAATTAATTCGTGGTGATCATAGATACAAGCTAATGTCTCCCGAGGAAGTTATAGGAAAGTTTGTGAGCTTTGAGTTGATGATCAAAGGCTCCAAACAAATCATCAAGTGAGGCGCCACCTCCACACCCGAGGTACAACCCGTCGCATTCAAAGCGACGAAGGAGAAGAAAGATGAGTCTACATCAAGTAGGCTCCCCATCGACGCCTCCAAGCTCGACAATGAGGAGATGGCGCTAATCATCAAAAGCTTTCGCCAAATCCTCAAGCAAAGGAAGGGGAAAGATTACAAGCCCCGTTCCAAGAAAGTTTGCTACAAGTGTGGTAAGCCCGATCATTTTATTGCTAAATGTCCATTATCAAGTGATAGTGACAGGGGCGACGACAAGAAGGGAAGGAGGAAGGAAAAGAAGAAGTATTACAAGAAGAAGGGCGGCGATGCCCATGTATACCGGGAGTGGGACTCCGATGAGAGCTCCACCGACTCCTCCTCCGACAAGGACGCCGCCAACATCACCGTCACCAAAGGCCTTCTCTTCCCCAACGTCGGCCACAAGTACCGCATGGCAAAGGACAGCAAGAAGAAGAAGGTAAAATCTAGAGCCTCCACTAAATATGCAACATCTAGTGATAAGGATAACTCTAGTGATGATGAGGATGATTTGTTCACGCTTTTTGCCAACCTAAACATGCAACAAAAGGAAAAATTGAATGAATTAATTAGTGCTATTCATGAGAAGGATGAACTCTTGGATAGCCAAGAGGACTTCCTTATTAAGGAAAACAAAAAGCATGTTAAGGTTAAAAATGCTTATGCTCAGGAGATAGAAAAATGTGAAAAATTGACTAGTGAGCTTAGCACTTGCCATGACACTATTTCTAACCTTAGAAATGAAAATGCCAAATTAGTTTCTAAGGTTGAAAAGTTAGATGTGTGTGATGATTCTCTTGTCAAACTTAAAAATAATAATGCTAGTTTGATTGCTAAAATTGACAAGTTGAATGAATCTCTTTCTAGCCTCAAGATTGAGAATGAAAAATTAATTACTAAGGCTAAAGATTTAAATGTTTGCAACGATGTTATTTCCAATCTTAGAGAAGAAAATGCCATGTTACAAGTTAAGATTGATGAATTAAATGTTTGCAAACCCTCTACTTCTAGTATTGATCATGTTTCTATTTGTACTAGATGTAGAAACATTAATGTTGATGCTATCTATGATCACCTAGCTTTAATTAAACAACAAAATGATCACATAGCTCAACTTAGTGCTAAAATCAATGAGCATGACTTAGAAAATGAAAAATTTAAATTTGCCAGAAGCATGCTCTATAATGGGAGATGCCCTGGCATTAAGGATGACATTGGCTTCCAACAGGGAGGCAATGTCAAGCTTAATGCCCCTAAGAAATTGTCTAACTTTGTTAAGGGCAAAGCTCCCATGGTTCAGGATAACGAGGGTTACATTTTATATCCTGCTGGTTATCCCAAACACAAAATTAGGAGAATTCATTCTAGGAAGTCTCACTCTGGCTCTCATCATGCTTTTATGTATAAGACTGAGGCATCTAGTTCTAGGCGTTCTACTCATGTTAAAATGCCTAAAAAGAAATCTCCTTTTGCATCAAATGAGCCTAATGTTTCATTTAAAACTTTTGATGCCTCTTATGTGCTTACTAACAAATCAGGCAAAGTAGTTGCCAAATATGTTGGGGGCCAACACAAGGGCTCCAAGACTTGTGTTTGGGTACCCAAGGTGCTTATTTCTAATGTTAAAGGACCTAAGACCGTTTGGGTATCTAAGAACAAGGCATAAACTTGTTTTGTAGGTTTATTCATTTGGGGGCTCAAGTTGGATCATTGATAGTGGGTGCACAAACCATATGACTGGGGAGAAAAAGATGTTCTCCTCCTATGAGAAAAACCAAGATCCCCAAAGAGTTATCACATTCGGGGATGGAAATCAAGGTTTGGTCAAAGGACTTAGTAAAATTGCTATATCACCTGACCATTCTATTTCCAATGTTTTTCTTGTAGATTCTTTAGATTACAATTTGCTTTCCGTTTCTCAATTATGCAAAACGGGCTACAACTGTCTTTTTACAGATTTAGGTGTCACTGTCTTTAGAAGAAGTGATGATTCAGTAGCATTTAAAGGAGTATTAGAGGGTCAGCTATACTTAGTTGATTTTAATAGAGCTGAACTTGATACTTGCTTAATTGCTAAGACTAATATGGGTTGGCTCTGGCATCGCCGACTAGCCCACGTTGGGATGAAGAATCTTCACAAGCTTCTAAAGGGAGAACACATTTTGGGACTAACCAATGTTCATTTTGAGAAAGACAGGGTTTGTAGCGCATGTCAAGCAGAAAAGCAAGTTGGTACCCACCATCCACACAAGAACATCATGACGACCGACAGGCCGCTTGAGCTACTCCACATGGATTTATTCGGCCCGATAGCTTACATAAGCATCGGCGGGAGTAAGTATTGTCTTGTAATTGTGGATGACTATTCTCGCTTCACTTGGGTATTCTTTTTGCAGGAAAAATCTCAAACCCAAGAAACATTAAAGGGATTCTTGAGACGGGCTCAAAATGAGTTCGGATTGAGGATCAAGAAAATAAGAAGCGATAATGGGACGGAGTTCAAGAACTCTCAAATAGAAGGCTTTCTTGAGGACGAAGGCATCAAGCATGAGTTCTCTTCTCCCTACACAACACAACAAAATGGTGTAGTGGAGAGGAAGAATAGAACTCTACTTGACATGGCGAGGACCATGCTTGATGAATACAAGACTTCGGACCAGTTTTGGGCGGAAGCAATCAACACTGCTTGCTACGCCATCAACCGTCTCTACCTTCACCGAATCCTCAAGAAGACATCCTATGAACTCCTAACCGGTAAAAAGCCCAATGTTTCATATTTTAGAGTCTTTGGTAGCAAATGTTTTATTCTTGTTAAAAGAGGTAAAAAATCTAAATTTGCTCCTAAGGCTGTAGAAGGCTTTTTACTTGGATATGATTCAAACACAAGGGCATATAGAGTCTTTAACAAGTCCACTGGACTAGTTGAAGTTTCTTGTGACGTTGTGTTTGATGAGACTAATGGCTCCCAAGTGCAGCAAGTTGATCTTGATGAGCTAGATGATGAAGAAGCTCCATGCGTCGCGCTAAGGAACATGTCCATTGGGGATTTGTGTCCTAAGGAATCCGAAGAGCCTCCACAAGCATAAGATCAACCATCATCTTCCATACAAGCATCTCCACCAACTCAAGATGAGGAACAGGCTCAAGATGATGAAGAAGAAGATCAAGAAGATGAGCCACCTCAAGAGGAGGGCAATGATCAAGGGAGAGATGACGATGATCAAGACAAGGAAGATGAATAGGGTCAAAGACCGCCACACCCAAGAGTCCACCAGGCAATTCAAAGAGATCACCCCGTGAACACCATCCTCGGCGATATTCATAAGAGGGTAACCACTTGATCTCGAGTCGCTCATTTTTGTGGACATTACTCTTTTGTTTCCTCTATTGAGCCACATAGGGTAGAGGATGCACTTAAAGATTTGGATTGGGTGTTGGCGATGCAAGAGGAGCTCAACAACTTCACGAGGAATGAGGTATGGAATTTGGTTCCACGTCCTAACCAAAATGTTGTAGGAACCAAGTGGGTATTCCACAACAAGCAAGATGAGCATGGTGTGGTGACAAGAAACAAAGCACGACTTGTGGCCAAGGGTTATTCACAAGTCGAAGGTTTGGATTTTGGTGAAACCTATGCACCCGTAGCTAGGCTTGAGTCAATTCGCATATTACTTGCCTATGCTACTTACCATGGCTTTAAGCTTTATCAAATGGACGTGAAGAGTGCCTTCCTCAATGGACCAATCAAGGAAGAGGTCTATGTTGAGCAACCTCTTGGCTTTGAGGATAGTAAGTATCCTAACCATGTGTATAAACTCTGAAAGGCGCTTTATGGGCTCAAGCAAGCCCCAAGAGCATGGTATGAATGCCTAAGAGATTTTCTTATCACTTATGGCTTCAAAGTCGGTAAAGCCGATCCTACTCTCTTTACTAAAACTATTGCAAAAGATTTGTTTGTATGCCAAATTTATGTTGATGATATCATATTTGGGTCTACTAACAAATCCACTTGTGAAGAGTTTAGTAGGATCATGGTACAGAAATTCGAGATGTCTATGATGGGGGAGTTGAAGTATTTTCTAGGATTTCAAGTCAAGCAACTCCAAGAGGGCACCTTCATCAGCCAAACGAAGTACATTCAAGATATACTCACCAAGTTTGGAATGAAGGATGCCAAGCCCATCAAGACACCCATGGGAACCAATGGGCATCTCGACCTCGACACGGGAGGTAAATCCGTAGATCAAAAGGTATATCGGTCGATGATAGGATCTTTACTCTACTTATGTGCATCTCGACCAGATATTATGCTTTCCGTATGCATGTGTGCAAGGTTCCAAGCCGATCCTAAGGAAATTCACCTTAGGGCCGTGAAAAGAATCTTGAGATATTTAGTTTATACTCCTAAGTTTGGCCTTTGGTACCCCAAGGGATCCTCTTTTGATTTATTAGGATATTCAGATGCTGATTGGGCAGGGTGCAAAATTGATAGGAAGAGCACATCAGGGACTTGTCAGTTTCTAGGAAGATCCCTGGTGTCTTGGGCTTCAAAGAAACAAAACTCAGTAGCTCTTTCTACCGCCGAAGCCGAGTATATTGCCACAGGCCATTATTGCGTGCAATTGCTTTGGATGAGGCAAACCCTCAGGGACTATGGCTATAAATTTAGCAAAGTCCCTCTCCTATGTGATAATGAGAGTCAATCTGCATGGCGGATAATCCCGTTGAGCATAGCCGCACTAAGCACATAGCCATTCGGTATCACTTTTTGAGGGATCACCAACAAAGGGGGGTATCGAGATAGCCTATATTAACACCAAAGAACAATTAGCTGATATCTTTACCAAACCATTAGATGAGAAAACCTTTACCAAACTTAGGAATGAGCTAAACATTCTCGATTCTCGGAATTTTGATTGATACTTTGCACACATAGATCATTTATATACCTTTGATCATGTCTCTTTTATGTCTATGACTAATGTGTTTTCAAGTGTATTCTCATGCTTAGTCATAGAATTGAAAGGGAAATGGAGTATTCGGCAAAGACGACGCTGTCGGTGTTTTGGATCTGGCCGCGCACCCAGGGTTGTCCCTCAAGGTGCTTTGTGGAGTAGGAAGGTGTCACCAACTGTAGCTCGATGGTTCATGCCAGATGCACGAGAAACAGTGGATGGCTTTGTACAGGTTTGGGCCGCTTGGAGGTGCGTAATACCCTACGTCCTGGAGTGGATCTTTTATATGGCTGATTACAAGGGAATTCTCTAGTATGAGGAATACCAGAGAGTCGAGTGAATGGCTAAAGGTGAGATCTGTCTCTTGAAGGGGTGCTCCCTAGGCCTTATATATTCGACCGTGGAGCTTTACATGTGGATATGATAACTGCGTATGCCTAAGTAATAGCGAATCGACCGAGCTTATCTTCTTATAGTTCTGCCGACCTATCCCTATTTAGTTCCGCGGTAGGAGGGCACCGCGTGGGAAAGTAGGATCAGTGCTGTAGATAATGCTTAAGCTCGGCGAACTTATACAGGCTTAAGTCGATCCATGTTTGTGTTGATCCGTTCTGTTGAAAACTCCTCCCCTGGCCCACGAAGGGATGGCCTTGCGGAATAATGGGCATGGGGCCTTTCGTGAGGCCTTCTTGCCTTCTAGTGGACCCAGGGGATATCCGTCCCCCACAAGCCCCCAATCTTTGTGTTGATTTTGAAATAATCAGTCCAAAGATTCTAGGTCCCGCTTGTGATTTTTGAAACATGTCTAATAAGTTTTTACTTCCAGCTCCGAGTAACTTGATTAGAATGTTCTTCTGTCATCCTTTTCTAACCTCGTTCTTCAGTTTTTTGCTTTTAATCTTCAGTGATCGATACTCTGCTCGCTCCTTAGAGTTCGGCGCTTTGCTTTCAGGGGTTAAGGATTCATTGGGTGCACCGAAGGTGCACCCAATGGGTGTAGCCCCCGAGCTTCGAATGGATTACTGAAAATAATCCATTCGAAGGTCCCCATCTCATGCTTCTTAAGGAATCGTAGTTTCCGGCTTAAACAGATGCCTTAGAAATCAATCTTTTTCTCACCAGCTCGTGCTTTAAAGGTCAGCATTTGTTCTTCAAGATCCTATGATTCATTGGGTGCACCGAAGGTGCTCCCAATGGGTGTAGCCCCCGAGCTTTGAGTGGATTACTGAAAATTAACCACTCGTAGGTCTTCATCTCAAGCTTATTCAGAGCAAATGATTTAGAAGTCAGCGTTGTTTTATTTTCACCTTTATGCTTTAGAGATCAGCATTCTATCGTCTACCTTATGCTTTAGAGGTCAGCATACAGTTCTGTCCTTGAAGTTGTGTGTGTGATCTGCCCATATCTTGCTAGGTTCGAAATTTATTTGATCTGCGACAGATTGGACATCCGGTATATGGCCCCATGGCTAGTCATTATTTCACTTTGTGTTTCATGGCTCCTATTGATTAGACTTGTGTCTCATCGGCTATTTTTGGCTTTCCATTGATCTTCTGTCGATATCTTCTTTTTGTCTTGATGTATTCATTGCACATACTGTATGGATGCGACTGCTTGGGAAAATCTATTGAAAATTCCTGGGCGTCTCCCCCCCAATGGGTGTGGGCAAGGGACGGCTTGGTGCACTGAGCGTTTAGCAAATTACTTCTGAGTAGTAACTTGATGTGACTGCGGGTGTAATCATATCGTCCAAGCAGTTTGACTTGAGTCCCAATGGGTGTCGTGTTACGTGAAACTGCGCCAGCCGCCTGACATGTTTCCAGATGATTTGAACTGCACATTGAATTTTTGCGACTGTTCAATGGCCGTGGTAGGAGGTGAGCGGTTGCCTTCTTATTCTATAAATAGTGTGCCTGCTTCTCCATCATCTTCACACATCTTACTGCCACTTGTTGCTTACTCCTTTTTTCTTCTTCTACTACTCCACCATGGGCAAGAGCAAAAAGGGCGGGAGTTCTTCTCACCACTCCGGTGATAAGCGGAAGCACGAGCCGACCCCCCCATCGGAGGACTTCGGCGACTCCGAGTACTCGGAGGAGGAGTTCTCCTCCAGGTCCTATGGATCGCCGACCCCCGCTTTTCCCCCAGCGTCGTCTGATGACTCAGACGACTCCCAAGGGATCGCTGCGGAGGTATGGACCTACATCCGGGCCGTCGAGCATGCCAGGCTCGAGGGCTCGGATGAGTCGGAGGACTCCTCAGACGAGGACTCCTCGGACTCGTCTGAGGAGAGCGGCGGGGGCGACGATGGTGAGGGCGACGACGGTGGCAGAGGTGGCGGCGAAGGCGACGGCGACAGCGGTGATGGAGGCGACGAGGGCGACGGCGGCAGTGGCGGCAGCAGGGGCGGCAGTAGCAAAGACAGCGGTGGCGGCGGTAGCGGCAGGGGCAGCAACAAAGCCAGTGGCTAAGCGCCACTGGTTTAAATGTTAGTATAGATAAGTAGTAGTAGAAGTAGTATTAGTAGAATAATGTAGTGGTAGTTAGTAGTGTAATGTAGTTTAATGTAGTAATGTAATGTAGTAGCGTAGGTAAAGAAGCCAACTCATAATGAGTTGGTTTTTAAGTTTGTGAGAATGTTTCCCTTATATAATGAAGAAAGTTTCGGTTCACTTCTGTGTGCATTTCTTGCTTTTTTCACTGTTCCTTTTGCGATCGGTTGATTGATCTGGTTTTTGTGTAACCAGTGCTTTTTTGAAAATAACGGCTTAGACTCGTTGGGCCACATTTTGGATCTGCCTGCGTATTTGTAGAGAAAAACAGCGGGCTTATTGTTAGCGTCTTCGGAGGTAGCAACCAAGTGAATTTTTGCAACGCCGGCGTTTTAGAGGCAACGGCCGAGTGATAATGGGTCACATCGGTGTTTTAGAAGTAACGACTGAGTGAATACTGGTTACGTCAGCCGTTTTTAGAAATAACGGCTGAGTTATATAGAGCCACGTCGGCATTTTGGAAACAACTGTCGAGTGATGACTGGGCGCTTTTTTGGACATGGCTCCTGGCCCGAGAAAACCCCATTTGTGTCGCGCCGTTGTATGCTTCTGCATTCCGAGCCCTAGTTCTGCTTTTTTGCCTCCAAGCTTTCTCTGCTTCCTTGTGATCTTGCTTCCGCTCAGTTTGTCAGCAAGATTGAGATGGCGCCCAAGCGAAAAAAAACTAGAATTCGTCTGCTGCGATCATTCCTCCTATCGACCCCAACAGTCAGTTGCCTTTCGCAGGTAACCACATGTCTGTTGTTTCTGAATTCGACCTTCTTCACCTTGTCTCCATCGGAGTTCTTCCTCCGAAGGAGCTTTGTTCCTGGCGGATCTGCCGTGGGGCCACTGTCCCGATGGAGGACACCCATGAGTCCGTTATTTTCATTCCTTTCCTCATCCGCGGCCTTGCTTTTCCTATTTCTCCTTTTTTCCGCGGTCTCCTTGATTTCTATCGTCTGAACCTAACCCATCTTAATCCGAATTCTATTCTGCAAGTTTCTGTTTTTGTTCATCTTTGTGAAGCTTATCTTGGTATTCTGCCACACTTTGGATTGTGGAAATACTTGTACCATTGTCGGCCCGGGATGGCCGGGGGGCAGCACCAGCTCATGGGCGGCGCGAGTCTGAAGATGCGCCGAGGGAGAAAAATAGAGTATCTCGATATCCCACTCAAGGACAGCATCAAGGGATGGCGCTTGGAATGGTTCATCGTTGAGAATCATGGAAAATCCCTCCCCCTCGGTCAGGGAGACAGCCTAATGTTCGCGCTTCGAGTTGGATTGAGTCTCCCACGGATTTGGAGGTAGCCGAGGCCAGAGTTCTGCTTGCTGAAGTTGGTTTGCTGAAGGAGAGGGGTCTAACTGCTGAGGCTGTAGTTGCAGATTTTGTATTCAAGAACATTCAGCCACTAAAGGACAGAGCGTACCCGGCCTACCTGTATCGTGGCATTGCTGACTCGACCCGGGTTACCAACAGAAGGATTCCTGCTGTGGATCTGGTGAGCCAGCTTGAGATGATTCTTAGGGGCAAGGTATCGAACGTTGGTGCTCCTATTGCATATTCTGCCTAGAATCTACCGCCTTCTAAAACCTTCATCAGTTTTGTGTCAAACCCTCCTGCTGAAGGCAACGATTCAGGTCTTAGAGTGCGACCCTCCCCCGAAGAGGTTGAGGCATTGGTTGCTTTGCTGGGTGATATCCCTGATGACGAAAGGCAGGTTCATTTTGAGATGCCTGTCAACCCCAGTGATGCAGAAATAAGTGCTATACTGGATTTGCTGGCCGATGATTCCTCTAACTCGGTCCCCGCTGAATCACTAGCTGTGGCTGTCATTCCGGAGCCTGAAGAGATCCTGGATATTCAGAGACTCGATAGCACTCGCCCAAAGCGTCCTCGTCGAGCTAATCAACCAACTTCTCGTGCTGAGGGGAAGAAAAAGAGACGGCTTCGGTGAGTGTCATGTTCGAATCAGGATGCCGGCCCTTCTGTTCCAGCTGCTGAGAGAGTGCATGTGGAACTTTCTTTTGGAGCTGATCCCAATGGGTGTGACTCAGCTGACGCTGACATCAATGGGTGCAATCCGGCTGACCTTGATGATGCTGATCCCAATGGGTGCGGTGTTCGTATTGTCGACGAGGATGAAGAAGAGGAGGAGGAAATCCCCTTGATTCGGAAGAACAATCGGCGTTATGTAGTCAGTGGGGAGAGTAGTGAAATTCCTTCTCCAGCTTTGTCTGCCCTTGTTGGTCTGCAGGAATTGTCTCTGGCAAATTTTGACCAGGTTCTTGAAGATGTGATCCCTGAAGATCTGTTGTCCGAGCCGGCAGATGGTGGTGTGATGGACGCTTGCGCTGACTTGCATGATGTCGGGTTAGAGTTGTCTCAATCAGCATCTCGCGCCTCATCGACCTTAGAGCATGGTCTTCAGAGTCAAGAAGCTGATCCAGATTGCTCCATTCCATTGGAAATGGCTGAGACCCCCCAGCCTTAGAGGTGGCTAGAGCGGAGAGTCCGGTCCTCAAGGATGGCGCCAGCGTTTGCCCAGCCCCCAAGGGTGTTGCCGGTAATGATCCGGCTCAGGTGGGCAGCGCGAACTGTGACCCAGCCCCCAAGGATATCCGAGCGGGCTCCCCTTCTCACACTTCCATGGAGGTTCACGTTGGGTCCTCACCTCTGCGTTCTGATTGCATGGCAGTAACACGTGCTCTGAACCAGGAAATCGCCTTAGAGGCCGGCGTACCTGATACCAGAGCTTTGATTCCTGTCGGTGACACCGTGTTGGCTCCCAATGATGATCCGCAGATTGCTTCAGTTGATGATCCTTCGTCAAGTCACCAACAGGCTTCCCATGATTTGGGGCTTCCTTCTTTTGTCTCCAATCTTTTGGTATTTGGCTTTTCCCGATCTGGCTATGTTCCGGGCGAAATATTGTCTTTGCACTCATTTGCTTTCAATTGTCAGGCCTTGGTTGACGAGATGGCCGGTCAGCTGAAATCTCAAGGTGCTTCTGTCCCGGAAAGAGCTCTGTCTGTCGGTGTTTTGGGTCCGACCACACACCCGGGGTTGCCCCTCAAGGTGCTTTTAGGAGTAGGATGGTGTTATCGACTGTAGCTCAATGGTTCGTGCTAGTTGCACGATAGACAGTAGACAATGATTTACAGGTTCGGGCCGCTTTGAAGTGCGTAACACCCTACATCCTGGCGAGAGTGCTATATATGGTGAGTTACAAGGTAGTTCTCTAGTGCGTAGGAAGTTGGGGTGGATGGCTAAGTAGTGAGTTCGATCCCTTCTGAAGGGGTGCCCCCTAGGCCTTATATATTCGACCGTGGGGCAATACATGCAGATATGATAATCAAGTGCACCTGAGAAATAGTGAACCGATTGAGTCTATCATCCTATAGTTCTGTCGACCCATCCTCGCTCGGTTCCGTTGTACGGGCCTCCAGCGCGGGAAGGTCGGGTCTCTGTTGTGATTACTCGCTCGAAGTCATTGGGTCGTCTGGGCTTGCTCCGATCCGGCCTTATGTCGATCTGCTTCACTGGTCGTTCCTCCCCAGGCCCACGAAGGGATGACCTTATTATTTATTGGGCCCTTGGGCCTTTCGTGAGGTCTTTTATCCTTCCAGTGGACCTGGGGGATATCCGTCCCCCACAAGCCCCCGATCTTTGGGTTGATTTTGATATAATCGGCCCAAAGATCCTAAGTCCGGCTTGCGGTCTTTGTTTGTAACAGGAAGTACTTTCTGGGTAATCCGGTAAAAACGATTTCTTACTGTCTCCTTCTGCTTTTATCACTCGAAAGTTGGTGTTCTGTCTCAGACTCTTGCTTTGGAGGTCAGCATTTCGTACTGCAGGACTTCAAACTTCATTGGGCGCACCAAAGGTGCATCCAATGGGTGTAGCCTCCGAGCTTCGAGTGGATTTTTGAAAATAATCCACTCGAAGGTCTTCACTTTGAGTTTTATCAGAAATCACTTTCATCTTCCACTTGTATTTTGTCGGAGGTCAACCTTGTATTGATCTTACCCTATGCTTTAGAGGCCAGCATTGTCTTGATCCGAGATGATGATTCATTGGGTGCGCCGAAGGTGCTCCCAATGGGTGTAGCCCCCGAGCTTCGAGTGGACTTTTGAAAATAATTCACTCGAAGATCTTCATTTTATGCCTTTTTCCAGTAATCTTCTTCCCTTTTTGCCGAATGCCTTGGAGGTCAGCACTATGTTATTGATATTATGCTTTAGAGGTCAACGTATATTTTGTCTTTGAGGTCGAGTTCGTGATCTGCCCATATCTTGCTAGACATTGCAATTTATTTGATCTGTGACTGATTGGACGTTCGACAGGTGACCCTTGGCTAGTCTTTGTTATCACTTCTTGCTTCAATGCTTCTGTCGATTAGACTTGTACCTTGTTAGCTATATTTGGCTTTCCTTTGATCCTTGTTGATATCTCACTTTTGTCTTGAAGTATTCATTGCACGTGCTGCATGGATGTGACAGTTTTGAAAAATATACTGGTATTTCCTGGGCGTCCCCCCCAATGGGTGTAGGCAAGGGACGGCTTGGTACACTGAGTGTTTTAGCAAACTGTCTCTGAGTAGTAACTTGATGTGACCGCGGGTGTAATCATATCGCCCGCGCAGTTGACTGGAGTCCCAATGGGTGTTGTGTTGCGTGAAACGGCGTCAGCCGCCTGACGTGTCTTTAGACGGTTTGAATTGCATATTGAATTTTTGCGACTGTTCAGTGGCCGTGGTAGGAGGTGAGCGGTTGCCTCCTTCTTCTATAAATAGTGTTCTTGCTTCCCCAGCATTTTCACATCCCTTACTGCTCTCTGCTGCTTGCTCTCTTCTTCCTCCTTCCTTTCCACCATGGGCAAGAGTAAGAAGGGTAGCAGTTCCTCGCCTCGCTCTGGTGACAAGCGCAAACATGAGCCGACTCCTCCCTCAGAGGACTTCGGCAACTCGGAGTACTCGGAGGAGGAGTTCTCCTCCGAGTCCGAGGGGTCTCCGGCCCCCGTCTCTCCCCCGGCGTCGTCTGATGATTCAGACGACTCCTAGGGGATTATCGCGGAGGTCTGGACCTACATCCGGGCCATCGAGCGCGCCGGGCTCGAGGGCTCGGATGAGTTGGAGTACTCCTCATACGAGGAGGACTCCTCGGACTCGTCCGAGGAGGGCAGTGGCGGCGATGGCGGAGACGGCGATGACGACGGAGGCGACGGTGATGGTGGCGACGGTGGCAGTGGCGGCGACGGTGGCAGCGGCGGCAAGGGCAGCAACCAGGCCAGTGGCTAGATGCCACTGGTTTTAGATGTTAGTATAGATTAGTAGTAGAAATAGTATTAAGTGAAATAATGTAGTAGTAGTAGTATAGAGTAGTGTAATGTAATGTAGTAGTAGTAGTAGTATAGAGTAGTGTAATGTAATGTAGTAGTAGTAGTAGTAGGGAAGTATCAACTCATAGCAAGTTGATTTGTAAGTTCTGTAGCTTCCCTTTATGAAGAACGATTTCGTCTCCTCCTGTGTTAAATACTTCGCCTCCTGGTCAGTTGATGATCGTTGTCCGTGATGTTTGTGGCGGAACCACCCGAATTATTCTGGCTTAAGTGCCCGAGTCACGCCTTTAAGGGTAACGACGCACTTAAATCGGAATAACTCGTCAGTCCCTCGGATCTAGTCCGATAGAGCCACTCATCCAGGATCGAATACCACTAGCTCACTCGAAGGTGAGGCACAGAGAAATACAATAAAGCATAATACCACAAATTTAATAAGTATCAATAGTGATTACATTATCGGAGTTTCAGAAATAATAACCATAAGTTTTAATGTTGCGGAAATAACTAATGGAGAAAACCGAGTAACATGACGAAGCCTGGCCATGCTACTCCTCCTGGTCCTCTCCTGCGGAAGCAGTAACCCACTCGACCGTCTATCCCGGTGGCAGGGATGAAGGCCAAGTCACACCATCAACCAATCAAGAAGGTACCTGCAAAAATTATGCCACAAGCAAGGCTGAGTATACTAATACTCAGCTAGACTTACCCGGTATGAGGAGTCTACTCCTCTACCTCTAGACATGCAGCTGTTTGGCTGAGGGGTTTGGTTTGCCAAAAGCACTAGCTGAGTCTAAAAACAAGTTTTAGCTTTTCCAATTCTAGTATCATTAATTTAGCTAAGTTTGCTCTTTCTAAGCATACATGGTAACAATCATTATATCAATCAACATCTTTTGCCAGTATCTCATTTCCACTTATTACTCAATGCAGTACAAGGGGTCAAGCAGTCTCATTAGCTGCGAGAAGCAGACGATTCGAATCGAGTTTTAACCTTGCAAGGTAAACCTAAACACACGACATGTCAGGGCACTCCGTCCCCACACATGTCAACCGTCCCCATCGATTCCCCATTCGCGTCCAGGCCTCACCGCCTTGGCATACAATGCTCCACTGACCCCGACCGCCGCCGTGCAGTGGCCGCACTTGTACCCACCATATCTAGAATGGGAGACCCAGTCTCAGGACAAGTGAGGGATAAAGTCCGCGCCCGGCTTCACTCAGGTACTAGGTTTACCGGTTACCATATTTCCCGACATGTGTTTAGTACGTTCAAACGCTTGACACAGGTATCCGCACGTTAATCCTTATTCCAATTTCGTCTCATAGACAACGCATCCCCATGGATCCGTGTCCATAGACCATCATCATTCTGTTATCAAAATGGATACAACCAATTCCTGACCTCGCGCGAGTGCTAGAAAAATCACTCGACTTCTACCGAGATCCTAATTTAGCATAGCAGCTACTCGACCTAGCATACTAGTATCCATCTCAAAAGGAAATCCTGAGTTCATGCAACTAGGGTTTCAATCAACTCCTACACTTAAGTGCACAGTACAAGCCTACAAACATTAAGCGTAGTAAAATAGCATATTATAACGGTTATGCATAAAACCGGGGCTTGCCTTTAATTTAACACTTAGGTAGTGTTTGCTGGGAGAGGTACTCGCTTGGCGAGCATCCACTGGTTAAGTCCATCCTTCCTTGGGTCGTCCACCGACTGCACCTTTTGGTTGGCACCACATCACTTGCACGATCATCCTCTCTCGGTCCTAAATGAGATGCAGGATGCATATGTATGAATATGATGAAATAGCACAAGATACTCCAAGTACATGACAGCGAACGAACATTAATTAGTAAGACACATAAACATCCATACGTTAACGCTAGCTATCTATATGTCATTGGGCACATCAAGTCAACATTACTGGAAAGACGATGAATATTTCCTATATTTAGCCAACACAAACATGACATCACGAGTACAAGAATTTATCATGTTCACTTTAATCATTCATTGGCAACTTATTATTAAACTAGTTAAGTACAGATAAGTTTTCTATGACTTATATATTTAGATAGACTTAGATAGAAAGGGATATTCATTTAATCGGGGTTTTACAATCATTCACAGTATTCTCATACAAGCACACACCAAAGAGAACACACATGAGGAGATAGTTTAATCATCATTACATGTTACACTACTTTAATGACGTTGGTTACTTAGTAGTATTAGCAGAAAGCCAAGGACAGGATATTATTCATTTTGTTTTCCTAATATATCACTGCACTTGTTAACTGTTGATTAAGCTAAGCTACTTATTAGACCTTAACCAATTTAGTTCACTAACTTAGTGAGATGTGTAATACTTACTTATATATAATCCCAATTATACTAGTCACTTATTATTATTCATGTTCAGCCAAAACTCAAAACACACAAGCAGTCGACTCAAAACAGCTACAACAAGGTAGGGCAATCAATCACATTAAACATGTTTGGGACAGTAGCATATCAGTTGTTCGTTTCAGTTATAACTCACACGTTATTTATCCAAACATGGTGAACAATTACTCTTTAGAAATCTTATTAAACACTCTATAACTTTGGTATTTTCATCTCAAGGTAATTAAACACTTAATAAGGTTAAATAGTGATATATGACAGTTTTATTTAGATTTGGACAAATTCAGACTTGCGACTTCAAAAATTCACAACTGGAGATTCAGACATCCAAATAAAGTGATCTTAGGCTTTATGGAAAGGTAATAAAATTTTCTACATATCATTTATAAACATCTTAAGGTGATTCAATATTTAACTAAGGATAAACATCACTAAAAGACCTTGCTGTCCAGAACTAAACAGATTCAGTCTTCATACTTTAAACATCCATAACTTAATCTTCAGATCACCAAAAAGAGTGATCCAAGACTTTTTGGAAAGCTTGGAAAAAGCACTACATAACTTCTATAATCACCAAGAAGTGATTCTATGCTGAACTGAATCAAACAATTCAGTTTTCGAAATCTGTTCTGTCAGTGGACAGAATACAGCAATCCTCTTATACAATTCATAACTCTCAAACTGTCAGGCCTATGGTTGTGAAATTTTAACACAAGCAAGATAAGAAAAGCATCTACAACTTTCTTATAATGACCATGAACAGATTGTAACATTAGCTTAAGCAAACAATTCACTATCTGAAATCTGTACAGAGATTGGACAGATTCGGTTACTGAATTTGTGAAAAGCACAACTTCTAAACGATCAGAGTTATGGCTGTAAAATTTTAACACAAGAAAGTTAATAATGTTATCTACAACTTTCTTATATGGATTTTCTACAGAAAATATAATTTAGTTCATCAAACAAACAGCACGAAGAGAACAGTACGTGCAGCCTAAAACAGCAACCAATAAAATTCAGCTCCTATTCACTTCAAAAATTGCCGCGTTCTAGAGACTTCAACCATTTTAACACTTTACCATTTTTTGGAGTTGAAACAATCAAATTAGGACCAACAAGTAGACTTACTAACTTTTTATTCAAGTTATTTCGTGCGCTAGAATTACCACACAATTAACAAACACATTCACTAAAATAAAACACTTCGGCACATATGTCCGACATCACACAAAATCATGATGAAGCACTATTAATATTTATCTTTAGAACACCATGATATAACCATTAAATGTCTAATTAGTTTTAAGGTATAACTCAAGCATTCCATGAACATGCATGATTTTATTTACTCCTAATTTTTCACTAAGTCTTGCAATTATAAAATAGGTGTTATTTTAGCACCAAATGAAACTATCTAATTTGGGGCTGAAATTTTTATGAGGCATAGGTAATAACAAATCATGACCAATGTATAAATTTCACATGCTCAGGTTTTATATTTTATTTACTACAAAAATAACAAATTGTTAATGCAATAAAACATGTGAGAGCAAGTTAAATATAAAACTAATTATTTTCTGTGGATTCATGACCATATTAAGTTTTTTTAGGCCAATATAATATCATGCAAGGACAGTGGAACACAATTTTCCATTTTTACATCCATACATCATTTTTAAATCATTTAAAACTACTTAAGGTGCATTAAACAAGTTAAATCACTAACTTAATCATACATGCACAACAATTTATGAAATTTTTACCAGTCACCAAACATCACACCAAGGGTCTACTGTAAAAATTTCAACCTATTTGGAGCACCAGAGCTACAGATCCAAAAATAACAATCAAAACAATCATCTTTTTCCTATTTAACATGTTTTAATTAACACACCAAGAAAACAGTGAACAACATATAAGTTTTATATTTTTCCTTGATGGAGTATGACAACATCTAACTAACAAAACAAGTTTCATCATTTTTGGATTTTTGTAATTAAAACTATGGAGAGATGCAAGTTCGTTTATTCTCTAAACCAGTTTTTAATTACGAATTTCTACAGAAAAACTTTTCCACTAAAACATACCAACCTATAGATCCAATAGTTAGAGCATTTCATAAGGAAGACAACAAAATAAATTTCACGATTTTAGGAGCTCTGAAACTCGAGATATGAATTTTAGAACACAACACAAAAATCTGAAATTTTGTGTACAAGATGCAAATGTGCTTGGGACCCACATGTCATAGAGGGAGCCGTCTTCTTCTACCTTGTGCTGGACGCATGCACAGCAGGCTCATCGATTGGGCTTGACCACGTCGTGGCCGATATGCATGGCGAGCCGAGCAGTGAGAGAGGTGGCATCCTAGAGCCCGACGCAGATGAACAGACAATGGCCTAGCGGAGGCCAAGCCCGAGCTGAGGAAGAGCGCCATCCATGGCTTGCTGGAGCTTGACGTCCCTTGGTCAGGGAGCTCCGCGGGGCGTCGGGGAGCGGAGGAGCTGCAGTGGGGGCCTCGGGGTTGCTCCCAATCGATGTCCCATACCAGAGAAATGCCATGGAGGTGTGGGGGAGATGAAGCAAGGGGGCATCGCCAGCTAGGGGAGGCCAACGGCCATGGGAGAGGTGCCTGCTCCCTGCTGCTGTTGTGCAGCCTAGGGACAGAGAGAAGAGATGGCGTGGGGAGAGAAAGGAGCAAGGAAGGGAGTCTGGCGAGCTGGAGCAAGAGGGGCTCAGCATGGTATAAATAGAGGCGGGGCGGCTTCAGCCATTGGAAGACATGGGTGGCATGCTGCAGAGCTCTGCACATGACAGACTGCTGGCTGGTGCAAAAGTGTCGACATTGGGCGGCCATTTTTGGCGTTTTCCTTTTGGAATCGAACCCGGATCACTGCAGAAGATTTGTTCCTTGATGTATACTCTACAAATCGTGTATAGAGATTGAGGTGATTCGGGCACTAGTTAGAGAGTTATAGACCCACGAAAACTGGTTTGTCAGTGGGTTAGAAATCAGTGGAAACTCGTGAAAACTGAATGTCAAAGCATGTCAAATGGAATCGGATGAATGCCATCTTTTAATATGTCGTGCCCCTATTAGTTATTAACAACTTTTATATTTGGGAAAACTTGAGTTGTTCAACAAAAATTTGGAAACGCGAGACGTCGACCCGAACGATGCTGATTTCAGACTTAGAAGAATTTTGATTCCTGAAATCAGATTTTTATTCTGTCTTGATGGCATTGTTTGAGATACTTAGAGATTGAATCAAGGCTTGGTTTAAATAAAATATTTGTTGTATAACACATTTTCTAAAATTTTTATTAAAGGTCAAACCTCATATCTTGAATATAAATTAAAGTTTCACTTTAGTCAAGGTAGTATTATTATAAAGCTTCAAACTATATTTTTAAGGCAATCGGGATATTTTCTCGACATTTTCTTGGTATTTTCTCTACATGAACCCTTAATAACTTTTGTTGTAGAGTTGATTTAGAGTTGTTTGAGCAAGATGACAAGGTTTTGTTGAATTTTAAAATTCGCATTGTTCAGACGAGCAGTTTCAAGCAAGTATATGATTTATGTTTTCATGTGAGCATTTGGTTCAAACTTTGAGAGATCTTTAGAATACACTTGATAGATAGAGATGAATGATGACATAAATATAACAAGCTGAATTGCATAAGAAATAATTAGAGGTTGACACAAAGAGATTCTGCGGGAGAATGCAGATTTGGATTAAGTATTTGGACGTAGACCGACTATCGAGAAAGCGGATTCGGACATAGATCGGATAATATCACAACTATCGAGAGTCCGAATATATGAGTCTAGACGGGAGTTGCGAGACGATATTGACTTTCAAATTTGCATTTGCTTCAAGAAACAAAAGTTTTTAGCAGGCTCCAAATTCGGCTGTTCTTGAGATCGAATTATCCCAAACTCGATGAAACATTCATGAGTAACTTGATGAATGGAGATAGATGTGATCGAGAAATAGAAATTTTCACTGAGCATCCAAGATTAGGATGAATCTCCCGACATAACACGAAATAGACACCTGGGGTGTCACAGCCTTCCCCCCTTAAAGGAATCTCGTCCCGAGATTCGAATGAGGATCTTTAAGGGTGGAGAAGCATGTAACTCCCAGACTAAGGATAGATGCAAATTCATGAGAGGGTATCTGAAAAGATACTGAAGATAGATTTGGACCGAATACCATGACATATTGAAACAAAATGCCACGACCACTTCGAGAGAATGTTCACAAAACACAGCACATCGGTGTAGTTCCATAATGGATCACGACTATTAACCACGATACCTGCGTGTGTCGAGTAGCTCAACCATGTGTGCACCATAGTAGGCTCTCGGTTTCGTCGCGGCACCATCGGTCGTTAGTCATAACACCATTACCAACGTAACCAATAAGAAATCCACATAGCACAGATAGATGGAGCCCATGAGAGTATGGCTCAGAAAATAAGAATGTGATCAGAGTTGAAGCAGAGATTGTTGGCAAAAGAGCATCACAGGAGAACTTTCTTCAACTGAGAGAATTATTTTATGATTAATACGGAGATTATCAGGTCAGAGATTTATACGAGAGTGGATATGAGGGGAACCAACCATGAGATCGAGATTGGCAACTTGCTGAGACATTAGAGAACTAAAGACAACAACATCATCCATTGAACCAAATGGATACAC
The DNA here is from genome assembly GCA_029449295.1 of Zea luxurians. Classification (NCBI taxonomy): domain Eukaryota; kingdom Viridiplantae; phylum Streptophyta; class Magnoliopsida; order Poales; family Poaceae; genus Zea; species Zea luxurians. The sequence goes on along the minus strand of JAOPSE010000016.1, from coordinate 29,892,595 downwards.
TACTTAGAGATAAAATCGATAAAACAGCGTCATGATCCTCAGAGAAGAGTATGAGAACGATCATAATGAGACATTAGACTGATCCACATTTGATACATGAGAACAGGCTATAGCAGATAACCAGATAACGAAGTAGAATCATTAAGGGATCCGGAGATTCGGATGATAAGCCACAACATAATTCACAAAGGAAAAGATTACTAGATCCAGGTGAAAAGAGAGGTAGTCGCATGAGATCGATTAGGATGAGCACCAGAAAGGTTATGAAGGTTCGGGACAGGATCTATAGAAAGAAACATGGCCTTGATAGGATTTGAGCAACTAGACACGAAGCAACAAAAAAAATTTTTTGGACACACAAGTGCACAAGGATACTTGGGTTGGTCTAGCGGTCAAGCTATGGGGTTCTGTAAGTTGTGCAGGTGTAAATTCAAGGGTAAACACACGAGGGCTAGAAAACACCAACACCATCATGATTTTTTTAAGAGGTTTCACTTGCTAAACTCAAGGTTGTTTGGAGGGGGTCTTTTTATGAACAGATCAAGCAATTTTTTTGCAAAAAGGGTTGAACAATTACAATACCACCTAGATAGCAAGACAAGGTAAACACATAGCATGACCTAACAAGACTTACCAATCTGACACGAGGTAAGGCATTTCTAACATAGCAGTACATTACATTATTCACAAGTTTTTATTATTGGAATAAAGGTGAGAGAAGCATGTTGGTGCACAAGAGACAATGATGCGACAATCATGATGCATGCTCATTCTAGACGTCTTCTCAGACCTAAGTACTTTTTCGGGTGCTTCTATAGCATCCCTCATAATAGTAGTAGTAGCCTTTATGGCCTATATAAATAGCCACCTAGCTACCCATCTATTTCCCAAGGCTTCACGTCCTATGTCTATCCTTATCGTCCTGATATCTATCCAACTTGGGTTTCTAAGCAAGTTTTACTTTAGAAAAGGTTGGTAATCATGACTTATTGACTTCTCTGTACTGGTATTCGCTCCGATACCAGCTGTGGCGGAACCACCCGAATTATTCTGGCTTAAGTGCCCGAGTCACGCCTTTAAGGGTAACGACGCACTTAAATCGGAATAACTCGTCAGTCCCTCGGATCTAGTCCGATAGAGCCACTCATCCAGGATCGAATACCACTAGCTCACTCGAAGGTGAGGCACAGAGAAATACAATAAAGCATAATACCACAAATTTAATAAGTATCAATAGTGATTACATTATCGGAGTTTCAGAAATAATAACCATAAGTTTTAATGTAGCGGAAATAACTAATGGAGAAAACCGAGTAACATGACGAAGCCTGGCCATGCTACTCCTCCTGGTCCTCTCCTGCGGAAGCAGTAACCCACTCGACCGTCTATCCCGGTGGCAGGGATGAAGGCCAAGTCACACCATCAACCAATCAAGAAGGTACCTGCAAAAATTATGCCACAAGCAAGGCTGAGTATACTAATACTCAGCTAGACTTACCCGGTATGAGGAGTCTACTCCTCTACCTCTAGACATGCAGCTGTTTGGCTGAGGGGTTTGGTTTGCCAAAAGCACTAGCTGAGTCTAAAAACAAGTTTTAGCTTTTCCAATTCTAGTATCATTAATTTAGCTAAGTTTGCTCTTTCTAAGCATACATGGTAACAATCATTATATCAATCAACATCTTTTGCCAGTATCTCATTTCCACTTATTACTCAATGCAGTACAAGGGGTCAAGCAGTCTCATTAGCTGCGAGAAGCAGACGATTCGAATCGAGTTTTAACCTTGCAAGGTAAACCTAAACACACGACATGTCAGGGCACTCCGTCCCCACACATGTCAACCGTCCCCATCGATTCCCCGTTCGCGTCCAGGCCTCACCGCCTTGGCATACAATGCTCCACTGACCCCGACCGCCGCCGTGCAGTGGCCGCACTTGTACCCACCATATCTAGAATGGGAGACCCAGTCTCAGGACAAGTGAGGGATAAAGTCCGCGCCCGGCTTCACTCAGGTACTAGGTTTACCGGTTACCATATTTCCCGACATGTGTTTAGTACGTTCAAACGCTTGACACAGGTATCCGCACGTTAATCCTTATTCCAATTTCGTCTCATAGACAACGCATCCCCATGGATCCGTGTCCATAGACCATCATCATTCTGTTATCAAAATGGATACAACCAATTCCTGACCTCGCGCGAGTGCTAGAAAAATCACTCGACTTCTACCGAGATCCTAATTTAGCATAGCAGCTACTCGACCTAGCATACTAGTATCCATCTCAAAAGGAAATCCTGAGTTCATGCAACTAGGGTTTCAATCAACTCCTACACTTAAGTGCACAGTACAAGCCTACAAACATTAAGCGTAGTAAAATAGCATATTATAACGGTTATGCATAAAACCGGGGCTTGCCTTTAATTTAACACTTAGGTAGTGTTTGCTGGGAGAGGTACTCGCTTGGCGAGCATCCACTGGTTAAGTCCATCCTTCCTTGGGTCGTCCACCGACTGCACCTTTTGGTTGGCACCACATCACTTGCACGATCATCCTCTCTCGGTCCTAAATGAGATGCAGGATGCATATGTATGAATATGATGAAATAGCACAAGATACTCCAAGTACATGACAGCGAACGAACATTAATTAGTAAGACACATAAACATCCATACGTTAACGCTAGCTATCTATATGTCATTGGGCACATCAAGTCAACATTACTGGAAAGACGATGAATATTTCCTATATTTAGCCAACACAAACATGACATCACGAGTACAAGAATTTATCATGTTCACTTTAATCATTCATTGGCAACTTATTATTAAACTAGTTAAGTACAGATAAGTTTTCTATGACTTATATATTTAGATAGACTTAGATAGAAAGGGATATTCATTTAATCGGGGTTTTACAATCATTCACAGTATTCTCATACAAGCACACACCAAAGAGAACACACATGAGGAGATAGTTTAATCATCATTACATGTTACACTACTTTAATGACGTTGGTTACTTAGTAGTATTAGCAGAAAGCCAAGGACAGGATATTATTCATTTTGTTTTCCTAATATATCACTGCACTTGTTAACTGTTGATTAAGCTAAGCTACTTATTAGACCTTAACCAATTTAGTTCACTAACTTAGTGAGATGTGTAATACTTACTTATATATAATCCCAATTATACTAGTCACTTATTATTATTCATGTTCAGCCAAAACTCAAAACAAACAAGCAGTCGACTCAAAACAGCTACAACAAGGTAGGGCAATCAATCACATTAAACATGTTTGGGACAGCAGCATATCAGTTGTTCGTTTCAGTTATAACTCACACGTTATTTATCCAAACATGGTGAACAATTACTCTTTAGAAATCTTATTAAACACTCTATAACTTTGGTATTTTCATCTCAAGGTAATTAAACACTTAATAAGGTTAAATAGTGATATATGACAGTTTTATTTAGATTTGGACAAATTCAGACTTGCGACTTCAAAAATTCACAACTGGAGATTCAGACATCCAAATAAAGTGATCTTAGGCTTTATGGAAAGGTAATAAAATTTTCTACATATCATTTATAAACATCTTAAGGTGATTCAATATTTAACTAAGGATAAACATCACTAAAAGACCTTGCTGTCCAGAACTAAACAGATTCAGTCTTCATACTTTAAACATCCATAACTTAATCTTTAGATCACCAAAAAGAGTGATCCAAGACTTTTTGGAAAGCTTGGAAAAAGCACTACATAACTTCTATAATCACCAAGAAGTGATTCTATGCTGAACTGAATCAAACAATTCAGTTTTCGAAATCTGTTCTGTTAGTGGACAGAATACAGCAATCCTCTTATACAATTCATAACTCTCAAACTGTCAGGCCTATGGTTGTGAAATTTTAACACAAGCAAGATAAGAAAAGCATCTACAACTTTCTTATAATGACCATGAACAGATTGTAACATTAGCTTAAGCAAACAATTCACTATCTGAAATCTGTACAGAGATTGGACAGATTCAGTTACTGAATTTGTGAAAAGCACAACTTCTAAACGATCAGACTTATGGCTGTAAAATTTTAACACAAGAAAGTTAATAATGTTATCTACAACTTTCTTATATGGATTTTCTACAGAAAATATAATTTAGTTCATCAAACAAACAGCATGAAGAGAACAGTACATGCAGCCTCCTATTCACTTCAAAAATTGCCGCGTTCTAGAGACTTCAACCATTTTAACACTTTACCATTTTTTGGAGTTGAAACAATCAAATTAGGACCAACAAGTAGACTTACTAACTTTTTATTCAAGTTATTTCGTGCGCTAGAATTACCACACAATTAACAAACATATTCACCAAAATAAAACACTTCGGCACACATGTCCGACATCACACAAAATCATGATGAAGCACTATTAATATTTATCTTTAGAACACCATGACATAACCATTAAATGTCTAATTAGTTTTAAGGTATAACTCAAGCATTCCATGAACATGCATGATTTTATTTACTCCTAATTTTTCACTAAGTCTTGCAATTATAAAATAGGTGTTATTTTAGCACCAAATGAAACTATCTAATTTGGGGCTGAAATTTTTATGAGGCATAGGTAATAACAAATCATGACCAATATATAAATTTCACATGCTCAGGTTTTATATTTTATTTACTACAAAAATAACAAATTGTTAATGCAATAAAACATGTGAGAGCAAGTTAAATCTAAAACTAATTATTTTCTGTGGATTCATGACCATATTAAGTTTTTTTAGGCCAATATAATATCATGCAAGGACAGTGGAACACAATTTTCCATTTTTACATCCATACATCATTTTTAAATCATTTAAAACTACTTAAGGTGCATTAAACAAGTTAAATCACTAACTTAATCATACATACACAACAATTTATGAAATTTTTACCAGTCACCAAACATCACACCAAGGGTCTACTGTAAAAATTTCAACTTATTTGGAGCACCAGAGCTACAGATCCAAAAATAACAATCAAAACAATCATCTTTTTCCTATTTAACATGTTTTAATTAACACACCAAGAAAACAGTGAACAACATATAAGTTTTATATTTTTCCTTGATGGAGTATGACAACATCTAACTAACAAAACAAGTTTCATCATTTTTGGATTTTTGTAATTAAAACTATGGAGAGATGCAAGTTCGTTTATTCTCTAAACCAGTTTTTAATTACGAATTTCTACAGAAAAACTTTTCCACTAAAACATACCAACCTATAGATCCAATAGTTAGAGCATTTCATAAGGAAGACAACAAAATAAATTTCACGATTTTAGGAGCTCTGAAACTCGAGATATGAATTTTAGAACACAACACAAAAATCTGAAATTTTGTGTACAAGATGCAAATGTGCTTGGGACCCACATGTCATAGAGGGAGCAGTCTTCTTCTACCTTGTGCTGGACGCATGCACAGCAGGCTCATCGATTGGGCTTGACCACGTCGTGGCCGATATGCATGGCGAGCCGAGCAGTGAGAGAGGTGGCATCCTAGAGCCCGACGCAGATGAACAGACAATGGCCTAGCGGAGGCCAAGCCCGAGCTGAGGAAGAGCGCCATCCATGGCTTGCTGGAGCTTGACGTCCCTTGGTCAGGGAGCTCCGCGGGGCGTCGGGGAGCGGAGGAGCTGCAGTGGGGGCCTCGGGGTTGCTCCCAATCGATGTCCCATACCAGAGAAATGCCATGGAGGTGTGGGGGAGATGAAGCAAGGGGGCATCGCCAGCTAGGGGAGGCCAACGGCCATGGGAGAGGTGCCTGCTCCCTGCTGCTGTTGTGCAGCCTAGGGACAGAGAGAAGAGATGGCGTGGGGAGAGAAAGGAGCAAGGAAGGGAGTCTGGTGAGCTGGAGCAAGAGGGGCTCAGCATGGTATAAATAGAGGCGGGGCGGCTTCCGCCATTGGAAGACATGGGTGGCATGCTGCAGAGCTCTGCACATGACAGACTGCTGGCTGGTGCAAAAGTGTCGACATTGGGCGGCCATTTTTGGCGTTTTCCTTTTGGAATCGAACCCGGATCACTGCAGAAGATTTGTTCCTTGATGTATACTCTACAAATCGTGTATAGAGATTGAGGTGATTCGGGCACTAGTTAGAGAGTTATAGACCCACGAAAACTGGTTTGTCAGTGGGTTAGAAATCAGTGGAAACTCGTGAAAACTGAATGTCAAAGCATGTCAAATGGAATCGGATGAATGCCATCTTTTAATATGTCGTGCCCCTATTAGTTATTAACAACTTTTATATTTGGAAAAACTTGAGTTGTTCAACAAAAATTTGGGAACGCGAGACGTCGACCCGAACGATGCTGATTTCAGACTTAGAAGAATTTTGATTCCTGAAATCAGATTTTTATTCTGTCTTGATGGCATTGTTTGAGATACTTAGAGATTGAATCAAGGCTTGGTTTAAATAAAATATTTGTTGTATAACACATTTTCTAAAATTTTTATTAAAGGTCAAACCTCATATCTTGAATATAAATTAAAGTTTCACTTTAGTCAAGGTAGTATTATTATAAAGCTTCAAACTATATTTTTAAGGCAATCGGGATATTTTCTCGACATTTTCTTGGTATTTTCTCTACATGAACCCTTAATAACTTTTGTTGTAGAGTTGATTTAGAGTTGTTTGAGCAAGATGACAAGGTTTTGTTGAATTTTAAAATTCGCATTGTTCAGACGAGCAGTTTCAAGCAAGTATATGATTTATGTTTTCATGTGAGCATTTGGTTCAAACTTTGAGAGATCTTTAGAATACACTTGATAGATAGAGATGAATGATGACATAAATATAACAAGCTGAATTGCATAAGAAATAATTAGAGGTTGACACAAAGAGATTCTGCGGGAGAATGCAGATTTGGATTAAGTATTTGGACGTAGACCGACTATCGAGAAAGCGGATTCGGACATAGATCGGATAATATCACAACTATCGAGAGTCCGAATATATGAGTCTGGACGGGAGTTGCGAGACGAGATTGACTTTCAAATTTGCATTTGCTTCAAGAAACAAAAGTTTTTAGCAGGCTCCAAATTCGGCTGTTCTTGAGATCGAATTATCCCAAACTCGATGAAACATTCATGAGTAACTTGATGAATGGAGATAGATGTGATCGAGAAATAGAAATTTTCACTGAGCATCCAAGATTAGGATGAATCTCCTGACATAACACGAAATAGACACCTGGGGTGTCACAATGTTCTCTGTCTGCCATGCTTGAGTAGTAACTTAGAGTTTTCGAATTATTCTTCCGTTCGTTTTCTTTGCGTCGCCGGTGCCTCAGAAGCAACGACCGAGTTATTATTGACAGCGTTGGCACTTCTGAAGTAGCGTCCGAATGATGGCGGGGCCACGTCGGTGTTTTAGAGGTAACAGCCGAGTGACTGATGGTAACGTCGGTGTTTTAGAGGTAACAACCGAGTGACTGACGGCAACGTCGGCGTTTTAGAAGTAACAGCCGAGTGACTGACGGCAACGTCGGTGTTTTAGAAGTAACAGCCAAATGAAGTCAGGTACTGTCAGCGTTTTTAGAAACAACGGCTGAGTCAATTTGGGCCGCGTCGGCCATTTTGGAAATAACGGCCGAGTGATGACATGGCATGCCGGCTTTTTTAGAAATAGCAGCTGAGTGATGACGTGGCACGCCAGTGTTTTAGAAATAACCACTGGGTGATGACTGGGCACTTTTTGGAAACGGCATCTGGCCCGGGAAAACCCTATATGTACTGCACTGTTCCGTGTCTCCACATTTCGTGCCCTAGTTCTTGCTTTCCTGCATCCAGGTCCTCTCTGCTGATTTGCAATTCTGCTTCCGCTCTGCTCGCCGGCGAGGTTGAGATGGTGCCTAAGCGGAAAGCTTCGAGTTCGTCTGCTGCTGTCATTCCCCCCATCGATCCCAACAGTCAGTTGCCTTTCGCAGGTAACCATATGTCTGTTGTTTCTGAGTCTGACCTTCTCCATCTTGTGTCTATCGGAGTTCTTCCTCCGAAAGAACTCTGTTCCTGGCGGATCTGCTGTGGGGTCACTGTTCCAACAAAAGACACCCATGAATCTGTTGTTTATGTTCCATTCCTCCTCTGCGGCCTTGCTCTTCCTATTTCTCCCTTTTTCCGCGGTATCCTCGATTTCTACCACTTGAATCTGACCCATCTGAATCCCAATTCCATTCTGCAAATCTCTATCTTTGTTCATTTGTGTGAGGCTTTTCTTGGCGTTCTGCCGCACTTTGGCCTGTGGAAGTTCTTGTACCATTGTCGGCCTGGGATGGCCGGAGGGCAGCACCAACTGGTAGGGGGCGCGAGCTTGGAGATGCGCCGTGGGAGGAAGACCGATTACCTTGACATCCCACTCAAAGACAGCATCAAAGGATGGCGCTTAGAGTGGTTTATCATGGAGAATCATGGGAATTCCCTCCCACCACGGTTAGGGAGACAGCCGGATGTTCGTACTCCGAGCTGGACCGAATAACCCATAGACCAGGAGGTGGCCGAGGCAAAGGCTCTGTTGGCTGAAGTTGAATTGTTGAAGGAGAGAGGTTTGACTGCAGAGGCTATGGTTGCTGACTTTGTCTTCAAGAATATTCAGCCGCTGAAGGACAGGGCACACCCGGCCTATCTGTACCGAGGCCTGGCTGACTCAACCCGGGTTACCAACAGAAGAATTCCTGCTGGGGACTTAGTAAGCCGGCTCGAAATGATACTCAGAGGCAAGGTATCAAATGTTGGCGCCCCTGTTGCGTATTCGGCTTGGAACCTGCCTCCTTCTAAGGCCTTCACTCATTTTGTGTCAAATCCTCCTGCTGGTGATGGCGGTTTGGGCCTTAGAGTGCGACCCTCTGCCGAAGAAGTTAGTGCTTTGGTTGCTTCGCTTGAAGAAATTCCTGATGATGAACGACAAGTTCATTTTGAGGTGCCTTTGGATCCTAGTGATGCAGAGATAGGTGCCATGCTAGATATGTTGGCTGCCGATTCTTCCGATGCTGCTCCTGCTGAAACATCGACGGTGGTGCCCATCCCTGGGGCTGACAAAGCCTTGGACGCTCAGAAGTCTTCCAATGTTCGTCCAAAACGTTCTCGCCGAGTTGATCAAGCCTCTTTTCCTGCTGAGGGGGAGAAAAAGAAAAAGAGACGTCTTCGTCAGGTGTCTAGCTTGGATCAAGGTGCCGGTCCTTCTGCTCCTGTTGCTGAGGAAGTGCCAGTTTCTAAATTTGCTGAAGCTGATCCCAATGGGTGTGACCCGTCTGACGCTGATCCCAATGGGTGTGCTGTTCGTCTTGTTGATGATGATGGTGAAGAAGAAGACGAAATCCCTCTGATTCGGAAGAACAGCTGCCGTTACACTGCTAGTGGGGAAAGTAGCGGTGTTCCTTCTCCGGCCTTGTCTGCCCTCATTGGTCTGCAAGAATTATCTCTGGTGAATTTTGATCAGACTCTAGAGGACATGATTCCAGAAGATCTTCTATCAGAACCGGCAGATGGTGGCGCGATGGATGTTTGTGTTGATGTGCTCGACGCCGGGTTGGGGTCCTCCCGGGCAGCGTCCCGCGCCTCATCGACCTTGGAGCGCGGTCTTGAGGGTCAGGAGGCTGGTTTGGATTCCCCTGCTCCCATGGAAGTGACCGAGGGACCTTCAGCTTTAGAGGCGGCTGCTGCAGAGAACTCGGCCCTCAATGACGGTGCTGGCCTTTACCCAGCCCCTGAGGGTGCTGCCAGAGATGATCCGGCTCGAATGGATAGTGCAAGCTACTACCCAGCCCCTGAGGGTGCTGTCGGAGATGATCCGGCTCGGATGGGTAGTGAAAGCTATGATCCAGCCCCCGAGGGTGTCCGAGCGGGTTCTCCCTCTTGCACTTCCATGGATGTTCATGTAGGGTCTTCTCCTCCACACTCTAGTTGCATGGTGATAGCCCAAGCCTTTGGTCAAGGGGTCGCTTTAGAGGCCAGTGTACCTAATGACAAGGTTTTGGGTTCTGCTGATGACACTGAATTGGTCCCTGCTGAATCGTTGCAAGTTGCTCTGGGTGGTGATCCTTTACCGAGCCATCAGTTGATCTCTCACGCTTTGGGAGTCGCTTCCTTCTTCTCCAACTTCCAGGTATTTTGGTTTCTTCTGGTCTGACTTTTACCCAAGCAGGTAATTATTCTCATGCTCGTATGCTTTTTGATGCCAGGCGTTGGTCGACGAGATGTCTAGTCGGTTGAGGTTGCAAGGTGCTTTTGTCCCGGAAGGAGCTTTGTCTCTGGCGCGTTGGAATACGGTGCTGCTTCAGCGGCGTGTTTCTGACTTAGAGGCGGCGAATGCTGGTCAGTGCTCTTCTGCTTCCTTCTGGCTATCTTATCAAACTGCTTCTTATTTTAACACCTTTGCTTGACTGCTTCTCGCCAGATATGACTCGGCAGTATTCTGCTCTTGAGGAAAAACGCTCTCGAGATCTAGCTGAACTGGTCCGGCGGTGTTCTGATCTTGAGGAAAAGTATTCCCAAAGTCAGACAGAGCTGGCCCAAGTCTCTGCTTCTCTGAATGATGCCAACACGCTGAACTCTACTCTCCGCGCTTAGCCCGACTCTGAAAAGGTGACCTGTGAATCCGGGATTTGTTTTGTTGTGTTCTTATTGCTTGCTTGACGTTTGAGGAAGCTGATTCCTGCTTGCAGGAAGAAAAACATGCCCTTGTTACTTCTCGCGACAATCTCGACAGGCTGTACCGTGACTTTAGCAACTCGCTGACCATCTTGGAGAGGAGTCATCGCTTCACCAGGGAGGAGTTAGACAATCTTCGTTATAAGCTGCAGGAATCCTTGGATGACGTGATTCGCCTCAGGGAGTTGATATCGGCTAAAGATGTTGTCATCAAGAGTCTGCGTGCTTCCAAGAAATCCGTCGCCCAGGAGCTAGAGACTGCTCAGTTGGCTATCAAGGTTGCTGAAGAGACTTCCGCTACTCTGAGGGCCCAGCGCGATAAAGCTATGGATAAAGCTATTTGCGCGGGGCGGATTCTGATGAGGAGACCTGGTGTGGTTGTCCCTGATGACATAGTGGCAGATGTGAACACCGCTCCTGATTCCTCCAGTCATCCTTCTTCGTCGGTTGCTCCTGAGAAGAACGTTGCAAAATAGAAAAAACATCGTATGCCTTGAGCACGTGGTTAACGCGCTCGGATGTTTTGTTAGAGGACATGTTTTAGTACTGAATGCTAATATTGTTCTCCTATTGCTTAGAATTCAACAGTATCTATATTTGTGAGAGTAAAATGCAGCGCAATGGTTTCGAGACTTCTTCGTGGGACATAGAGGCCACCCCTGGATGAGTAACCGTATACGCGCTGAGTGTGTTGCGTCAGTTTGAGTTAGTATCAACTCCAACTGATTGCTTCGTTGGTGCGGTTCAGTGGCCACCCCGAGTTAAGTAAGTGTGAGCATGTTGCACCGTCTTAAGTCGTTGCCGACTTAAGCTGATTGCTCCGTTAGCAGGGCTTAGTGGTCACCCCGAGTTAAGTAAGCATGAGCATGTTGCACCGTCTTAAGTCGTTGTCGACTTAAGCCGATTGCTCCATTAGCAGGGCATAGTGGTCACCCCGAGTTAAGTAAGCGTGAGCATGTTGCACCGTCTTAAGTCGTTGCCGACTCAAGCCGATTGCTCCGTTAGCAGGGCATAGTGGTCACCCCGAGTTAAGTAAGCGTGAGCATGTTGCACCGTCTTAAGTCGTTGCCGACTTAAGCCGATTGCTCCGTTAGCAGGGCATAGTGGTCACCCCAAGTTAAGTAAGCGTGAGCATGTTGCACCGTCTTAAGTCGTTGCTGACTTAAGCCGATTGCTCCGTTAGCAGGGCATAGTGGTCACCCTGAGTTAAGTAAGCACGAGCATGTTGCACCGTCTTAAGTCGTTGCCGACTTAAGTCGATTGCTCCGTTAGCAGGGCATAGTGGTCACCCTGAGTTTAAGTAAGAATGCAGGTCAACATTGAACAATTTGAGCGCTCTCGAAGTCTTCTTATTGATGATATATTTCCCAGTTTACAGAGTACATTGTCGTCCCAATAGCTTTTGGAATACAGCTAGGAGTAAAACTTCCTGAGGTGTTCTATGTTCCATGAGTTCCCAATTTCCGTCCCATCCATCTGAGTGAGATGATACGATCCCGGCCGAGTGACTTCTGCTACTATGAGTGGTCCTTCCCATAGACGTGACAACTTGTGCCGCCCCTCCCCCATTAGAATTCGGCGGAGGACGAGATCTCCTACTGCGAAGGATCGATGTCTCATGGTCTTATCGTGATAGCGCCTCAGGGTTTGTTGGTACCGTGCTGATTGAATTACCGTGTTCAGTCGTTCTTCTTCGAGTACATCAACATCCTCCAGCCCAGTAGCCTCAGCTTCTACTATGTTTTCAAAGATCAACCTTGGAGCCCCAAACTTGAGATCGGCAGGTAGCACTGCCTCTGAACCGTATACCATGAAGAAAGGGGTATTTCCATGCAGAGCTCGACTGGGTTGGGTTCTAAGGCTCCAAACGACGTAAGACAACTCCCTTATCCATTTTCCTGCGAACTTTTTATTTTTATCGAAGACTTTTTTCCTGAGGGCCTCCAATATCATCCCGTTAGCTCTTTCAACCTGCCCGTTGGCTCTTGGGTGTGCCACCGAAGCATATTTGATCTGAATGCTCTTCTGCTCACAGAAATCAAAGAACTCTGAACTTGTGAAGTTGGATCCCAGATCAGTTATGATGCTATTCGGTATTCCGAATCTGAATATTATGTCTTGTATGAACTCCACCGCCTTAGCTGAAGTTAGGGAAGCAATGGGTTTGAACTCTATCCATTTAGTGAATTTGTCGATAGCCACCAGTACATGAGTGTATCCTCCTTGAGCTTTTTTGAAAGGCCCGATCATATCCAATCCCTAGCACGCGAACGGCCAAGTTATGGGTATAGTCTGCAGCTGCTGTGCTGGCAGATGCTATTGTTTTGATAGGTACTGGCAGGCCTCACACCTCTGGACTAACTCAGATGCGTCACTCTTCGCTGTTGGCCAATAGAAACCTGACCTGAAGACCTTCCCAACCAGGGTCCTGGATGCTGCGTGTATCCCACATTATCCAGCATGGACCTCATCCAGAAGTTGCTTTCCAGTAGCTGAGGGAATGCATTTCATGAAGACTCCTGATGCACCCCTTCTGTATAGTGTTTCCCCAATGAGTGTATAGTGAGCAGACTATCGAGCAATGCGCTCGGCTGCATTTTTGTCATCTGGCTCTTCTTCATTCTTTATGTATCCGATGATCGGCTTCCTCCAGTCGTCAGAATCTGACTCTGGTTGACTCAAGGTATTACATCCTTCTGCCTGGTCCGGTGAGATGCTTGGGTGTGATATTTCTTGAACAAAGACTCCCGGTGGGACCTGAGTCCGACTGGATCCTAGTTTGGACAACACATCAGCTGCCGTGTTTCGATCTCTCTCCACATGGTGAAATTTCAGACCTTCAAATTTATCTTCTAATTTCCGGACGGCAGTGCAGTATTTTCCCATGGGATCGCTTGAACAATCCCATTCTTTGTTTATCTGGCTTATGACTACCATAGAATCTCCATATACCATCAGTCTCTTGATGCCCAGTGATATAGCAATGTTCAGTCCGTGAAACAGAGCTTCATATTCTGCTGCATTGTTAGAGGCTGGAAATAACAACTATAGGGCATATCTGAGGTGTTCGCCTCCAGGTGCAGTAAAGAGGATCCCTGCGCCCGCTCCCTGCTGCTTTAACGAGCCAACAAAATACATTTGTCATACTTCTGCAGTTTCTGGGTTATCTGGTACTTGTTTTTCGGTCCACTCCGATACAAAGTCAACCAGTGCTTGAGTTTTAATGGTAGTACGAGGTCGAAATTCAATGTTGTGAGATCCCAGCTCGCAGGCCCATTTGGCTATTCTCCCGATGGCTTCTTTGTTGTGAAGAATATCCCCTATTGGAAAACCAGTGACTACTATGACTTTGTGGTCATCGAAGTAGTGACGGAGCTTGCGTGCAGTTAGAAGTACTGCATATAATAGCTTCTGAACTTGAGGGTATTTTTTCTTCGAGGGACCCATAACTTCGCTGATGAAATAAACAGGATGTTGCACTAGATAGGCATGTCCTTCTTCTGCTCGCTCGACTACCAACACGGTGCTCACCACGTGAGTCGTGCAAGAGATATATAGTAGCAAATCTTCGGCTGGTTGAGTCACCGTGGACCGTCGTGGCGGTTTCAGTACCGGTGGTGTCGTCAAGAACTTTTTCAATGCGTCTAGGGCTTCATGTGCTTCTGAAGTCCACTGAAACTTGTCCACCTTCTTGAGTAACTTATAAAATGGTAGGCCTTTTTCTCCCAGTCTGGATATGAATCTGCTCAGGGCTGCCATACATCCGGTAAGTCTTTGAACTTTCTTCTGTGATCGCGGTGCCTCCATCCTCATGATAGCTTCAATCTTTTCTGGATTAGCTTCGATTCTCCGGTGGCTGACAATAAACCCGAGTAATTTTCCTGTTAGTACCCCGAAAACACATTTTTCGGGATTAAGCTTCCATCTATATCATCGTAGACTGTCGAAAACCAGCCGTAAATCTTCAATGAAATTTTCCGAATTTTCTGTTTTGATTACCACGTCGTCCACATAAGCTTCCACACGCTTGCCCCAGTTATCGGCTAAGCATGTTTGAATAGCTCTCTGATAAGTCGCTCCAGCGTTTTTGAGGTCGAACGACATGGAGGTATAGCAGAAAGCACCGAATGGAGTAATGAACGCTGTTTTTCCTCGTCTTCTTTCGCCAGGCTAATCTGATGATATCCAGAGTAGCAATCCAAGAAGGACAGCATAGAACATCCAGCGGTGGAATCCACCACCTGATCTATCCTAGGGAGCCCGAAGGGATCCTTCGGACAGTGTTTGTTGATATCCGTATAGTCGACGCACATGCGCCGATCCACCTTATTCTTTTTGAGTACAAGAACAGGGTTAGCTAGCCACTCGGGATGTAACACCTCTCTAATGAATCCGGCCGCGACCAAGCGGGCCAACTTAGCGCGAATGGCCTCTCTCTTGTCGGGCGTGAAACGACGTAATTTTTGCTGAATCGGCCTCGCTTGGGGGTAGACCTTCAGTTTGTGCTCGGGCAGTTCTCTCGGGACTCCCGACATATCCGCAGGTTGCCATGCGAATACATCTCGGTTATCTTGCAGGAACTGGACGAGCGCGTTTTCCTATTTGTCATCTAGGCTGGAGCTGATGATGGCAGTCTTGCGTTCATCAGCGAACCCGAGGTTGATCCTTTTGGTTTCTTCAATCGGTCGCATGGAGGTCGTGGCTTGAGCCTCGTTCGCGGGTACCGCGAGGTCTTCTTCAGGCTTAGAGTTTGCCTGCACAGAGGAAGTCGTCGACGGTTTGGTGGTGAGGGCTGCCTGGATGGCCACTCGGAAACATTCTGCGGTGCCTTGGAAGTCAGCACGCACAGTTATGATCCCTTGTGGTCCTGGCATCTTCAGTATCATGTATGTGTAATGTGGAATGGCCATGAATTTCGCCAGTCCAGGCCTCCCAATGATGGCATTGTATCCGCAGTCGAAGTTTGCCACCTTGAACCTCAGGTACTCGGTTCTGTAGTTTTCCGGAGTCCCGAAGGTGACCGGCATGTAGATGTGGCCCAGCGGATATTCTCCTTCAGTCGGCACGATGCCGAAGAAGGGTGTGTCTGACTCCTGGAGCTCTTTGAGGTGAACTCCCAGCCCTTGGAGCGTTCGGGGGAAGGTGACGTTGATGCTGCTCCCCCTGTCCACTAATATCTTCTTTACCCTGCTCTCTCGGATCACTGGATCGATGAGGAGCGGGTATTTGCCTGGGTGATCGAAGTTAAGCCACTGATCTACCTGAGTGAAGGTGATCGGGTGCTTCGACCATCGGTACGGAGCGGGAGGACCGGTGGTCGCCACCAGTATTTGGCGATCGTTGAGCTTTTGTTGTCTCTTGTTCTCCTGCGATCCGTGTCCATCGAAGATGACGTTGACCTCTCTGTTGACATGTGGGAAGGCTTCTCCTTCTCTCTCCTCATGTGGCTGGGGTTGTCGCGGTTCTCCTGGTCCTCCTCGTGGCGGAGGAGGGGGTAGAGGTTGGAAGGGTCGGTCGTGCCCGACGGAGTGCTTGAAGTCTCTGCAGTTCCGAAGGGTGTGGCGCATGTCTTTGTGGTACGGGCACTGGGCGTCGAGGATGTCGTCCAGCGTGCTTTCGCCTCCCCGAGGTCCTCCTCGGGCACGAGAGGCGGACGGTCCGGCGACATGGACCTCTTCGCGAGGTCTCTTCTCCCAACGCTTGTCAGGCTGTTGGTTCGTGTCGCGTCGTGGTGCTGCCGGTGCCGGCTTCATTCCTTCGATGAGGTCCCGGGCTCGCTCGTCGGCGGTGATATAGAGGTCGGCTTCCCAGAACAGCTGTTCGGAGGTAGTCGGCGCCTTCTGCAGTATGGTTCGAACGAAGGCTGAGTCATCGGATCCCCGGTAGAAGTCTTCGATCACCGCCGCTTCCGCGACCTCGGGGATACGATTTCTCATGGTTTGGAAACTCTTGAGGTACGACCGGAGAGTTTCGTCCCCCCAGCGCTTGATGGATTTGAGGTCCCATGGTTGCGCCGGCTTGTTGGAGAGGGACTGGAAGTTGGCGATGAAACGTCGACTGAAATCGCTCCAGTCATCGATGCAATGTCGTGGTAGGTGCCGCAGCCATTGCAGTGCATCTTGCCCGAGGACGATGGGCAAGTACGCGGTCATCACGTCCTCGGTTGCCCCGGCGGCTCGGGCAGCGGTTGTGTAGACGGCCAGCTAGCCTCCCGGATCCTGCTTAGGTTCATATTTGTCAATGTTGGATACCTTGAAGTTAGGAGGCCATTGAATGGCTCTGAGGCGCGGAGTAAGTGCCGACACTCCACACGTGTCCTCCTGTCGTCGGGGATGATGTCTGTCCCGGGGAGGGAGTGGTTGTCGTGGTGCTTCGACTGTCCCCGGGTGGTGCCGCCAGTCGAAGCCGTTGCCGACTCGGTCCTGGTGGCCTGACTCCGGGATGGGATGCCGTGGTCCCTGTCGTATTCTTCCCGGCGACGGATCTCGCTCTCATGTCATCGTTTGCGTGAAGCGTTGATGGAGCTCCGTGCGTCCCATCGACTGTTGATAGCATGTCGTAGATCATTCGGCGGATGTGCGAGAGGTAGAAGATGGTTGGCTGCTCGAGTGAACAGTCGCCGGTAGCCCTCAGCATCGGGAGTCCGAGGGAGACCGTCGGCTATCCGAGCCAGTACTCCGCCGACTTCACTCGGCGTGTTCAAGGCTCGGGCGAAGTCGGGGTTCAGGTTGCGCCTGAAGAGGGGATTTTCCCGATGTTGCTTTGTTTCCTGTTCGGCCTGTTCTTGAGCTCACCGGCGATCGCGTCGTCGGGAATTCCTCCTTTCCCGGAAGACACGCTCTTCCGGGGTTTCTCCCATCTCTAAGGTCTCGTCTCGCGACACAGGCTGTGCTGGGTCCCGCTCTCCGGCTTCGTGATGTCGCCGGATATTTCGGCATCGGTTCCTTCGCCGGCGGGATTCCCGCTGAGGAGGTTCTTCTCCGGGTGCGGTCGGCTCGTCATCGGAGATGGGGGGCGACTCCACTCTCCCGATGTTGGGGGCCTTCGTCCTCCGAAGGTCCTCAAAAACATGATTTGACAATGTTTTCCAAGTGGATTATGTGAACAGGTATTTTCGAATTCAGAATTATGGATATGGTGCATGGCCAGGACGAAGCCTGAACCAGACGAAGGTCGAGGGCAGCCGAAGCTGTGCGTAGGGAAGCTTCGGCGCGATGGCATAAGGGGGAACCGACTTAAAGATGAAAAGACTTCGGGGGCCTCGACAGATTTCCATAAACCGTTAACAAATGTAATGGACATGGATGTAATTTTACGTGGGCTGCGTCCCGCGTCTATAAATAGATGAACAGTACTCCCGTACTGTTCACGCTGACTTGGCATTGACTTTCGCGTCACGCTTGTACTTTTTACCTTCTCTCAGGACCGAAGGTACATTTGTAATTTGAAATCATTTCTATTTCTCCATGTTAATAAAATAGAAATGATTTTATGTTGATGTTTATATTTCATGCTTTATATGAGTCCTTCGGCATTATTTATTATATTCACGAAGGTATGTCTCTTATGACCTTCATCCTAAAGCATTATTCCCCGAAGGGGCATAATGTTTCGAAGGACGAAGGACCTTAATGTTTAACATTTTCTATGTTGTCTTGTTCTTAACTCTTAGCATTTGAGAACAAGTCCCCAACATTGGCGCCCACCTCCGGTGAACTCACTTCCACTTCGAGTTTTTGTGAACACCTTCGGAAGCTATAGACCTTCGCTATGGCGCCGAAGAAAGCTTCAGCGACTGGGGCAGGAGCACTACAACCGCTGGACCACAACCAGGAGACCGTCTCTCTTCGGGAGGCCCGAAGCCAGAAGAGAAAAGCCGTCAGCCCGACGCTTGAGGAAGAAGAGCTAGACCAAGAAATCAGAGAGATGGAGATGCTACATCAACAAGTGCAGAGGAAGAAGGAGAAGATGGCCCGCCTAGCTGAGTTGCAAAGGCAAATAGACGAAGCCTCTGAGGAAGTTCGCCATCTCACTCACGATGAGCAGAACAGAAGGCCTCATCAGAAAGACCTTCATCAGGAGGGCTTCGTCAACGAAGATGACTGGTATGATAATTTCCATCAGGGAAATTTTGTTTTCGATGATGCTTCTCCCCTGTCTGCTGAGCTGCAGGCTACACCTTGGCCTCCATCCTATAAGCCACCCCAGCTTCCCATGTTTGACGGCCACTCCGACCCGAAGCAATTCTTGATGAGCTATGAAGCAACAGTGTCTTCGTACGGGGGCAACGCTGCAGTCATGGCGAAGTCTTTCGTTATGGCCGTCAGGAATGTTGCTCAGACTTGGTATTCCTCCCTTCGGCCAGGAACAATCACTTCATGGCAGAAGCTGAAGGATATGTTACTGACCAGCTTTCAAGGATTTCAAACGAAGCCGGTCACAGCTCAAGCCCTCTTCCAGTGTATTCAGGATCACGAAGAATACCTTCAGGCGTATGTCCGAAGGTTCTTACGATTGAGGGCGCAGGCACCGACGGTGCCCAATGAAATTGTTACCGAAGCCATGATCAAGGGGCTTCGTCCTGGACCTGCAGCTCAATACTTTGCTCGGAAGCCTCCTCAGACCTTGGAGAAATTGCTCCAAAAGATGGATGAGTACATTCGTGCTGACAATGATTTTCGCCAAAGAAGGGAGGAGGCCTTCAGATTTTCTGAAATGACTAGGGGCTTCGGAGGAAGATACTACCCGAGGCATGTTCGTTCCATCCACAACACTCAGAATGATGATAAGGGGAGTCAGCAGAACAGACCGCAGTGCTCCTCACAGGCTTCGGGGCAACAACAAAATTCCTTCCGGCCACCAGCTCCAAGAGGCAGAGGCGCCAGGGGCTTCGGCGGAAGATTCGGAGATCAGCCAAGGAGACTGTTTTGCTTGTTCTGTGGAGAAGGCAAGGGCCATACCACTAGGACGTGCCATGTTACAATCCAGAAGCAAAAGGAAATAGCCGAAGCTGCATCACAACAAGCTCAGCCGAAGCAGGTCATGCATACTGCTTCGTATCATCCGCCTTATATCCCACAATACATGGACAACCACCCTGCAGCTTCTGTAGCTTCGGCAAGTCAACCTCAACCTTCCTAGCAGCAGCTTCCGCCTCCACCTCCATTGCAGCAAGGTCAACAGCCAGAAGGGAGTCAATACGCTCCACAACAGAGGGACTTTAGAGAACAGTCCGAAGCTCGCACAGTCAACAGCACTGTGCCAGAGTCAAAGCACATTTATTGACATATCCTACCTTTGATAGCAGTCTTTTCTATTCAGTTTTATTTTCTGTGAACCAAAAAACATTGATAGTTTTCATGTAATAATTTCGTTGTTTCCTACGAGGAAAATCTATTTGCTCCACAACCCTAAGTTGCTGAGGCCTAAAACTTTTTCCCGTTGTCAAGGAGGACCTTCGGATTAAAAATCCTTCGGAGTAACAGAAAGTCGTTCTAAGGAACGCACAGTAAGTTTATGAAGTCACAAAAAGCCGTTCCAAAGGGAGCGCAGTGTAAGTTTTCTGCTCAGAAGTCGTTCCTAAAGGAATGCAGAGCCTACAGCGAAAAGTCAACGCTGATACCGCCTAAGTAAAAGGCGAAGAAGCTCCTAAGGGAGGCTTACAGCGAAAAGTCAACGCTGAAATCGTCTAAGTAAAAGACGAAGAAGCTCCAAAGACGTTCCTAAGGGAATGCAGAGCTTACGAATATATTTTATGTGTATCTTCGGAACAGATGTCACATGCATAACATAACATCATCACATCATTTTGCATAGCATAAGCATCATACATCATATTGCATTTGGCAAGAAAAGGGGATACTCTCAACCTTCGAAAGAATGCTTTGAGAAAGTGACATCGAAATTGTATAGCTTCGGAATACAGTTTCGGAGAATATTTTTACGAAACATGGGCGAAATTTATCAGATCAATATCAAAGTTGTATAGCTTCGGAATATAGCTTCGGAATATAGCTTCGGAGAATGTTTTCACGAGGCATGGATGTCATTCATCAGAATAATTTTAACGAAGAATGTCTTCTTCACGAAGCATGAAAAGAAGGGAAGGTGTTTTTTCGCCGAAGGCTCAAGAATGGTATGTATTTAAAGTTTCATGCATCGTAAAGAATTCAATAATGGAAAGAGACTTGTATATTACATTCAAATGTACAAAGTGTTGCATAGATTACACTTTAAATGTTTTTTCCAAATAGCATCTAATCTTCTCTCAACACTGCTTCGGCGGCCTCATTCAGAAGTTGGTCAACAACCTTGTCCATGATAGTTTCGGCCATTTGTTTAATTTCTTCATCCACTTTTGTGTGGGGGTCGGCAGTTGATTCAACAGTTTCTGAGCGAAGAGAACACTTCTTCATTACTTTTACAAATCGCGAGAAAAATTTAAAATGAAAATTACAACGCAACAGGAACGACTAATTGGTACCTAATTGTCTTTCGGGCTCCGTACTCCTTTCGGCAGCTTCTGCTGCTTTTCTAGCATCATGAATGCCTTTTTCGCTTCTTTGGATGATCTCTTGCGCCATTCCTCGGCCGCCGTCATTCCAGATATCAGTAAAAAATTTGCCACCAACCGCGCTTGCTTCGGCCGAGGGGTCCTTGATGTCTTCGGAAGATAAGGTAGCTTCGGATTGAGCTAAAAATTTTACATGCCCGCAACCTTTCTTCTCTAAGACAGAAGCAATTCCTCTGGCGCCCGAAAAAGCGCATATGTCGCCACGACTGTTCAGAATCTCTTCGAAGGCCTCTGCTTCGTGGCTAATCCATTCCAGCGGACCTTCGGGATTGCCTCGAGAGAAATTCTCTTCGCTGGAAAAGGCGCCCACGCTGGCAAAGCTGGATTTAATTTTATTCACACATTCTACAGATTTGACATAGTATTTCCCCTGAGATGTGCGAAGCTCCTTAACTCTTGATTCCAATTTGCTGACCATAAAATCACTAAGTTCTCGTTTCGTTTCCTCAAGCGCGCGCTCCTCTTCAGCTCTAGCCAGCTGTTTCTGAAGATCTTCTATCTCGCGTTTTTGAGCTTCGGCCTGGGCTTTTGAAGCAGCTTCGTCTTTTTTCACTTTATCTACCAGTGTAAGCAGAAATTTATCTTTTTCCAAAGCTTCGTTTCTTAGTTTGATAACTTCGGAGCGTAAATTATTAAACGCAATTTCATAGCTTTCATCTTCGGCGCTCTTTTGCGCTCTTAGCGCGTTGCTTAGGATCAGGCCCTATACGAAAAAGAATTCATATAAGGAAAAAGGAATGAGTTGCGTAAAAAATAATAAGGGGGTTTTTTTTTTCAAGCGTTTAATTCCTGTACCTTCAGGCTGTTGTACGCAAGACTGTCTGCGAGATCTTCTTTCGTCATGGCGCTTAATCCAGATTCAAGCTTCGGGAAACCAATACTCCTGGCCATCTCTCGGCAGACAGATAGCTCTTTGTTGTCAGGCAGGCAGTATAAGAAATCATCTTCATTTGTCCCATTGAATATTACTGCCCCCTTCGGATATTTTAGCTCCTTTGCATAATGGTTAGCTTCATGAGTTTCTTCTTCAGATAGTTTTTTCCCCGAAGCATGTCGTATGATGTAATCACACATGCTGGCAGGCGCTTCGGGGATGGCAGTGTCAGTTTCTTCAACTAAAATTGGTTCTGGTATTTTTATTGCTTCGGCTTCCAAAGTTTGCTCCTTGAAGGGCTCTGAAGGCCCAGCTTCAGCTTCAGCCTGTTGCGTCGGAGCTTCAGAAGAAGTTTCAGCAATTTCAACACTCTTTTTTGGAGTTGTGCTTGAAGACTTAATTGTCTCCAAGACATCCAGTACATTAACCATTCTTCTCCTTTTTGGGGTCACCATTGGACCCTTTTGGATTTTTGCTGCTTCGACATTCGTTACAGGACTCAAAACTTCTAATGTTTTTTCCTTAGTCGGTTTTTTCACTTCTTCCATTTTTTCTGTGGATGGCGCTTCGGCCATCACTGCAACTTCAGGCAGCAAGGTCGGCTGTTCAGCTTCGGCGGCCGAAGATGTTTCTCCGGTAAACTCAGGCACCGAAGCTGGTTCAATATGGTGTGGCCGGTGTGTGAGGACCTTTAATCTTTTTCCTTTCGGTTCTGGCTCGCTAGGAGCAGTTGCAGCTTCTTCTTTTTCAGAGGTTGTATTTTCCTTTTTTGCCCTCGGATGGGGTAACGATAATCAGGGTAGAAGAACCCGACTGCATCAAACACCCGGTTGAGTCTCTTCTTTTTTCGGCCTCCGAAGGCTGCTGATAGTGCAGTATTTTCAGCCTTCGAATATGCCCCAAGTAGATCATCACTTAATGTTTCAATGCTTTTCAGCCAGTCATCATCAGGTTCAACAAATTTATCTGCATATTTGAATGTGTATTTCAGCCTAACCAGTCCGCCTTCGTCGGACTCTTTAATGGTTTCCTTCGGCATTTCCCATTTCTCTGTAAGTGGCCATACCCTGAAGGCAATATGCTCTTGGACTAAGTCCCTTGTCCCAATGAAAGAGCAGACTATGCCGAAAGCTCTTTGGCATTCCTCGGCTGCTTCGTCCATTTCAACCTTCGGTCTTCGCAGTCCGAAGCGTTGCCAGATGGGGCGCATAATGATACTCTTAATGTTTTCTTGCGCCGTTAAGTCGTTTTTTACATAAAACCATTCGGTCATCCAGGCTCCGGGCCACCTCTTCCGAAAGGTTGGTACAGGGCGGCTTGACCCGGAGCGGGCACCGAAGCTGTAGCATCCAAAGTTATTGTGATATTGTTCTTTGCCCCACGGCTTCGTCTCATATAACAGTTCATGAATGTTGCAGAAACTTTTAGCATTCGGTTCTGAACCTTGGCTTCTTACAGCCCAGACAAACATCCCCATTCTTATGATAGCTTCAGGAGTAAGTTGATGAATGTAGACCTGAAATATCTTCAGTACCTCAACAACGAAGTTGCTCAGGGGGAATCGAAGCCCAGCCTTGAGAAAGCTTCGGAAGACTACAACTTCATCTTCTTCCGGGGTGGGAGAGGTCTTTTCTCCAGCGTCAGCCCTCACAATAGATATATCTCGAAAATACCGCCCCCTCATATTATCAATATGACTCTGCTTGATGGTGGTCTTCCCAAAAACCGTGTGGCTTGGCTGCCATGGACGATCTTCGGCATCTTCCCCACCACTCTCTACATCATAGCTGTCGCTGTCACCAGTATCTTCGGACAAACCTTCGAGAATCTCCTTGGTGATTTTCTCTGTATTGGTCTCTGCCATTGCTATCAGGAACCCCAGGTTCTTCTCCTCCTCGAGGCTCAGCTTCGTCTTGGCAGGGATCTTCTTGCCTTCAGACATCTTCGAAAACGCTAAAAAATTGTTTCCGAGGCCGAAGCTTCAAAATCAAAAAGACCAGCAAATCTTAGTGCACACAAGCTAAAAATTTTTTGTGGGCCGAAGCAGAAGGCAAGTGTGCGTACCAAATGAGTTCGCGATGTGATCTTATTTATACGCCTAGGGCGTTGAAAATTGAAAGGCCCCGCTTGTCAGTGAATGTTGCTATTCTAGCAAAGGGAAGGTGTTTTTTCGGACCTTCGGCTCAAGGCCTTCGTCCATATCGCAATCTGAATTTATTATTTACAAATTAATATTGCGAGGGGCTACTGTTGGGGGCCTTCGTCCTCCGAAGGTCCTCAAAAACATGATTTGACAATGTTTTCCAAGTGGATTATGTGAACAGGTATTTTCGAATTCAGAATTATGGATATGGTGCATGGCCAGGACGAAGCCTGAACCAGACGAAGGTCGAGGGCAGCCGAAGCTGTGCGTAGGGAAGCTTCGGCGCGATGGCATAAGGGGGAACCGACTTAAAGATGAAAAGACTTCGGGGGCCTCGACAGATTTCCATAAACCGTTAACAAATGTAATGGACATGGATGTAATTTTACGTGGGCTGCGTCCCGCGTCTATAAATAGATGAACAGTACTCCCGTACTGTTCACGCTGACTTGGCATTGACTTTCGCGTCACGCTTGTACTTTTTACCTTCTCTCAGGACCGAAGGTACATTTGTAATTTGAAATCATTTCTATTTCTCCATGTTAATAAAATAGAAATGATTTTATGTTGATGTTTATATTTCATGCTTTATATGAGTCCTTCGGCATTATTTATTATATTCACGAAGGTATGTCTCTTATGACCTTCATCCTAAAGCATTATTCCCCGAAGGGGCATAATGTTTCGAAGGACGAAGGACCTTAATGTTTAACATTTTCTATGTTGTCTTGTTCTTAACTCTTAGCATTTGAGAACAAGTCCCCAACACCCGATGAAGAGGACATCGGGGTAGAATGGTGCAGCTGTCGTGACGATCTTCTTTTTGTTCTCCTTTGAGGGCAGAGGTGTAGAAAGAACAACTTGCTTCCTCCCGATTTTATTTGTTTCTTTCTTTCTTGTGATTTGTGTCCGTTCTTTCGTCGGAGAGGTAGACAGTGGACTTTTCCGGGTTGACGGGCCTCAGGCCTCTGTCCTGCCGGAGGCGATCTTTTTTCGGAGCATTGGAGTTTGCGCCTTTTCCTGCTTTTCCCCGATTTTCCCATAGATTCTTGAGGAAGATCTTCTCTCTGTCGGATCCACAATGCGATGCAGAGTTCCCTCCTCATCCGCTACAGATGAGATGGTTCCGAAGCAGAATGTGGACCCAGGGTGGAAGACGATCTTGTGCAGGAAGGTGACGGCCATTGAGCTAGCTTGGATCGACGACACACCCCCTACCTGGCGCGCCAGCTGTCGGTGTTTTGGGTCCGACCGCACACCCGGGGTTGCCCCTCAAGGTGCTTTTAGGAGTAGGACGGTGTTATCGACTGTAGCTCAATGGTTCGTGCTTGTTGCACGAGAGACAGTAGACAATGATTTACAGGTTCAGGCCGCTTTGAAGTGCGTAACACCCTACGTCCTGGCGAGAGTGCCGTATATGGTGAGTTACAAGGTAGTTCTCTAGTGCGTAAGAAGTTGGGGTGGATGGCTAAGTAGTGAGTTCGATCCCTTCTGAAGGGGTGCCCCCTAGGCCTTATATATTCGACCGTGGGGCAATACATGCATATATGATAATCATGTGCACCTGAGAAATAGTGAACCGATTGAGTCTATCTTCCTATAGTTCTGCCGACCCATCCTTGCTCGGTTCCGTTGTACGGGCCTCCAGCGCGGGAAGGTCGGGTCTCTGTTGTGATTACTCGCTCGAAGTCATTGGGCCATCTGGGCTTGCTTCGATCTGGCCTTATGTCGATCTGCTTCACTGGTCGTTCCTCCCCAGGCCCACGAAGGGATGACCTTACGATTTATTGGGCCCTTGGGCCTTTCGTGAGGTCTTTTATCCTTCCAGTGGACCTGGGGGATATCCGTCCCCCACACTGTCTCTAACACATTGGAGTCCAGCACTGCTTTAGCGGCGAATATCTGAGTTGGAGATGGCGAATGCTGGTTAGTGCCCTTTGTGTTCTTCTTTAGCTACTTGACTGATCTGCTTTTTGGCTGAATACCCTTGTGTGACCGTTTCTTGATAGATATGGCCCGGCGGTATTCTGATCTTGAAGAGAAATAATCTCAAGGTCAGACGGACTTGGCCCGGGTTTCTGCTTCTCTGAATGATGCCAACGTGCTGAATTCCACTCTCCATGCTCAGCTTGACTCTGAAAAGGTGACCAATGAATTAAGCTTTGCTTGGCTTTATCTGTTGTGTTCTCAATGCTTGCTTGACGTTGGAGAAACCAATTCTTGTCTGCAGGAGGAAAAACGTGCCCTTGTGACTTCTCGTGATAACCTTGACAAGTTATATCGCGACGCCAGCAACTCGTTGACTATCTTGGAGAGGAGCCATAGCTTCACCATGGATGACTTGAATAACCAACGCTACAAACTGCAGGAGTCCTTAGATGAAATGATTCGCCTTAGGGAGTTGATGTCGAGCAAAGATTCTATTATCAAGGATCTGCGTGCTTCCAAAAAATCAATTGCCCAGGAATTAGAGGCTGCTCGGCTGGCTGTCAAGGCTGCTAAAGACACTTCCGCTATGTTGAGGGCCCAGCGTGACAGATCTATGGATAAAGCCGTTCGTGCAGGGCAAATCTTGATGAGGAGGCCTGGTGTAATTGTTCCTGACGACATAGTTGCAGATGTGAATGCTGCTCCTGATTCTTCGAGTCGCCCCTCTTCATCGGTCGCTCCTGAGAAAAACTGTACCAAGTAGAAACACTGAATGCCTTGCATATGTGGTTAGTGCGCTCGAATATTCTGTCAGAAAGCGTTTTCAGTACCGAATGCCATTATTATTTTCCTGCTGTTAGAATCTAGCAGAAGCTACAATTTGCAGTAGTAAATGTAGTCTGATGATTTTTTGAAATTTCTTTTTATTTCGCGAGGCATAGAGGTCGCCCTAAGATGAGTAATTACGAATGTGCTTGTGTTGGATCGAGTAGGCATGAGCGTGTCGTGCCGATTCAAGTCACTACCGACTAAAACCGACCGCTCTGTTAGTAGGGTATAGTGGTCACCCTGAGTTACGTAAGAGTGAGCATGTCACACCGCCTTAAGTCGTTGCCGACTTAAGTCGATTGCTCCGTTAGTAGGGTATAGTGGTCACCCTGAGTTACGTAAGCGTGAGCATGTCATACCGCCTTAAGTCGTTGCCGGCTTAAGTCGATTGCTCCGTTAGCAGGGTATAGTGGTCACCCTGAGTTAAATAAGCGTGAGCATGTCACACCGCCTTAAGTCATTGCCGACTTAAGTCGATTGCTCCGTTAGCAGGGTATAGTGGTCACCCTGAGTTAAGTAAGCGTGAGCATGTCACACCGCCTTAAGTCGTTGCCGACTTAAGTCGATTGCTCCGTTAGCAGGGTATAGTGGTCACCCTGAGTTAAGTAAGCGTGAGCATGTCACACCGCCTTAAGTCGTTGCCGACTTAAGTCGATTGCTCCGTTAGCAGGGTATAGTGGTCACCCTGAGTTAAGTAAGCGTGCTGATACTAAACAAGTTGAGCACCTTTGAGAATGAAGTCTTTTTATTGATGATATATTTCCCATTTTACAGAATACAAGGTCGTCCCAATAGCTTTTGAAATATAGCTAGGGGTAAAACTTCTTGAGATGTTCTATATTCCATGAGTCCCAATTTCTGTGTCGTCCATTTGAGTAAGACGATATGATCTAGGCCAAGTGACTTCTGCTACTATGAATGGCCCTTCCCATAGTGGTGACAGTTTGTGTCGTCCCTCCCCCGTTAGAATTCGGCGGAGGACGAGGTCTCCTACTGTGAAGGATCGATGTCGTATGGCCTTGTCATGATAGCGCCTCAGAGTTTGCTGATATCGGGCCAACTGAATCACCGTATTCAATCGTTCTTCTTCTAGTATATCAACATCATCCAGTCTGGTGGCCTCAGCTTCTGCTATGTTTTCGAAGATTAATCTTGGTGCCCTAAACTTGAGATCAGCAGGTAGCACTACCTCCGAACCATAAACCATAAAGAAAGGAGTGTTCCCATTCAAAGCTCGGCTAGGTTGAGTTCTGAGGCTCCAGACCATGTATGGCAACTCTCCGATCCACTTTCCTGCGAACTTTTCATTCTTATCGAAGATCTTCTTTCTGAGTGCTTCTAGTATCATTCCGTTGGCTCTTTCTACTTGCCCATTTGCTCTCGGATGCGCCACCGAGGCGTATTTGATCTGAATGCTTTTTTGTTCGCAGAAATCAAAGAATTCTGAGCTTGTGAAATTGGATCCTAGGTCAGTTATGATATTATTCAGTATCCCGAACCTGAATATTATGTCTTATATGAATTCCACTGCTTTAGCTGAAGTTAGAGAAGCAATGGGTTTGAACTCTATCCATTTAGTGAACTTGTCGATAGCGACCAGTACATGAGTGTATCCTCCTTGAGCTTTCTTGAAAGATCCAATCATATCCAGTCCCCAGCATGCGAACGGCCATGTTACAGGGATGGTTTGCAATTGTTGCGCTGGTAGATGCTGCTGTTTTGATAAGTACAGACAAGCTTCGCACCTCTGGACTAACTCGGCGGCGTCACTCTTTGCTGTCGGCCAATAGAAACCAGATCTAAAAGCTTTCCCAACTAGAGTCCTGGATGTTGCGTGTACCCCACATTGCCCCGCGTGGATTTCTTCTAGCAGATGTTTCCCGGTGGCCAAAAGAATGCACTTCATGAGAACTCCTATTGCACCCCTCCTGTATAGTGTTTTCCCTATGAGAGTATAATGAGCTGACTGCCTTGCAATGCGCTCTGCTGCATTTCTGTCATCTGGTTCCTCCTCATTCTTGATATACCTGATGATTGGCTCTCTCTAGTCATTAGGGTCTGGCTCTGGTCAACACAGAATATTGCACTCTTCTATCCGATCCACGGGAATACTCGGGCATGGTATTTCTTGGACGAAAACTCCAGACGGGACCTGAGCCCGACTGGATCCCAGCTTTGACAACGCATCTGCCGCCTCGTTGCGATCTCTCTCCACATGATGGAATTCCAGCCCTTCGAATTTGTCTTCTAGTTTTCGGACGGTGGTGCAATATTTTCCCATTGAATCATTTGAGCAGTCCCACTCTTTGTTTATTTGACTTATGACCACAAGTGAATTCCCATACACCATCAGCCTCTTGATGCCCAGTGATACGGCAATGTTCAGTCCATGAATCAGGGCTTCATATTCTGCTGCATTGTTGGATGCTGGAAATAACAATTGAAGAGCATACTTGAGTTGTTCACCTCCAGGTGCGATGAAGAGGATCCCTGCACCTGCCCCCTGCAGCTTTAACGAGCCATCGAAATACATTCGCCATACTTCTGCAGTTTCTGGGTTATCCGGCACCTGTTGTTCGGTCCACTCTGATACGAAGTCAACCAGTGCTTGAGTCTTGATTGCGGTGCGAGGTCGAAACTCAATGTCATGAGATCCCAGTTCACAGGCCCACTTGGCTATCCTTCCGATGGCTTCTTTATTGTGGAGAATGTCCCCTATCGGAAATCTAGTGACTACTATGACTTTGTGGTCGTCGAAGTAGTGACGGAGCTTGCGTGCAGTTAGAAGTACTGCATATAATAATTTCTGAACTTGAGGGTATTTCTTCTTCAAGGGACCCAGGACTTCACTGATGAAATAGACAGGATGTTGTACTGGGTATGCATGTCCTTCTTCCACTCGCTCGACTACCAACGCGGTGCTCACCACGTGAGTCGTGCAAGAGATGTATAACAGCAGATCTTCAGCCGATTGAATCGGCGTAGCTCGGCGCGGCGGTTTTAGCACTGGTGGTGTTGTTAAGAATTTCTTCAATGCGTCTAGAGCCTCCTAAGCTTCTGAAGTCCACTGGAATTTGTCTACCTTCTTGAGCAACTTATAGAATGGCAATCCCTTTTCTCCCAACTTTGATATGAATCTGCTTAGAGCCGCCATGCATCCAGTAAGCCTTTGTACCTTCTTCTGTGACCGTGGTGCTTCCATCCTCATGATAGCCTCGATCTTTTCTGGGTTAGCTTCAATTCCTTGGTGGCTGACAATGAATATGTGATGGAACCTTTCAAGTCATTAGGCCCACCTACAGTTGTCCTTGTCCAACAGACATCAGACAACCCTGTAGATGTTCCTGAATCACTTGACAAGTTCGGTATCTTCTCTTACCTTTCCAGGAATGTTTCACCTATCTTGCAGACATTACAGAACATCAGAGATATCGAAATGCGGAAGTGATTACATAAACTTACATTTATTTAAAAAGTAAGATCAAGTTACTTATTACAGACCAGAGTTATAAAACGAGTGCTGAGTAATATTATTACAATACCCAGGGAGGCAAAACTCCTCCCGATAAGTTTTTACATAAAAGTTTCTTATGGAGGACCAGGTCCCCCCGTAGCTTCACTCTTGTTTTTCTTCACATGGAACCACCTTGGTACAAAAACAACAAAAATTTGCTGCTTCCTCACCTAAAAACAATGAGGGAATAAACCCTGAGTATGGAATTACTCAGCAAGTCTTACCCGACTAAAGAAAAGACTCTCAAGGGTATGCTGGTTATAAGGGAGTCAAGGTAAGGTATCTCAAGATCAAAGACTTTGTTTTGCACAAATGCTTACTAAGAGTGGATCCTTAAAAATCTAGTTTTATTTTCAAGTTAGGTAAACTTACCTACATCTAGAGTTCTCTCTACCCTAGTTCAAACACTTGTCCTGCACTAGCCAGTTTCTTAACAAGTCCTTCATCTTTACTGGAGTTCTACGTATAGGGCAGTGACCAAGTCTTCATAACCGCGAAGGTACGGCGATCCGAATCGATTATACTCAGCTAAGGATCTCCGATCACACGACATATGTAGCACTTAACCCTTGCATATGTCAACCCGCCACCGAGTTTCTTAAGACCAGATCAGGTTCACGCAAACCGAGAGCACAGATACACCACCGTCCAGCCTCTTGCTACGGAGGGTACACGCTACTCTCGCCACCGCTCCACGCCCATTTCGTGTTATCTTATTCTGGCCTTAGTCTGCCCGAGGTAAGGCTTACCCATGACGAGGCATGTGACCAGTTAAAGGGTCCTCGGTCATCAAGCCTACATCGACATGGTCCTTAATTGACTCAGACGGAGACACTACACCGAGACTCTCTTCTCGTGCAAGTCACCCGCCCGGTCTCAGCTTTAATCATTTTAAAACCCAAAGCTTGGTACCTGACAGAGGTACATCTTTTCCGATGTTGAACCCATTACGGCCATAATGGATCCATCATCAAGTTTTATTTTCAAAATATCCCTCCCACTTTGCCAATCATCATTTTGTAAAACAAAACCTTTTGTTTGGCTAGAGCAATAATAAGCATAATTAAAACCTTTTGTAAAACAGGGTATCAAGGAAGGTAATCAAAGATCAAGGAAGGTAATGCAGGAATTGTTTAAGCATTCAACTCCTATCACCTAATGCATCAATCAAGTGAGAAAGATTTTAAATTCATCAAGGAAGGTGGCAAATGCACTGGGGCTTGACTTCGCTAGTAGGTGAGTCAGGCTCAGGCCCGCAGATGTCAAAGTAGAGACAAGACCCTGCCTGAGATTCCAAAGGTGGTGGTGTCTTCTCTTCGGTCACTTCAATCTCTTCTTCGTTTTCTAAACATAACCACATATATGTATATAAGAATGAATGCCATGTAATGCTCATGAGAGTGCAAATATAATAAGAATTTATTATCTAAGGTCTTGAATACAATTTTCCTTCACGGAACTCTGAGAACTTAGGGTTTCCGGAGTCAGTAAAGGAGTTCACGGGGCAGGGGTGGGGGTTTTGGGTTCTAGTTATCAAACAAGGTCCAAATCAACCCAAATTCTACCCAAGGCTTCTAAATGGTGTGTAGAACTTATATAAAAAGTTTGGACATTTTTGGAATTACCATTTATCTCCTAAAAATCCAGAACTAATGGTTTAAGCTAGTTTAAATGCCTTAAAATTCCTTATCTATTCTAAAAATCATGAACTATTTTTATTAAATACTTTGGAAAATAAGAAGTCTAGGAAAATTGGTTTGACAATTTTATGATTTTACTACAATTTTCTATGGATTTCTAAAGTTTTACTGAAAAAGAAAAGGAAAAAGATTGAACAGGACTGGGCAGTTCTAGCCCAGTTGGCCCAACCCAGAGGGGAAAGAGCGTGCGCGCCCGTGCGCTCTAGCGACTTTGCACAGGGGCCCTCGGGTTTCAGGCTAACTGTAAATGAGTTCCTTTACTGTTTCTTGTGTGGCTGACAGATTACACATAAGCCCTCCGGTTTCTATTCCTTCGCACGGCCAAGTCCTCGACGGTGTTGCACGCGGGGAGCCCAACTCCGGCGAGTTAGACTGGCCGGGGAAGACCAAGACCGGTGCCCAGCTTCGGACTAAACCAAATCCATGGCCTAGAGAGTATTTCCCCTAACTTAATTGTGCAAATGGTGGCCTATTCTATCCTGTCCACGAGAACCACGAAGGCCATGAGCATTTGATCGCGTTCCCGATGATTGGTGGTCTCTCGGTTCGAATTGGTGACTCAGTAAGCATCACAGAGCTATGAGAGTGCTCAAACGAGGGAGAGAGAGGGATGAGCTGACCGGATTGGGGCTGGCCACGGTGAGGTTAGTTTCGCGGTGGCGGAGAACTGATTTGGGGCGAAACCAAAATTCTCGCTCTCGGATGCACGGTTGCTAGTGATTCTTGGTGGCGGGATGGATGATGACCTTGCGGAGCAGGTGGAGGGCTCAATTTATAGGAAGTAAGAGCGGCGGCCGGGAATTTTAACGGTGACGCGCGGCGGTCGGAGGGGCAGGGAGCTACTGGCGCGCATGAACTTGCGTCTACCGTCGTGGTGATGGCTCCGGTGATCAACGGAGAGCAAGGGTGAGTCACGGTGATGCGGTAGATGGACAAAGACATGCGGCGGGCAACGACGAAGGTTTGACGATGGTGAGAACCTTATCCACAGGCGGTGAGCAAGGGGGGAGGGATTATGGCTGGCCGGAGTGGCGTCCAGCCCACCGGCGGTGAAGATCCCCTTACCCCGCGATGCTATCCATCCGCTCAGACACGAATCCCAACGCCGGTGACACGAATCACAGCGGAGGGAGTCGTCGACGGTGAGGACAGTGCGCTGGTGATCTCATCCATTACAGTTACTGTACCATCGCAGAGTGTATGCAGTCGACCTGACAGACCATTTTTGAACATGATTTTCTCCCAAACCTGGATGGCAACTGTCGGCGTTTTAAGACCGGGGGTCCCTAAGCCGACGAGTGAGTGTGCCGCGTGCCCCATCTTAGATGGGTCGAGCGCGTGGGCGAGCGCGAAGGGGGGAAAGCGAGGTGGCCGGAGACGGGTCGTGAGAGAGGTGGAAGTCCCGCGGCCTTCGTGTTCGTCCCGCGCCCAGGTCGGGTGCGCTTGCAGTAGGGGATTACAAGCGTCCACGCGGGTGAGGGAAGCGAGCGGCCCCAAGAGAGCGCCTGCCCCGTCCTCGTCCCCGCACGGCCAACCTTCTCTAAGAAGGCCCTGGTCCTTCCTTTTATAGGCGTAAGGAGAGGATCCAGGTGTACAATGGGGGTGTAGCAGAGTGCTACGTGTCTAGCGAGGGAGAGCTAGCGCCCTAAGTACATGCCAATGTGGCAGCCGGAGAGATCTTGGCACCCAGCTGGTGTGGTGTCATGGCTGTCGGAGGAGCAACGGAGCCTGGCGGAGGGACAGCTGTCAGAGCGGTTGGGTCCTTGCTGATGTCCCCCTGCTTCCGTAAGTGAGCTGAGAGCCGCCATCGTCACGGGGCTAGCGGGGCGCCATCATTGCCTATCTGGCGGAGCTAGCCAGATGGGACACCGGTCTTGTTCTCTGCGGCCCGAGTCGGCTCGGGGTAGGGTGATGATGGCGCTTCCTGTTGACGAGGCGGGCTTGTGCCCTAGGTCGGGCGACGTGGAGGCTCCTCCGAAGCCGAGGTCGAGTCTGTCTTTCGTGGCCGAGGCCGAGCCCGAGCTCCTGGGTCGGGCGAGGCGGAGGTCGTTCGGCAGAGGCCAAGGCGGAGTCCGACCCCTGGGATCGGGCGAAGCGGAGTTCGTCGTCCTCTGGGGCCTAGCCCGAGTCCGAGCCCTGGGTCGGGCGGAGCGGAGTTCGCCGTCTTCCGGGGCCTTAGCCCGAGTCCGAGCCCTGGGTCGGGCGGAGCGGAGTTCGCCGTCTTCCGGGGCCTTAGCCCGAGTCCGAGCCCTGGGTCGGGCGGAGCGGAGTTCGCCGTCTTCCGGGGCCTTAGCCCGAGTCCGAGCCCTGGGTCGGGCGGAGCGGAGTTCGCCGTCTTCCGGGGCCTTAGCCCGAGTCCGAGCCCTAGGTCGGGCAGAGCGGAGTTCGCCGTCTTCCGGGGCCTTAGCCCGAGTCCGAGCCCTGGGTCGGGCGGAGCAGAGTTCGCCGTCTTCCGGGGCCTTAGCCCGAGTTCGAGCCCTGGGTCGGGCGGAGCGGAGTTCGCCATCTTCCGGGACCTTAGCCCGAGTCCGAGCCCTGGGTCGGGCGGAGCGGAGTTCGCCGTCTTCCGGGGCCTTAGCCCGAGTCCGAGCCCTGGGTCGGGCGGAGCTTCCTATGGCGCCTTTGGCAAGGCCTGACTGCCTGTCAGTCTCACTCTGTCAAGTGGCACTGCAGTCGGAATGGCGCAGGCGGCGCTGTCCTTCTGTCAGACCGGTCAGTGGAGCGGCAAAGTGACGGCGGTCACTTCGGCTCTGCCGGGGGGCGCGCGTCAGGATAAAGGTGTCAGGCTACCTTTGCGTTAAATGCCCCTGCGACTCGGTCGGTCGGCGCGGCGATTTAGTCAGGGTTGCTTCTTAGCGAAGGCAAGGCCTCGGGCGAGCCGGAGATGTGTCTGCCGTAAAAAGGGGGCCTCGGGCGAGACGGAAACACCTCGGGGTCGGCTGCCCTTGCCCGAGGCTAGGCTCGGGCGAGGCGTGATCGAGTCGCTCGTATGGACTGATCCCTGACTTAATCTCACCCATCAGGCCCCTGCAGCTTTATGCTGATGGGGGTTACCAGCTGAGAATTAGGTGTCTTGAGGGTACCCCTAATTATGGTCCCCGACAGTAGCCCCCGAGCCTCGAAGGGAGTGTTAGCACTCGCTTGGAGGCTTTTGTCGCACTTTTT
Source organism: Zea luxurians (assembly GCA_029449295.1). Lineage (NCBI taxonomy): Eukaryota > Viridiplantae > Streptophyta > Magnoliopsida > Poales > Poaceae > Zea > Zea luxurians. The sequence continues at coordinate 29,857,171 of JAOPSE010000016.1, read as the reverse complement.
TGCAAGGGGACCAGCCTTTCTCGGTTGCATTTTGTTCCGGTGGGTGCGCGCGAGCGCACCCTCCGGGTGTAGCCCCCGAGGCCTCGGAGGAGTGGTTTCACTCCTTCGAGGTCTTAATGCCTTGCGTAATGCTTCGGCCGGTCTGGTGTTTCCCTCATGCGAACTGGCCGTAGCCCGGGTGCACGGTCGGGGCCCAAGTTCTCGGGCTGGTATGTTGACGCTGTCAACGGTTCGGCCGGAGCCGGGTTTGCGAGAGCAGCCCCCGAGCCTCCGCACAGGGCGAGAGGGCGATCAGGGACAGACTCGGCTTTTTTACATACGCCCCTACGTCGCCTTTCCGCAAGGAGGAGGGGGGAGAGTGCCATGTTACCCTCGATGGGCACCGAACATGGTGTCTCCGGTGAGCTGCAAGCGGGTAATCCGAGTGGACGTCTGTGCCCTGTTCGTTGGGGGTCGGCTAGGGGCCCAGAGGCACGCCCAAAAGTACCTGCGGGTGATCTGCCGGACCTGGTCCCCTGGCGACGGGGTCCGAGGGCTCGATGCCTCCCTCCGATGGGATTCCGTTACAAAATCGCTCCCGCTGGTCTCGGAAATGTCCTAGGGTACCTCGGGAGCGCAGCCCGAGCCTTGGTTATGTATCGAACGTACCCCTGGTCATCCCTCGCTCGGTGTCTGAGGCGACTGTGAACCCTTCGGGGGCCAGCCTTCGAACCCCTGATCAGTAATGGGCGCGGAGCCCGAGTAGCCTGAGGCGGCCGTGGAACCCTTCGGGGGGCCGGCCTTCGAACCTCTGACCAGTAGTGGGTGTAGGGCCCACGCGATCTGAGGCGGCTGTTGAACCCTTCGGGGGGGCCAGCCTTCGAACCCCTGATCAGTAAGGAGGCTCGGAGCCTAGTTCCTTCGCGGGGAAGGATCCCTTTCAGGGTATCCCCCTTTCCCGGTCCCTGTCGCAAGAGATAGAGAAAGAGGAAAAAAGAAAAAAAAAAGGATACGAAACCGAACGACGCGGCGTACCTTTTTTGGCGCGGTTGTTTCGGCGAAGGCGAAGCGTCGCCCGCTGCTCCTGCCAGAAACGCCGCCTGTCCAGCCGCGGAGTTAATGCGATGGGGCGAGTAGTTGGCAGGGCGGCCGTTGCGCGTGCGCGAGCCATTCGAGGAACGGATCGCGGGCGCGTTGTCTTCACGCCGTGAGCGGGGGTTCTTTCGCTGCCTCCAGACGGGACGTGAGCTTGGCTGACGACATGACCGCTGCTCCCGCGCGCCTGCCACCGTCATCACTGCCGGCCTACTTTTGACCGTGTTGACCGCTGCGTCAGGCTGGCGCTGCTGGGTCACGCGCTGGGTCGCCTCGAGTCGCAGTATTGGTTCCGCAATCGAGGAGGCGCGGTGGTGGCGCAAGTGGTACAGTTGCTTGCATGCAGCATCCGGCGCGCCGGTCGCGCGACGCGTGGGCCTGGGCCTCCATGCTCGCGTGTCGGGAGTCGGAGAAGCGCGTCCACTTGGCGTTGCTGCATGCCGCCTGCATGGCTGCCCGCCCCTTTCGCCCGTTGGTCTGGGCAAAAGTGGAGGGTCACTTGTAACCGCTGGGCGGTTGCGTGCACCACGCGTGGCGGTTTGGCTTCTTCGGCTCGGAGCCGGTCTGCATGACATGCGGGACCCAGCCCCCGCGCCGCAGGGGAGGGCTTTGGAGCGTGTTGGAGAAGACTCAGCCCGTGACGGTTGGGGGCGCAAGCAGGGAGAGTCGCCTTTAAAAGGAGGGTGACCCCTTTCGTAAGGCGACCATGTCTTCTTCCTCCCTTATGCACCGTGTCTTTCCACCTTTCAAGCCCCCGGATGGGGGAAACCGCCGTCTTTTCGCCCCGTCGTTGGAGGAACGCAACTCCGTGGGAGTTGGTACCTTTCAGCCATCGTTCGGCTTCAAGGATTTTCATCATGCGGCCCGGCTGCACCCCTCCACCGGCGGTCACCCAAGATGGTGACCTCCGGCTTGATGGTGGGGGAAAGCGAGCCGGGCTGCGGCCTCTGCCCCTCCCTCAGCCTCAAGGATTTTCATCACCAGGGCTGAGGAGGGGAGTGTGCCGAGTTGAGGTCGGCCCCCGTGTGGGCGGCGGCCCGCTCCTTCACTCAGTGATCGGAGGGAGGAGCGGTTGTCGTCCATGGCGCTGGCATCTGCAGCGTGCCTGGCCTTCGGACGCGAGTGGCTTCGGAGCCGCTCGCGGCGCCGGCGTTTGCCACGGCAGCTGGAAGAGGTTCTTCCGTCGGCGCGATAGCCAAGGCTGGCCACGGCCCGACCTCCAACTCTACGGCCTTCTGCCCATCCTTGCCTCTCGAGTTTGGGCATGGGCGGGGGCCTCCTGGCAGCAGCATCCGCCCTGAGGTCATCACTGCTGCTGTTCGGCCCCCCGGGGCAGAAGTCTTCATCGTCGCCGCTGCTGGGGCGGGCGATGACAAGCCGTTCGTCGGTCTTCTGTTGCTCCGCAGGCCCACCCCTATCGAGTGGGGTTGTTCGTACCTGCGGAGGGGGAACCGGAGTTCCGTTTGTAATGGCACTTCGAATGCCAGGGTTTTTTGTTCATTTCGGCTTTCGGGGCCTGAACATGTATGTAACTTCGGCACGGAGCCGTATTTTTTCCTCATTTTTGAGCACTAAGACTCGCCTGTTGACTATCTGAACCGCTTCACCAAGCATGAGTCGCCCCGTGTCAAGGTGACGAGTGAGGTATCCGTATCCCGGAGGCGTAGGAGTCCCTCGGCTCGGTCGGCTTTGCTGTCCGAGGTTCCTCTGGCTTAGTTAAAGAGACCCCTCGGCCGCTCTTCGACGAGCCGAGGCCAGGGGTAGCGATATCAGTATGAACAGAGGCGGAGTTGGCTCGAAAATGAAACCTGGTTGGCCGGAGCCTAGCCGGGTTGTCCGTTGGCACGATCGACGTTGGAGTTGATCTGCCGAGGCTTCGGACCGGGCTGGCGCCCTCGGAAGATGGTTGGCCGAGGCCCCAGGGGTGACCGGCCGAGCCGCCTGCTCGGGCCGGATTCCCGGAGAAGTCCCTGCGAGCGATTGCCCGGGCGTGGTGATGACGTCGTCCTTCGGAGCGGAGACCCTCGGACCGCGTCGCCGTCCGAGGCTAGGTCGGGCCTCGCCGAAGGTGCCGTCGATGCCGAGGGTGTTGCTGCCCCCTTCCAGCGTCAAGACCCGAGCCTGCAGGATCAGATTGTCTTGTAGCGTGTGCCTTGTGCGGCCGTCGAGGCCAGAACACACACCCTCGCTGCGTTGTAAAGCTGTGTCTCTTTTCCTCTTGTTTCGAGTATCTGGACTTTTTGTCGGTAACAGGGATGTTTGTGCGAGCGAGAGTTGCTTCTCGCGGGAGGTGATGAGTGAGGTATCCGTATCCCGGAGGCGTGGGAGTCCCTCGGCTCGGTTGGCCTTGCCGCTTACGCGTACTTTCACCCGTCCATAAGGCCCTGTCACCGACTTGGTCGAGAAAGCTCGAAAGATCGCTTCGGCAGAAGGGCTTCCGAACGTAAAGACTTGTTCGATCCGCGGAGCCACTTTATCCGAACGCGAATTACTTATCGCAGAAGGTGATGAGTGAGGTATCCGTATCCCGGAGGCGTAGGAGTCCCTCGGCTCGGTCAGCCTTGGCTGCTTACGTGTACTCCGTCGTTTCCAGGACCCACTTTTCGAAGTAGTCAAAAAGCACGAAAGATATTCTGGTAGAAGAGATTTTTTTCGAGGAAAATTTTGACGCAGAGGGGGTTTCCCCCCTTTTAGCCCCCGAGGGAGGGTCGGGCTTTGCCGAGGCGAGGCCGACCCTTCCTTGTTGACTAAACTTTGCGTGGGTGCGAGGTATATGAACAACTTGGAAGCATCTTAAGGGTAGAAGCGACGTAGCTGTTGGATGTTCCAAGCGTTGCCGTAGACCTCGCCTTGACTGTTGGCCAGCTTGTACGTTCCGGGCTTCAGAACTTTGGCGATGACGAATGGCCCCTCCCAGGGGGGCGTGAGCTTGTGCCTCCCTCGGGCGTCTTGCCGCAGCCGAAGCACCAGGTCGCCCACCTGGAGGTCTCGGGGTCGGACCCCTCGGGCGTGGTAGCGTCGCAGGGACTGCTGATACCACGCCGAGTGTAGTAAGGCCTTGTCCCGAGCCTCTTCCAGCTGGTCCAGCGAGTCTTCTCGGCTAGCTTGGTTGCTTTGATCGTCGTAGGCCCTCGTCCTCGGGGAGCTGTATTCCAGGTCAGTGGGCAAGACGGCCTCGGCCCCGTAGACTAGGAAGAACGGCGTGAAACCCGTGGCTCGGCTCGGTGTTGTCCTCAGGCTCCAGACCACCGAGGGGAGTTCCTTCATCCATCGCTTGCCGAACTTGTTGAGGTCGTTGTAAATCCGAGGCTTGAGCCCTTGTAGAATCATGTCGTTGGCACGTTCTACTTGCCCATTCGACATGGGATGAGCTACGGCAGCCCAGTCCACCCGGATGTGGTGATCGTCGCAAAGATCCAAGAATTTTCTGCCGGTGAACTGGGTGCCATTGTCGGTGATGATGGAGTTTGGGACCCCGAAGCGATGGATGATGTTGGTGAAGAACGCCACCGCCTGCTCGGACCTGATGCTGTTCAGGGGTTGGACCTCGATCCACTTGGAGAATTTGTCGATGGCGACCAGCAGGTGCGTGTAGCCCCCGGGCGCCTTCTGTAGAGGGCCGACGAGGTCCAGACCCCACACAGTGAAGGGTCAGGTGATGGGTATCGTCTGCAGAGCCTGAGCGGGCAGGTGGGTCTGCTTCGCATAGAATTGACACCCTTCGCAGGTGCGGACAATTCTAGTGGCGTCAGCCACCGCCGTCGGCCAGTAGAAGCCTTGCCGGAAAGCGTTCCCGACGAGGGCTCGAGGCGCTGCGTGATGGCCGCAAGCCCCCGAGTGTATCTCTTGCAGGAGTTCCTGACCTTCGGCGATGGAGATGCATCGCTGGAGGATGCCCGAGGGGCTGCGGTGGTAGAGCTCCTTCTTATCGCCCAGCAAGACGAACGACTTGGCGCGTCGCGCTACCCGCCGAGCCTCGGCTTGGTCGAGGGGTAGCTCTCCTTGGCGGAGATATTGCAGGTACGGGGTCTACCAATCTCGATCAGGCGTGACCCCGCTCCGCTCCTCCTCGATGCGCAGCGCCTCGCCCTCGGGGGCCGAGGGTACCTCGGGCTGAACCGAGGACGCCTCGGGCTGGGCCGAGGGTACCTCGGACTGGACCGAGGACGCCTCGGGCTGGGCCGAGGGTACCTCGGACTCGGGCGTGTCGTTGATCTTGACGGAGGGTTGGTGCAGATCCCGGGAGAAGACGTCCGGGGGAACCGTCGTTCGCCCCGAGGCTATTTTTGCCAGCTCGTCCGCAGTCTCGTTGTAGCACCGGGCGATGTGGTTAAGCTCGAGCCCGTAGAACTTGTCTTCCAGGCGCCGAACCTCATCGTAGTAGGCCTCCATCTTTGGGTCGCGGCAGTGGGAGTTCTTCATGACTTGGTCGATGACGAGCTGCGAGTCGCCGCGAGCGTCGAGGCGTCGGACCCCTAGCTCGATGGCGATTTGCAATCCGTTGATCAGAGCTTGGTACTCCGCCACATTGTTGGACGCCAGGAAATGGAGGCGCAGCACGTAGCGTAGGTGTTTCCCGAGGGGCGAGATGAAGAGCAGGCCCGCGCCGGCTCCCATCTTCATCAGCGACCCGTCGAAAAACATGGTCCAGAGCTCCGGTTGGATCGGAGCCGTCGGCAGCTGGGTGTCGACCCATTCGGCTACGAAGCCCGCCAATACCTGGGACTTGATGGCCTTCCGAGGGGCGAACGAGATTGTCTCGCCCATGATTTCCACCGCCCACTTTGCGATCCTGCCCGAGGCCTCTCGGCACTGGATGATCTCCCCCAGGGGGAAGGATGACACCACAGTTACCGGATGAGACTCGAAGTAATGTCGCAACTTTCGCCTCGTCAGGATCACTGCATACAGTAGCTTCTGAACTTGTGGGTAGCGGACCTTGGTTTCGGACAGCACCTCGCTGACGAAGTAAACTGGCCTCTGAACGGGCAATGCATGCCCCTCTTCTTGCCTTTGGACCACAATCGCGGCGCTAACCACCTGAGTGGTCGCGGCGACGTAGACCAAGAGGGCTTCTCCATCAGCTGGGGGTACCAAGATTGGCGCCTTGGTGAGGAGCGCCTTCAGGTTCCCGAGAGCTTCCTCGGCCTCAGGGGTCCAAGTGAAGCACTCGGCCTTCCTTAAGAGGCGGTACAGAGGCAGGCCTCTTTCGCCGAGGCGTGAGATGAAACGGCTCAAGGCCGCGAGACATCCCATGACCCTCTGTACACCTTTTAAGTCCTTGATGGGCCCCATGCTGGTGATGGCTGCGATCTTCTCCGGGTTGGCTTCGATGCCCCGCTCGGAGACGATGAACCCCAGGAGCATGGCTCGGGGCACCCCGAAGACACACTTCTCGGGATTGAGCTTGACGTCCTTTGCCTTGAGACACCGGAATGTCACTTCAAGGTCGGAGAGGAGGTCGGAGGCTTTCCTTGTCTTGACTATGATGTCATCGACGTAGGCCTTGACCGTGCGACCGATGTGTTCGCCGAACACATGGTTCATGCACCGCTGGTACGTCGCTCCCGCGTTCCTCAAACCGAACGGCATGGTGACATAGCAGTACATGCCGAAGGGCGTGATGAAAGAAGTCGCGAGCTGGTCGGACTCTTTCATCTTGATTTGATGATACCCTGAGTAGGCATCGAGGAAAGACAGGGTTTCGCACCCAGCAGTGGAATCCACGATTTGATCGATGCGAGGTAGAGGGTAGGGAACCTTCGGACATGCTTTGTTGAGACCAGTGTAGTCTACACACATCCGCCATTTCCCCCCTTTCTTTCTCACAAGCACAGGGTTGGCAAGCCATTCGGGATGGAATACCTCTTTGATGAACCCTGCTGCCATTAGCTTGTGGATCTCCTCGCCTATCACTCTGCGCTTCTCCTCGTCGAATCGGCGCAGAGGCTGCCTGACCGGTCGGGCTCCGGCCCGAATATCCAGCGAGTGCTCGGCGACATCCCTCGGTATGTCGGGCATGTCCGAGGGACTCCACGCAAAGACGTCGGCGTTTGCGCGGAGAAAGCCGATGAGCACTGCTTCCTATTTGGGGTCGAGCCCGGAACCGATCCGGATCTGCTTGGAGGTGTCGCCACTGGGGTCGTGAGGGACGGCCTTAACCGTCTCCGCTGGCTCGAAATTGCCGGCGTGTCGCTTCACGTCTGGCACCTCTCTGGAGAGGCTTTCCAGGTCGGCGATGAGGGCCTCGGACTCGGTGAGGGCCTCGGCGTACTCCACGCACTCCACGTCGCATTCGAACGCGTGTTTGTACGTGGGGCCGACGATGATGACCCCGTTGGGGCCCGGCATCTTGAGCTTCAGGTAGGTGTAGTTGGGGACGGCCATGAACTTCGCGTAGCATGGCCTCCCCAATATCGCGTGGTAGGTTCCTCGGAACCCGACCACCTCGAACGTCAGAATCTCCCTTCAGAAGTTGGAGGGTGTTCCGAAGCAGACAGGAAAGTCGAGCCGTCCGAGGGGCTGGACGCGCATCCCAGGAATGATCCCGTGGAAGGGCGCAGCGCCTGCTCGGACGGAGGACAGATTGACGCGTAGGAGCCTGAGGGTCTCAGCGTAGATGATGTTGAGGCAGCTGCCCCCATCCATCAGGACCTTGGTGATCCTGACGTCACCGATGATGGGGTCGACGACGAGCGGGTATTTCCCCGGGCTCGGCACGTGGTCGGGGTGGTCAGCTTGGTCGAAGGTGATGGGCTTGTTGGACCAGTCTAGGTAGACTGGCGCTGCCACCTTCACCGAGCAGACCTCCCGACGCTCTCGCTTTCGATGTCGAGCCGAGGCATTTGCCGCATGCCCTCCGTAGATCATGAAGCAGTCGCGGACCTCGAGGAACTCTCCTGCTTGGTGATCTTCCTTTTTGTCGTCGTCGCGGGCCCTGCCACCCTCTGCGGGTGGCCCGGCCTTGTGGAAGTGGCACCGAAGCATGACGCACTCCTCGAGGGTGTGCTTGACGGGCCCCTGATGGTAAGGGCACGGCTCCTTGAGCATCTTGTCGAAGAGGTTAGCACCTCCGGGGGGCTTCCGAGGGTTCTTGTACTCGGCGGTGGCGACAAGGTCCGCGTCGGCGGCGTCGCGTTTCGCTTGCGACTTCTTCTTGCCTTTCTTCTTGGCACCGCACGGAGTAGACGCCTCGGGTGCCTCTTCCGACGGGCGGACCTAGGGCTGCTTGTCCTTTCGGAAGATGGCCTCGACCGCCTCCTGGCCAGAGGCGAACTTGGTGGCGATGTCCATCAGCTCGCTCGCCCTAGTGGGGGTCTTGTGACCCAACTTGCTCACTAGGTCTCGGCAGGTGGTGCCGGCAAGGAACGCGCTGATGACATCGGAGTCGGTGATGTTGGGCAGCTCGGTGCGCTGCTTCGAGAATCGCCGGATGTAGTCCCGAAGAGACTCTCCCGGTTGTTGCCGGCAGCTTCGGAGGTCCCAGGAATTCCCGGGGCGCACGTACGTGCCCTGGAAATTGCCGGCGAAGGCTTGGACCAAATCATCCCAGTTGGAGACCTGCCCCAGAGGCAGGTGCTCCAACCAGGCGCGAGCGGTGTCAGAGAGGAACAGGGGGAGGTTGCGGATGATGAGGTTGTCGTCGTCCGTTCTGCCCAGTTGGCAGGCCAGGCGGTAATCTGCGAGCCACAATTCCGGCCTCGTTTCCCCCGAGTACTTTGTGATAGTAGTCGGGGGTCGGAAACGGGCCGGAAATGGCGCCCGCCGGATGGCCCGGCTGAAAGCCTGCGGACCGGGTGGTTCGGGCGAGGGACTCCGATCCTCCCCGCTGTCGTAGCGTCCCCCACGCCTGGGGTGGTAGCCTCGGTGCACCCTTTCGTCGAGGTGGGCCCGACGGTCGCGACGATGGTGCTCGTTGCCGAGGTGGCCCGGGGCCGCAGGCGTGGTGTTGCGCGTGCGCCCGGTGTAGACCGAGGCTTCCCGCATGAATCGGGAAGTCGCGGCATGAGGCTCCGAGGGGTACCCCCGCCTTTGGGAGGCAGAGCTCTCGGCCCGCCGGGCCGCAGCGCCTTCCAGGAGATTCTTGAGCTCTCCCTAGATTCGCCGACCCTCGGTGGTTGATGGTTCTGGCATCGCGCGGAGGAGCATCGCTGCGGCTGCCAGGTTCTGACCGACCCCGCTGGATGCGGGCGGCGGCCTGTCCTTGACATTGTTGGCGACGCGGTGCTGGAAACCCTGGGGCAGGTGACGTATTTCTCCGGCCGGGGGTTGGCCCGCCCATACCTGTCCGACGTTCCGGCGGATTGACTCGAGCGCTCCTGCTCCCTCGTCGAGCCTGGCCTGCGCTCGGCGGACTTGCTCGAGCTGTGGGTCGTGACCCCCCGCCGGAACGGGGACCACAGCTAGCTCCCGTGGGATGTCGGCGCGAGGCACCGGCCTAGGGAGATCACCGTCCTCCGGAATGTCGAGATGGTTGCCTCCGGAGGGATCCCCTAGCTCGACGTGAAAACATTCGCGGCTTGGGCCGCAGTCCTTGTCGTCAAGGCTACGGCTGCCGTCGGAACAGTCGGAGAGGCAGTAGTCACATGCGATCATAAAGTCCCGCATGGCACTGGGGTTGCCAAATCCAGAGAAATCCCAACAGAAGCTGGGATCGTCATCTTCCTCGGACCCAAAGGGCCCGTAGGTCGAGACGTCCGTCAATCGGTCCCAAGGCGACCGCACACAAAACCCCAGAGGGGTTGCACTCGCCTCAACGTGAGCGCCCGCCAAAGCGAGGTAGCTAGGCGGGTTGAGGCCGAGTCGAAATGACGTAGGATGGGAATCAGTCGGTACCTTTTGGTCGACGAGGAGCGACATAGTCACGTCGGTGACTGATTGCGCCGTCATCTTGGGTACGAGGGCGACGTCCTGCAGGCCCTCCGCGAGCGTGCTGGCGTCGTCCACTTGCTCAGGGTTGGCGTGTCGCGGGGGGACGACGCTCGCCTTCGTCTCAAACGCGAGGTCGACGCCCGACGCGCCCTCCGTTGGGGCGCTGGGGACGTCGATTCGCTCAACAGCCGACGGAGCGCGGCCTCCCGCTCGGCCTTGGTTGCCCTGCCTTCTCCTCCGATGGCGGGGGAGAGGACAGGGCGAGCTCGAATGTTGTTCTTCCACCACGCGGGGAAGACGTCGTCGATTCCGCCGCCGGCGGGCGGGCTGTCGGCCGCCATTGTCATCATCGCGCGGCGGTGGAAGGGGTATCATGTCGTAGCTGCCGTCGAGAGACATGAACTCGAGACTCCCGAAACGGAGCACCGTCCCGGGTTGGAGAGGTCGTTGGAGACTGCCCATCTAGAGCTTGACGGGAAACCGCTCGTCAACATGCAGCGTGCCCCTACCTGGCGCGCCAACTATCGGCGTTTCGAGACCGGGGGGTCCCTAAGCCGACGAGTGAGTGTGCCGCGTGCCCCAGCCCAGATGGGTCGAGCGTGTGGGCGAGCACGAAGGGGGGAAAGCGAGGTGGCTGGAGACGGGTCGTGAGAGAGGTGGAAGTCCCGCGGCCTTCGTGTTCGTCCCGCGCCCAGGTCGGGTGCGCTTGCAGTAGAAGATTACAAGCGTCCCCGCGGGTGAGGGAAGCGAGCGGCCCCAAGAGAGCGCCTGCCCCGTCCTCGTCCCCGCGCGGCCAACCTTCTCTAAGAAGGCCCTGGTCCTTCCTTTTATAGGCGTAAGGAGAGGATCCAGGTGTACAATGGGGGTGTAGCAGAGTGCTACATGTCTAGCGAGGGAGAGCTAGCGCCCTAATTACATGCCAATGTGGCAGCCGGAGAGATCTTGGCACCCAGCTGGTGTGGTGTCGTGGCTGTCGGAGGAGCAACGGAGCCTGGCGGAGGGACAGCTGTTGGAGCGGTTGGGTCCTTGCTGACGTCCCCCTGCTTCCGTAAGTGAGCTGAGAGCCGCCGTCGTCACGGGGCTAGCGGGGCGCCATCATTGCCTATCTGGCGGAGCTAGCCAGATGGGACACCGGTCTTGTTCTCTGCGGCCCGAGTCGGCTCGGGGTAGGGTGATGATGGCGCTTCCTGTTGACGTGGCGGGCTTGTGCCCTAGGTCGGGCGACGTGGAGGCTCCTCCGAAGCCAAGGTCGAGTCTGTCTTTCGTGGCCGAGGCCGAGCCCGAGCTCCTGGGTCGGGCGAGGCGGAGGTCGTTCGGCAGAGGCCAGGGCGGAGTCCGACCCCTGGGGTCGGGCGAAGCGGAGTTCGTCGTCCTCTGGGGCCTAGCCCGAGTCCGAGCCCTGGGTCGGGCGGAGCGGAGTTCACCGTCTTCCGGGGCCTTAGCCCGAGTCCGAGCCCTGGGTCGGGCGGAGCGGAGTTCGCCGTCTTCCGGGGCCTTAGCCCGAGTCCGAGCCCTGGGTCGGGCGAAGCGGAGTTCGCCGTCTTCCGGGGCCTTAGCCCGAGTCCGAGCCCTGGGTCGGGCGGAGCGGAGTTCGCCGTCTTCCGGGGCCTTAGCCCGAGTCCGAGCCCTGGGTCGGGTGGAGCGGAGTTCACCGTCTTCTGGGGCCTTAGCCCGAGTCCGAGCCCTGGGTCGGGCGGAGCGGAGTTCGCCGTCTTCCGGGGCCTTAGCCCGAGTCCAAGCCCTGGGTCGGGTGGAGCGGAGTTCGCCGTCTTCCGGGGCCTTAGCCCGAGTCCGAGCCCTGGGTCGGGCGGAGCGGAGTTCGCCGTCTTCCGGGGCCTTAGCCCGAGTCCGAGCCCTGGGTCGGGCGGAGCTTCCTATGGCGCCTTTGGCAAGGCCTGACTGCCTGTCAGTCTCACTCTGTCAAGTGGCACTGCAGTCGGAATGGCGCAGGCGGCGCTCTCCTTCTGTCAGACCGGTCAGTGGAGCGGCGAAGTGACGGCGGTCACTTCGGCTCTGCCAGGGGGCGCGCGTCAGGATAAAGGTGTCAGGCTACCTTTGCGTTAAATGCCCCTGCGACTCGGTCGGTCGGCGCGGCGATTTAGTCAGGGTTGCTTCTTAGCGAAGGCAAGGCCTCGGGCGAGCCGGAGATGTGTCTGCCGTAAAAAGGGGGCCTCGGGCGAGACGGAAACACCTCGGGGTCGGCTGCCCTTGCCCGAGGCTAGGCTCGGGCGAGGCGTGATCGAGTCGCTCGTATGGACTGATGCCTGACTTAATCGCACCCATCAGGCCTCTACAGCTTTATGCTGATGGGGGTTACCAGCTGAGAATTAGGTGTCTTGAGGGTACCCCTAATTATGGTCCCCGACAGCAACACATACCAAACTCTGCAGCAAAGTTATAGAGCTACTAACTAGCTACAAGTTTGTCATAGATGCCATGGGCAGATTCATGCTGGATCATAGTTGAATCCATGCTCAAAGTCTCAGTGGTTGCACTGTTGGTCTAAAAATTCAGACCCAGTGACCTGACAGTCCAACTTTGGACTTAATTATCTCCCAACTTTACTTAACATCTATGCTCACACCCTTAAGCAAAGTTGTTCTCCAATGATTGATCTTCAATTTTGATGTGGTGACATAGGGCAAAAACCCTATAGTTTGAAAGTTACAAAGCTCAAAAGTTGAGCTCACAAATCTGAAATTCAGACTTAGAGTGAAATCTCAATTGGGGTCCTTTTTGCAAATTAATCCAAAACTTTGGGTTTGGCTTGTAAATCTTCCCAAATGTGAACCATGTGACTTTATATGGTTTAACATAGTAGTTTTTACACTTTAGTCTAAATGTGCACAATTTTTGCACATAGGCCCCTAGGGTTTGGACTTAGGGTTTTCCAGGGTTCCAATTAGGGTTTTTTGGTACCCCAGGGGTATAAATGTAATTCAACTTTATTCTTGGGATCATTTTATGACCTTTTCCTTAAAGCTTTTAGGTTTTCTCAATTTGGGTTATGTTTTACCCCTTTAATCCCTTTTTAGGGTTAAGTGCCCTATTCAGGGTCTTATTTGCAAAACACTAGGACAATACAACTTATTTGAAGTTTTTACCTAGTGAATGCACTCTAGGTGTGTCAAACATATGCAATGCCAATGTTTATGATGCCATGCTCAAGTTTTAGTTATAGTAACACCAGGGGTGTTACATCCTTCCCCCCATAAAAGAATCTCGTCCCGAGATTAAAAGTCCTAGGGTAAGTAATGGAAAAGGAAATGTGTCACATTTTTATTTCCTTATTTTTGGTACAAGGCAGGGGGTGGTGTGGGGTTCACTCTTTATTACAACAACTAAACACACCTTACAAAACACACTTTACATATTACATGAGGCTAAAAAGCCTAGGAAATTCTTATCTAAAAAGTCTTGAGTTTCCCATGTAGCCTCTTCTTCAGAATGTTGGTTCCACTGTATCTTATAGAACTTGAGAGTTTTTCTCCGGGTAAACCTGTCCTTTTGATCCAAGACTCGAATAGGGTGCTCAGAATATGTCAAGTCCGGTTCAAGGACAACATCTGTTACTTCAACGGTTCGATCGGGAACCCAAAGACACTTCTTCAATTGTGACACATGAAACACATTATGTATAGCAGACAAAGTTTCGGGGAGCTGCAGTCGATACGCACTGGTCCACATTGCTCAAGTACAGGGAATGGACCAATGTACCTGGGTGCAAGCTTCCCTTTAACCCCAAAACGCGATACTCCCTTCATTGGTGAAACCTTCAGGTAGACATAGTCCCCTTCAAGAAAATACAAGGGCATTCGCCGTTTGTCTGCATAACCCTTCTGACGAGCTTGGGCTTTCTTCATATTATGAATTATTTTCTGAACCTTTTCTTCGGCCTCTTTCACCATATCAGGCCTAAAGAAGTACCTTTCTCCAGGTTCAGACCAATTTAGCGGAGTGCGACAATGTCGTCCATATAAAGCTTCGAAAGGTGCCAACTTGATACTTTCTTGATAGCTATTATTGTATGAAAACTCCGCTAACGGCAAACATTCATCCCATTTTTGTGAGAAGTCCAGAATACATGCCCGCAACATATCTTCAAGTATTTGATTAACCCTTTCAGTCTGTCCACTTGTTTGAGGATGATAGGCCGAACTGTGGAGCAGCTTAGTACCCAGGGATTTATGAAGTTCTTCCCAAAATTTGGATACGAATTGGGATCCACGATCTGACACTATAGTCTTTGGAACACCGTGCAAACTGAGAATGCGAGCAATGTATAATTCCGCATAGGCGATGATAGGATATTTTACTTTAACCGGGAGGAAGTGGGTGATCTTGGTAAGTTGATCAATGATAACCCAAATAGAGTCATACCCTTTTGTGGTTCTGGGCAATCCCACAATAAAGTCCATACTTATGTCTTCCCATTTCCATATCGGTATTGGTAGAGACTGTAATGGACCGGCAGCTTTCAAATGTATGGCCTTGACACGTCTGCAGGTGTCACATCTAGCCACATAGCGTGCAATCTCGATCTTCATCTTTGTCCACCAATAATGTTGCTTCAAGTCTTGGTACATCTTAGTGCTTCCGGGATGAATAGAATAGCGACTAAGATGTGCTTCATCAAGAATTTGCTGACGGATCTCTTTATTCTTTGGCACCACTATGCGGTTATTAAACCATACAATGCCTTGATCATCTTCTTTAAAACATTTGGCTTTTCCAGCCCTTATCTTCTCACGAATGTGTTTCATACCCTCATTATCCCTTTGAGCATCAATTATCCTTTGCAAGATGACTGACTCAAGCTTTAGCTGGCTTAAGGCTCCTTGTTGGATCATTCCCAGGTTTAGCTTCTCCATTTCTTGACATAATGTATTGTCAGAGGTCTTCACCGTATGTAATACCCAAAAGTATAAGTAGTGAAAATTAGAGATGAGCAATATTTTGTGATCCATATTTATCATCTCATGTGAACACTTCATTCAAGAATAAAGAACGAATAACTTATACAATCAAATTATGCATCATGCTGAGGTTTCATTGTGTGTGCATTTTTTTGTGACAATGTAAAAAAAATAAAATCCAAATTTGGAGATTTGACCCTAATTTGCAAATTGGAGTTTAGAATAGAGGAAGAAAAAGGTTATACAAAAGATAAATATATAAACATATAAAAATATATATAATATAGTTAAACCATCCATATTATTGGGTTCAGTTTGTACATTCAAAATGAATATGAGTTCACATTGAAAGTTTGATTCAAATTTGAATTTGAAATAAAAAAAGGAAATCATAAATGGTAAAAAGAAAAAAAAAGAAAGCCATGCGCCTGGGCTGCCACTGCTCATTTTCGGCCCACTCTAACTTCCCATCTACGCGGCCCAGGTCACCACTTCCGTTGCCCTCGTGCCACCACATGACCCAGTCTCACCGCGCATTGGGACCCACCGGTCAGCTGTGGCCCTCCCTCCGCGTGAACTCGTCTCCTGTGCACACGACCCCCCTACCGACCCTGACTCGCGGGACCCGCGCTGTCATCCCTTCCGCTGCGCTCTGCAACGAACCACGCGCGAATGGCGGACCTCGTGTAGATCCCGGGTCGTGGCAACACCCCCACCACATACAACTCAGCCGTTCCGTTCCCCGGGTATAAGTGCTTCGGCTACCGCGACCTCTTATCCTCATCCCATCCAACCATGACCACGCGCCACGATAAGAACGAGCTGCCCGCTGCCATGGGAGAGAAGTGGATGCCGTTGTGGTTGTCCGCCTATGCCAATCCATGGCCGACGTGGAGCCATACGACATCACCAGAACATGGAGACCCTAGGCGCGGAGCGACATTATTGACTGTGGCGTGCGGAATTGCTCGTCGTCGTTGGAGCTCCGCCGCGGGCCGCATGACGCCGTGGCCAGCGCGGTCTGCACCCACACTGCCGGTAAGATCACCGTCCCACGATTTGATTCACTATTCTCTTCGAGTAGAGCCTCCTGTGGTTAATAACCGTGCATTGGGGCGCCTGGCGAGCCTTGGGTGCGCTTTGGCGAGCCTTGCCGCCGTGGGCGAAATCCATGGTAGATGCCGTTCGGGGTCAGAAATCGGACCGAGTAGCTTCGCAATGTCGCATGGAATGATTTGCTCCTTCTCACCCGACCGAATCAGAGCCTTGGGTGGGCTGATTTCTCGCCGCCGTAGTGATGCCGCCGTGATTCGGTGCTTTGCCGCGGGCAGGGACCTGGGCGCAACGGTTAGTGATTGGGAGTGATCCACGTGACTCGTGGTAGTCGAGTGTCCATGAAAACCGATTTGGGTGCATGAATCGGTCAGGGACTCACCGTGGGACGCGTTCGCCGGTGGGCTTCCATCGCCTTGGGTGCGCGCCGCCGTCCGCGCAACCTGGAGGTAGGAGAGAGTATCAGAGACGTTGATCTGCCCGTGAACGGCTCGGATTTGATGCCGCATACCGGTTCGATTAGATAGGATTCGGGCCGTTGGATTTCAATCGTACGACATGAGTGAGATCGAGGGCGATCGTGTCTGGGAGCCGTGGATCTCTGATCCGGCGACCAGAAATGAATGCAGGTTCAGAACTTTCCTGATCTAACCTAGCACGTTCATCCTAGATCGGACGGCTTGGATTCACCAATACCCCTTCGCGGGAGCATTTTGCTAAAGAACCCCTGAACTATGTAGAAAACAACCCGCAGTCCACAGCAGTGTCAGTCTGAGTCTTAGAAACATTTTCACCGAGCCCCCTGCTGTTCTTAGATTTTGAGGCCCAGTCCAGTGACAGGTTAAAATGAATAAATGAATTAGAAAATGTATTTTTAATACAAAAATAAGTGCTAAATCTTCAATAATTCATAGAAAATTCATACTTGCTCCAAATTAATCCATTCCACTTTCTAAATTTTTGTAATTTTATTCTCTATCACTTAGAACCTCTGTTTTGTCATGAAAACAGTAAGAAATTTAATTCCTCACTTAATCCATTTTAAATACATAAAATCTTTGAAAATCCATAACTTAAAATCTATAACTCCAAAAATTATGATTCCTGTTCCTAGGATTTTATTTTAATATGTAGATTATTACTGTGTATTTTATTTATATGTTTGGTGTAATGTTAATTTCTCTATATACACTGTGCTTGTTTGTATTGTGGCGAGTAGAAGAGCCTGTTGCTGAGGATCCTGGTGAGCAGCAGGTTGAAGTAGCTGAGCAGGAGCTCATTGAAGGCAAGTTGTGCCCTTGACCACTTCTTACCCAATAATGTTCTTTAATGTCACTTATTCATGCATAGGTTAATTTTGATGGGACCCGATAGGTCACCCTAGATTGTTTATCTCATTACCTTGTTTACCCCTGAATCACTTGGGTAATTTGCTATTGCTTTATATGGTTTTGGGATAATCATTTATTACCTCTATGTTCCAATTCTTTTTGTTATTCTATTTATGTTCATGTTGAGATCATTAATGTTAATTGGAACATAGAGCTTAACTTGAGAACCACGTGCCACCACAAGGGTTTAATGGGACGCCCTTGGCTGACTAATTAGGAAAGCTAGTGGAAGACTACCTTACCCGAAAGGGGCCAGGGCAGTAGGGGAGTGGTCAGTGTAGGGAGGTCCTTGGTTGATTTTGCTGCGATGGCGGTCAGCCAAGAACCCTGCATTGGAACTTCCTATAAACTGTAGCGGGTTTTCGGAAGCTAGTGGAACTTTGTAAAGGCCTCGTAGTGTTGCCCTGCCGCGCTTCCTAGGTAGAGGTGTATGGGATTCACGACCCCTTGGCAGATGGGTAACATGACTTGTGGGTAAAGGGTACAACCTCTGCAGAGTGTAAAACTGGTATACTAGCCGAGCTCACGGTCATGAGCGGCTCAGGACTCTCTGATGTTTAAATTATGGAACTTAAATTCAATTTTGTCATATGCATTGCATGGGTTGTTATTAATTTTGTTCTATTACTTTACTTATGGTTTGGTATTTACTTACACTTAGTAACTGCTAATAAAATTTTGACCAACTACTTAAAAGCAATGCTCAGCTTTAACCCCTGTCATTGATTAGCCTTACACATCACATGAACTCACACCTTTGTGAGTTTATGTCCACTGGTTCCCCACAACTTGTTGAGCTATGATCATGTGTGAGCTCATCCTTGCTATCTCACACCCCCCCACAGGAGAAGAGCAGGTGGTTCAGGAGGAGCCACAAGGCGAGGAGTATGATCTGATCTAGGTGGCGTTTCTCAGTTGACATTGGCGTCGACGATCCTTAGTTCGTTTTACTTTTATCTTTTATTTTGTAATAAGTCTTCCGCTATGTAATAAATACTCTGATGTTATTGACATTTATCTCTATACACTCTGTTATTATATGTGTTGTCTTCTTGGCGCATGTATGAGATGCACCTGGCTTTGTTCCTTAAAGCCGGGTGTGACACCGTAAGACAGTGACAGGAAACCTTACGGCTAAGTGCATCTGCCACCACATTGGCCTTGCCGGGGTGATAATGAATTTCCAGTTTATAATCCTTAATAAGCTCCAGCCATCGCCTTTGTCTCATATTCAATTCTGACTGGGTGAAGATATACTTCAAACTTTTATGATATGTATAAATGTGACAGATATTACTCAGTAGATAATGACGCCAAATCTTCAGAGCATGAACCACAGCAGCTAGCTCCAGATCATGAGTTGGATAATGTTCCTCATGTCGGCGCAACTGCCTTGAAGCATACGCAATTACTAGGCCTTCTTGCATTAACACACAGCCGAGACCACTGCCTGATGCATCACAATATACATCAAAGGGCTTGGTGATATCCGGTTGAGCCAATACCGAAGCAGTGGTTAATAATGTCTTCAATTGCTCAAAAGCTTCATTACACTTAGAAGACCAATTGAATTTAATATCATTCTTCAATAAACTTGTGATTGGCTTCACAAGCTTAGAAAAATCAGGTATAAATCTGCGGTAATATCCCGCCAGTCCAAGGAAACTTCGGACTTGATGAACAGTGGTTGGGGGTTTCCACTCCAAAATGTCCTTGACTTTGCTGGGATCTACCACAATCCCCCTAGCAGATAGAACATGTCCCAAAAATTGAATTTCCTCCAGCCAAAACGCGCATTTGCTGAACTTATCATACAACTGATGTTCCCTCAGGCGCGTTAACACGATCCATAAATGTTGAGCATGCTCCTCTTCATTCTTGGAATATATTAGAATATCGTCAATGAAGACCACCACAAACTTGTCCAACTCGGGCATGAATACCGAGTTCATCAAATACGTGAAGTGGGCAGGAGCATTTGTCAATCCGAAAGACATTACCAGGTATTCAAATAATCCATACCGCGTAGTGAACGCGGTCTTTGGTATATCCTCGGGCCGAATACAGATTTGATGATAGCCCAATCTGAGATCAATCTTGGAGAATACCCTCGCCCCGGTCAGTTGATCAAATAAAATGGCAATCCTCGGAAGAGGGTACTTGTTCTTGATAGTGACCTCATTCAGGGGTCGATAATCCACACACATCCGTAAAGTTTGATCCTTCTTCTTGACGAATATGGCTGGACAACCCCATGGTGACGAGCTTGGCCGGATGAATCCTTTCTCAAGTAGATCTTGTAATTGAATCTTCAATTCTGCCAACTCATTCGGAGGCATACGGTACGATCTTCGAGAAATGGGTGCCATACCAGGCTTCAGCTCAATTACAAACTCTACATCCCTTTCAGGTGGCAATCCAGGTAAATCCTCTGGAAAGACATCGGGAAACTCGCGTACTACCGGTCCTTGATTTCCGGTATAATGGCTTCATAAACTCTGCCAGTAGCTTTGGTTGAAATGGGGATAGGTAAAATAATATCTTCTTGATTATGACTCAACCTGATAATTCTTTGATCAGTGTTGAGGGTTGCTTTATGCTTGGCCAACCAATTCATACCCAAAATGACATCTATGTCTTGGCCTTTCAGAACGATCATATTAGTAGGAAAGTCCCGTCCGGCCAATGTTACGGGCACTTGATAGGCCACTTCTCTAGTAAAGATTTGTCCCCCAGGTGAGTGAATTTTAAACCCCTCTTTTGATTCATGGCATGAAATGTGATGTTGCTCCACAAATTTCTTGCTAATGAATGTATGCGAAGCACCAGAATCAAAGAGAATGACTGCAGGATGATTGGCCACGAGGAACATACCCATCATTACCAGCTCTCCGTCCGGTGTAGTGGCCACTTGTGTATAATATGTGTCCCATCTTCTTAGTATTTTTGCCCGAAGTATTTCCCTTGACTTGAGATGAATTCCCAGATCTTTGCTGATTATTTGACTGGTTTTGCTTTGGATAAGGGCAATCCTTGATGAAATGCCCAGATTTGCCACAATTGAAACATCCAGTCGATGAACTGGGCAGAGCAGGAAATCGAGTGCCTGGGGCACCCGGCTGACTTGGGGCAGTGGGGGCATTATTGGGACAAATAATTATTGGCTGCTTAAAAGGGAAGGAGGGTGCACGAGAGCGGTTCTGGTTGGAAGGCCGGAGAACAAACCGTTGCCTTTTCACTGGGCCCTGACTAGGCCTGTCACCTCCAAACCCCTTGGATTTTCCGACACCTGCATACTTCACTTCTACTGCCAATGTTGTACTGACAGCTCTTCCATAAGTAAGATCTATACAGGTTGCCATTTTTCTTTGCAGTCGATCATTTAAACCTCTCATAAAACAATTCTTCTTTTTCAGATCAGTGTTCACTTGATCGATTGCATACTGCGACAGATGATTGAACTTATTGAGATACTGATTAACAGTATCCCCTCCTTGCTTTAGCTTCATAAATTCTTCTTGCTTCATGTGAAGAACACCCTCGGGTATATAATGTTCGCGGAAGGCCACCTTGAATTCTTCCTATGTTACCTGATGATTGGCCGGTTGAACGGCCACGAAATTTCCCCACCAGGTGCTGGCAGGGCCGCGTAGTTGCTGGGCTGCAAATAAAGGCTTCTAGGTCTCTGAACAACGCAGAAGTCCGAATTTTTGCTCAATAACCCGAATCCATTCGTCGGCTTCTAACGGGTCTTCAGCTTTAACAAACAGGGGTGGACATGTCTCTGAGAAGTCCAAGTAAGAAGTTTCGCGGGGGCCCTGTTGATAACCCCGCCCACCTTGCTGCTGAAACTGTTGACCCGCCATCTCTCTCAGAAAATGGGTATTATCAGCGGTCGCATTCACTAAGGCGGCAATCGCCTCGGCCAGTGTGGGAGGGACGGGAGGTGGATTTGGGGTAGACTCCCTCCCACTGGAGGTTCCAGCCGCATCCTGTGATCGGGTCTTGGACAGCATCTGTGGCAACAAACATTTGGAAACAAATATAATATGCCAAAGACAAAACCATCCAATTTACATTACCAAAAAGAGTAATGTACAGACTCGATTTTTTTACAACAGTATACATTACCAGTATACAATAGCACTACCTATTATACAATAGTACAACCTACAATACACTACTTCTTTTTCTACTACTACACCATTATTCCTGCTTTTGGTTGGTCCTGGCAGCCTCGTCGTCGGGTGTGGGAGACCATTCATCGACCAGCCTCATAGAAGGAGGGGGCTTAAAAAGGTCTAGCTCACCACCAAGTGCTTCTCCTGCAACGTGCGAGGGTCCGGCTTCCGACCCGACAGGATCCATAGGTGCACTGGGATGTAGTTGCGAATACAGTACATGGACTTCCTCATGTAGGGTATTGCAATACGCCTGCAAGTTGTCAATGGCAGAGCTAAGTTCCTCGACTCGGGCTTGAGCCTTTGCTTCCTTAGCCCAAGCCACTGAACGAGACTGTACCGCCCAGTCGAGCGCTAAATCCCGATCAGCAAGCTGATCCTGCAGACGGCAGATGTAACCTCTCAATTCGTTTATTCTGTCGCCATCCGCGACCCATATGCTGGTCTTGCGTTGCAGTTCCGTTTGAAGCTGATTCACGCGGGCTTCAAGATCCCCAATCGGATCGTTGCTTCCGCTACTACTATCCTCATCTCGTGAGGCAAGTTGATGACGAGGTACTCCAATTGGGCCAGTTGATTTGCGCGCGGTCTTCCTCGTGCGCGGCGGCATTTCTCTAAGGGGGAAATTTTATTAGTATAATTCTTAGCATGATGCATGTGTAATTACAGAATCAACCTTAGTTGATTCATACCTTCTATACATTGCACTCCTCCTATCTGGTCTTTCATATAGATTCTTCAGATATGAGGGATAAGAACGAAAGAAATCTTTCTAGGTAAGTTTTTAGAAAATCCTTTTGAAGATGCCTCATAATATCTGCAAAGAAGGGCTTCGCTCCGATACCAGCTGTGATGGAACCTTTCAAGTCATTAGGCCCATCTACAGTTGTCCTTGTCCAACAGACATCAGACAACCCTGTAGATGTTCCTGAATCACTTGACAAGTTCGGTATCTTCTCTTACCTTTCCAGGAACATTTCACTCATCTTGCAGACATTACAGAACATCGAAGATATCGAAATGCGAAAGTGATTACATAAACTTACATTTATTTAAAAAGTAAGATCAAGTTACTTATTACAGACCAAAGTTATAAAACGAGTGCTGAGTAATATTATTACAATACCTAGGGAGGCAAAACTCCTCCCGATAAGTTTTTACATAAAAGTTTCTTATAGAGGACCAGGTCCTCCCGTAGCTTCACTCTTGTTTTTCTTCACTTGGAACCACCTTGGTACAAAAACAACAAAAATTTGCTGCTTCCTCACCTAAAAACAATGAGGGAATAAACCCTGAGTATGGAATTACTCAGCAAGTCTTACCCGACTAAAGAAAAGACTCTCAAGGGTATGCTGGTTATAAGGGAGTCAAGGTAAGGTATCTCAAGATCAAAGACTCTGTTTTCCACAAATGCTTACTAAGAGTGGATCCTTAAAAATCCAGTTTTATTTTCAAGTTAGGTAAACTTACCTACATCTAGAGTTCTCTCTACCCTAGTTCAAACACTTGTCCTGCACTAGCCAGTTTCTTAACAAGTCCTTCATCTTTACTGGAGTTCTACGTATAGGGCAGTGACCAAGTCTTCATAACCGCGAAGGTATGGCGATCCGAATCGATTATACTCAGCTGAGGATCTCCGATCACACGACATATGTAGCACTTAACCCTTGCATATGTCAACCCGCCACCGGGTTTCTTAAGACCAGATCAGGTTCACGCAAACCGAGAGCACAGATACACCACAGTCCAGCCTCTTGCTACGGAGGGTACACGCTACTCTCACCACCGCTCCACGCCCATTTCGTGTTATCTTATTCTGGCCTTAGTCTGCCCGAGGCAAGGCTTACCCATGACGAGGCATGTGACCAGTTAAAGGGTCCTCGGTCATCAAGCCTACATCGACACGATCCTTAATCGACTCAGACGGAGACACTACACCGAGACTCTCTTCTCATGCAAGTCACCCACCCGGTCTGAGCTTTAATCATTTTAAAACCCAAAGCTTGGTACCTGACAAAGGTACATCTTTTCCAATGTTGAACCCATTACGGCCATAATGGATCCATCATCAAGTTTTATTTTCAAAATATCCCTCCCACTTTGCCAATCATCATTTTGTAAAACAAAACCTTTTGTTTGGCTAGAGCAATAATAAGCATAATAAAAACCTTTTGTAAAACAGGGTATCAAGGAAGGTAATCAAAGATCAAGGAAGGTAATGCAGGAATTGTTTAAGCATTCAACTCCTATCACCTAATGCATCAATCAAGTGAGAAAGATTTTAAATTCATCAAGGAAGGTGGCAAATGCACCGGGGCTTGCCTTCGTTAGTAGGTGAGTCAGGCTTAGGCCCGCAGATGTCAAAGTAGAGACAAGACCCTGCCTGAGATTCCAAAGGTGGTGGTGTCTTCTCTTCGGTCACTTCAGTCTCTTCTTCGTTTTCTAAACATAACCACATATATGTATATAAGAATGAATGCCATGTAATGCTCATGAGAGTGCAAATATAATAAGAATTTATTATCTAAGGTCTTGAATACAATTTTCCTTCATGGAACTCCGAGAACTTAGGGTTTCCGGAGTCAGTAAAGGAGTTCACGGGGCAGGGGTGGGGGTTTTGGGTTCTAGTTATCAAACAAGGTCCAAATCAACCCAAATTCTACCCAAGGCTTCTAAATGGTGTGTAGAACTTATATAAAAAGTTTGGACATTTTTGGAATTACCATTTATCTCCTAAAAATCCAGAACAAATGGTTTAAGCTAGTTTAAATGCCTTAAAATTCCTTATCTATTCTAAAAATCAAGAACTATTTTTATTAAATACTTTGGAAAAATAAGAAGTCTAGGAAAATTAGTTTGACAATTTTATGATTTTTCTACAATTTTCTATGGATTTCTAAAGTTTTACTGAAAAAGAAAAGGAAAAAGATTGAACAGGACTGGGCCAGTTCTAGCCCAGTCAGCCCAACCTAGAGGGGAAAGCGCGCGCGCGCCCGCGCGCTCTGGCAACTTTGCACAGGGGCCCTCGGGTTTCAGTCTAACTGTAAACGAGTTCCTTTACTGTTTCTTGTGTCGCTGACAGATTACACATAAGCCCTCCGGTTTCTATTCCTTCGCACGACCAAGTCCTCGACGGCGTTGCACGCGGGGAGCCCAACTCCGGCGAGCTAGACTGGCCGGGGAAGACCAAGACCGATGCCCAGCTTCGGACTAAACCAAATCCATGGCCTAGAGAGTATTTCCCCTAACTTAATTGTGCAAATGGTGGCTTATTCTATCCTGCCCACGAGAACCACGAAGGCCATGAGCATTTGATCGCGTTCCCGATGATTGGTGGTCTCTCGGTTCGAATTGGTGACTCAGTAAGCATCACAGAGCTATGAGAGTGCTCAAACGAGGGAGAGAGAGGGATGAGCTGACCGGATTGGGGCTGGCCGCGGTGAGGTTAGTTTCGCGGTGGCGGAGAACTGATTTGGGGCGAAACCAAAATTCTCGCTCTCGGATGCACGGTTGCTAGTGATTCTTGGTGGTGGGATGGATGATGACCTTGCGGAGCTGGTGGAGGGCTCAATTTATAGAAAGGAAGAGCGGCGGCCGGGAATTTTAACAGTGACGCGCGGTGGTCGGAGGGGCAGGGAGCTACTGGCGCGCATGAACTTGCGTCTACCGTCGTGGCGATGGCTCCGGTGATCAACGGAGAGCAAGGGTGAGTCACGGTGATGCGATAGATGGACAGAGACATGCGGCGGGCAACGGCGAAGGTTTGACGACGGTGAGAACCTTATCCATGGGCGATGAGCAAGGGGGGAGGGATTATGGCTGGCCGGAGTGGCGTCCAGCCCACCGGCGGCGAAGATCCCCTTACCCCGCGATGCTATCCATCCGCTCAGACACGAATCCCAACGCCGGTGACACAAATCACGGTGGAGGGAGTCGTCGACGGTGAGGATAGTGCGCTGGTGATCTCATCCATAACAGTTACTGTACCATCGCAGAGTGTATGCAGTCGACGTGACAGACCATTTTTGAACATGATTTTCTCCCAAACCTGTATGGCAACACATACCAAACTCTGCAGCAAAGTTATAGAGCTACTAACCAGCTACAAGTTTGTCATAGATGCCATGGGCAGATTCAAGCTGGATCATAGTTGAATCCATGCTCAAAGTCTCAGTGGTTGCACTGTTGGTCTAAAAATTCAGACCCAGTGACCTGACAGTCCAACTTTGGACTTAATTATCTCCCAACTTTACTTAACATCTATGCTCACACCCTTAAGCAAAGTTGTTCTCCAATGATTGATCTTCAATTTTGATGTGGTGACATAGGGCAAACACCCTATAGTTTGAAAGTTACAAAGCTCAAAAGTTGAGCTCACAAATCTGAAATTCAGACTTAGAGTGAAATCTCAATTGGGGTCCTTTTTGCAAATTAATCCAAAACTTAGGGTTTGGCTTGTAAATCTTCCCAAATGTGAACCATGTGACTTTATATGGTTTAACATAGTAGTTTTTACACTTTAGTTCAAATGTGCACAATTTTTGCACATAGGCCCCTAGGGTTTGGACTTAGGGTTTTCCAGGGTTCCAATTAGTGTTTTTTGGTACCCCAGGGGTATAAATGCAATTCAACTTTATTCTTGGGATCATTTTATGACCTTTTCTTTAAAGCTTTTAGGTTTTCTCAATTTGGGTTATGTTTTACCCCTTTAATCCCCCTTTAGGGTTAAGTGCCCTATTCAGGGTCTTATTTGCAAAACATTAGGACAATACAACTTATTTGAAATTTTTACCTAGTGAATGCACTCTAGGTGTGTCAAACATATGCAATGCCAATGTTTATGATGCCATGCTCAAGTTTTAGTTATAGTAACACCAGGGGTGTTACAGAATCCGAGTAATTTTCCAGCCGGTACTCCGAAGACACATTTTTCAGGATTGAGCTTCCATCGATATCATCACAGACTGTTGAAGACCAGTTGTAAATCTTCAATGACATTGGTTGAGTTTTCTGTTTTGATCACCACATCATCCACATATGCTTCCACACGCTTGCCCCAGTGATCGGCTAAGCATGTCTGAATGGCTCTCTGGTAAGTTGCTCCAGCGTTTTTGAGACCGAATGGCATGGAGGTATAGCAGAAAGCTCCAAATGGAGTGATGAATGCTGTTTTTTCCTCGTCTTCTTTGGCCAGGCTGATCTGATGATACCCGGAGTAACAATCCAAGAAAGATAGCACAGAACAACCGACAGTTGAGTCCACCACCTGGTCTATCCTAG
The DNA here is from genome assembly GCA_029449295.1 of Zea luxurians. Taxonomy (NCBI): domain Eukaryota; kingdom Viridiplantae; phylum Streptophyta; class Magnoliopsida; order Poales; family Poaceae; genus Zea; species Zea luxurians. Next base: position 29,830,405 of record JAOPSE010000016.1, on the reverse strand, counting down.
GAAGCCCGAAGGGATCCTTCGGACAATGTTTGTTGAGATCTGTATAGTCGACGCATATGCGCCAATCCACTTTATTCTTTTTGAGTACAAGAACAGGGTTAGCTAACCACTCAGGATGCAACACTTCTCTAATGAATCCTGCCGTGACCAAGCGAGCCAGTTCTGCACGGATGGCTTCTCTCTTGTCGGGCGTGAAATGTCATAATTTCCGTCGGATCGGCTTCGCTTGGGGATAAACCTTCAGTTTGTGCTCGGCCAATTCTCTCGGGACTCCTGGCATATCCGCGGGTTGCCATGCGAATACGTCTCGGTTATCTTGCAGGAACTGGATGAGCGCGCCTTCCTATTTGTCATCCAGGCTAGAGCTGATGATGGCAGTCTTGCGTTCATCAGCGAACCCGAGGTTGATCCTTTTGGTTTCTTCAGTTGGCCGTATAGAGGTCATGACTTGAGCTTCGTTTGCGGGCACCGCGAGGTCTTCCTTAGGCTTTGAGTTTGCCTACACAGAAGAGGTCATCGACGGCTTGGTGGTGAGGGCCGCTTGGATGGCCACTCGGAATCATTCTGCGACACCTTGGAAGTCGGCACACACAGTCATGATTCCTTGCGGTCCTAGCATCTTCAATATCATGTATGTATAATGGGGAATGGCCATGAACTTCGCCAATCCAGGCATGCCGATGATGGCGTTGTACCCGCAGTCGAAGTTCGCCACCTCGAACCTCAGGTACTCGGTTCTGTAGTTCTCCGGAGTTTCGAAGGTGACCGGCATGTAGATGTGTCCGAGCGGATACTCTCCTTCAGTCGGCACGATGCCGAAGAAAGGAGTGTCTGACTCGTGGAGCTCTTTAAGGTTGACTCCCAAGCCTTGAAGCGTCCGGGGGAAAGTGACGTTGATGCTGCTTCCCCCGTCCACCAGAACATTTTTCACCCGGCTTTCTCGGATCACTAGGTCGACGAGGAGCGGGTACTTGCCCGGGTGATCGAAGTTGAGCCACTGATCCACTCGAGTGTCACACCCGGTTTTGGAAGGCAAACCGAATGCGAACTATGTACGTGCCAGGATCAGAACTCACGTACACAGCGATTACATAAATGAACATCATCGCACAATGCTCGAATAGTAACATAAAAGAGTATTAACTTATTACATCACAGAGTCATAGACATCCACATAGTCATCAACTTAACAGTTAAATCAAAGTGCTAGCGAAACGTAGTAAAGACAAGGCCTTCACAGGCAGCTGACTGGGGGTTGCCGCCAACCCACACCTAGAATTCGTCGTAGTCTTGGAACTCCTGGAAGTCTCCTTCCACGACTTCGCCTTCTCCTGAGCAGTGGTTACAATGCGGACAACCTGGTGTTTTGTGGTAAAGCAAGGATGAGTACACATCAACGTACTCAGCAAATGTCCCGTTTGGCTGAAGTGGACTAGCTTTTTGTGGGGTTAGGCTTAAGCAGTTGCTTTTAGTTGGTCAGGTATTTATCATTAGTAGAAGCCAGATTTTAGCATTAACCAACCCATGAACCATTTCCTCATCGAGGAACAACATCATCATATTCGAACCAAAACCATAACATAATCCTTGTATCTCGAACCATCTGTATCTCTAATCAAAGAGGATCCCAAGGCTGCTCTTAACCGTGAGCACGGCTGATATACCAGTTTCACTACCCTCTGCAGAGGTCGCACACTTTACCCATGAGCCGTGATTCCCTTTCTGCCCGGGGAGAGCTAATCCCCGTTGACCACTACCTAGGTGATCCGGCAGGGTATCACTACGTAGCTTTTACAAAGATTCCCTAGAGATCGTAGCTGCCCGTTAGGTTTCTCCAGTTTGATAAACACAGTATTCCTCCCCGCAGGAGAGTGACTAACAAAAGCAAAACGAAAGAACCTCGGCACTCAGCCTCGGCAGAGCAAGCACTGTGCCTGGACCCCATTGACGGCACGACGGCGAAGCAACTACACCTCTAGTTCCTCTAATTAATTAGCTAAGGGCGCCCCATTTCACCCTCATGGTTGCACTGTTATCCCGGGTGGTCTCTCAACGAACAGGTCCTTACGGAGAGGTACTCAGGAAACAGCCTGAGCCCCCTAGAGTATCACAAGATCATCAACATCATCAGGATAACAGTATCATAAATATTCACATCATGTTCATTGATTAAGTTAAGGCAGTAGCAGAATGCTAACCATAATAGCCCATAAGGTCATCAAGGATAAAGTAAAGTGTAAAGCTAGTCAATCCTTAGGTTTCGAGTAAGTAATGCGGGGTAGTAAGTTATAAATGAATAGGACATAATGGGTCAGAGGACACTTGCCTTCACCAAACTGCTGATCAGGAACTTCCTCTGCAACTTCCTCGGGAAACACAGACTGCTCGTTGTCTACGTAAAGTAATCATTCACACTATGCACTTGGGAAATAACAAACAAAAACAATATACCAAACATATGCAGCAGAGAGAGGTCACAAGTTCATAACAGAAAAGGGGTAGGCACTCTGGTGTTCCCTAGGTCCAGGGTAGAGAACTATACAAAAGGATTCACTATTCACTAATCAGGTTTAAATCAGTGGTGGGATTAAATCATTATCTGGTTTTAAGTTCCTAAACTTAAGTGTTTAAGTCCATAAACTTAAGTGCTCCAACTTTTATTAAAGTCTACTATCTTTTATTTATCTCAAATAGGGTTCCCATAACATTAATCCTATCCTAATGATTAACCATTAATTGGGACATGGAAACAGCAGGGAAACATTGCATAAACAGATAGATAATAATATTATGAACATTTTGCAATTTGAAGCACCTAATTTGGAGTTCATATGGCAAAGTTATGAATTTTACAAGTTTAGGGGTTAAAAATATACCCTAAGGACCTATTTTGAATTAAATAAAAGGTCCGAGGACCTAACTGCGAGAAACCAGGGACGGCGGGCGCAATTTCCAGAAAACAGAGGGGTTCTTTAAGAAAACGCGCGGGCGAAGGGGTATCGGGCCTTCACAGCCGTTGGATCTCAAATCAACGCCCGAGATTAGATCACGGGCGGGCGCGCGAGCGCGCGGCGGCCTGAGCGGCTGACAGGCGGGGCCGGGCGGGCAGCGCGAGCGCGGGCGCGGGCGACTGACAGGCGGGGCCGAGCGGGTAGCGCGAGCGCGGGTGCGGGCGAGCTGACAGGCGGGGCCGGGCGGGCAGCGCGGGGCGCAGGCGGGCTGACAGGCGGGGCCCGGTTGGCAGAGAGGCGGGGCGCGGGGAAACGGCTCTGGGCCGTTGGATCTTGGGCGGACGGTTAGGATTGGACTCGGCCTATTTAAAACAGGGCCGTCCGATCTGAGATGGACGGCGGGGATGGGGCGGCTGGCTGCTGTCTCCTTCCCCAGCCAGCTGAGGTGGCGGCGCCCGTCCCCGCGGCGGAGAGGCTCGCCGGAGACGAGGGGCGCGGGGGTCCTGCGGGTCCTTGGGGCAATCTGAATGGCCGGGAAGGTTGGGGAGGGTGCGGGGAACCTTTTGGTGGGGTCTGGGTCGGGGCAGGGGCACCGGAGGGGGGCGGTTCACGGCGGAGTGGCTCGGCGGCGGCGCTAGACAACTCCGGCGAGGAATTAAGCGCAACAGAGTGCAAAAGAGGGGAAGGGAGGGGGCATGGGAGGTTCCTTACCTCAAGGCGAACTCCGGGGATTCCTCGGTGGCGACAGAGACGCGGCGACAGCCCGAGTCGACGGCGGCGGCTGCACGGAGGACGGCGGGTGAGCGCGGGCAGAGAGAAATAGGGAGGGGAAGGGGAAATTGGAGCGCGTTCCGGGTTGCGGACGTCGGGGCGAAGCTCACCATGGCAATGGACACGGCGGAGCTCCAACGGCGGCCAGGAAACGAGCTCAGAACGGCGGGGTTTACGGCGGCGGCGCTCTGGCGTGCGCGCAGCGAGGGAGAGGTGGAAGAGAGGGGCCTGTTGGTGCGCGAATGAGGGAGGGGGAGAGGGCGAGTGGGATTCGGGGCTCAAGTGGCCAAGGGCGGGGTTGAGGCGAGCCCCACGTGCGACGTGGGCGCGGAGACCGCGGCACGCGCGGCGGCGGTTACGCGAAGACGACGGGGCTGACAGCCCGGGCCCGCGAGCAGAGAGAGCGGGGGAGCGGGCGCACGCGCGGGGAAGCGGCAGCGCCGACAGGTGGGGCCGGGAGAGCAGAGAGAGCGAGGGAAGCGGGCGCGGGGCGGGGAACGGTTGCGCTGACGGGCCGGGCCCGCCAGGGCAGAGAGAGCGGGGGAAGCGGGCGCGCGCGGGGGGAACGTGGCTGCGCTGACGGGTGGGCCCGCCAGGGCAGAGAGAGGAGGGGGGGAGAAGGCGCGCGCAGGATGGGCCGAGCTAGGCCGAAAGGCCGAGGGGGGCGGGGGAGTGGGCTTCTTTCCTTTTTCCTTTTAATCTGGAATTGTTTTTCTCTTTTCTTTTTATTTTCTCTATTTGATTCAAATTCAAATGAGCCACAAATTCAAATTAGACTTTTTGAGAATTATGCACCAAACAAAAGTGAAATCTAGGGTTCAACATGATGCAACAATTCATACTCCCTTGGAGTTTAACCTATCACACTATTATTACAAATAAAATAAGCACTTTTCTCCTATAGAAATGAGAAAGAAAAGATTGGGGAAGGATGAGAAAAGGGAAGTAACACCTGAATTTGTGAATATGAGCAAAGAAATTTTATACCCCCAAATTCAGGGTGTTACAAACCTATCCCCCTTAAAAGAATCTCGCCCCCGAGATTCAGGGTTGGTCAGCAAAGAGTTCAGGGTATTTGGCTTTCAGATCATCTTCTCGTTCCCAGGTTGCTTCTTCCTCGGAGTGGTGACCCCATCTAACTTTGCACATTCTGATGGTATTCCTCCGGGTGACTCTGTCTGCAAACTCCAGAATCTGCGTTGGCTTCTCTATGTATGTCAGATCCTCCTGGACTTCCAAACCCTCCACTGGCAACTGTTCTTCTGGTACTCGCAGACACTTCTTCAATTGCGACACGTGGAACACATTGTGCACTGCCGACAAACTTTCTGGTAGGTTGAGTTGGTAAGCCACTTCTCCACGCTTTGCTTGAATCTGATATGGTCCAACGTACCGGGGTGCTAACTTGCCTTTAACTCCGAACCTTCTGACTCCCCTGATAGGTGACACCTTCAGATAGACGTAATCTCCCACTTCAAAACTCAGTTCTCTTCTCCTTCTGTCCGCGTAGCTTCGCTGCCTTGATTGTGCTATCTTCAGATTCTCCCGAACCATTTTGATATTCTCTTCGGCTTCAAGCAAAATGTCGGGGCCAAACACCTGTCTCTCTCCAGGCTGGTCCCAATGCAGCGGAGTCCTACAACTCCGTCCATAGAGTGCCTGAAACGGTGACATCTTCAAGCTAGCCTGATAGCTATTGTTATAGGAGAATTCTGCATAAGGTAACCTTTTGTCCCATCCTGACTTGTCTTGCAACGCACAGGCTCTCAGCATATCTTCTAGGATCTGGTTAGTTCTTTCAGTCTGACCGTCTGTCTGCGGATGATAAGCCGAGCTGAAGTTCAAATGGGTGCCCAAAGCTTCTTGTAGCTGCTGCCAAAAATGAGAGGTGAACTGCGTTCCTCGATCTGACACTATCTTCTTTGGCACACCATGAAGGCAAACTATCTGTGACATGTATAACTCAGCTAACGCTGCTCCGGTATATGTGGTCTTCACAGGTATGAAATGGGCCACCTTTGTTAAGCGGTCCACAACCACCCAGATGGAATCATAACCGGCCCGAGTACGAGGTAGGCCAACTATAAAATCCATTCTGATCTCATCCCACTTCCACTGAGGAATCCGCAATGGCTGCAACAATCCGGCGGGCCTTTGATGCTCTGCTTTGGTTCTTTGACAGCTATCACAGATGGCGACATATTCCGCGATCTCTCTTTTCATGCCATACCACCAAAACCTCCTTTTTAAATCTTGGTACATCTTTTCACTTCCCGGGTGTATGGAGTAGGCTGTCTCATGTGCTTCCTTTAGGATCAGCTCCCGAATAGGTTTGAGGTCGGGGACACACAATCGGTCCTTGAACCATATTACTCCCTCTTCATCCTCTCGAAAGTCTTTGCCTCTTCCTTCTAAGATTAGCTGCCGGATCTTGTTGATGCTTTCATCATCCTTCTGCCCTTCTTTGATTTCCCGCTCTAGGGTGGGCTCTAATTCCACTGTTACTCCTTGCGTACTGTTCAGGAAACCGAGACTCAGTCTGTCGAACTCCTTGGCTAACTCATATGGCATTGGGTACGTGGCCAACATATTGACTTGACTCTTCCTGCTCAGAGCATCTGCAACCACATTGGCTTTGCCTGGATGGTAATGTATCTCCAACTCATAGTCTTTGATCAATTCCAACCATCTTCGCTGTCTCATGTTTAACTCTGACTGGGTGAATATGTACTTCAGACTTTTATGATCTGTGTAGATGTCGCACTTCTGCCCATACAGGTAATGTCTCCAGGTCTTCAAAGCATGAACTACTGCTGCCAACTCCAGGTCATGTGTGGGATAATTTTTCTCATGGATCTTCAGCTGTCGAGATGAATATGCTACAACTTTTCCTTCTTGCATTAGCACACATCCCAATCCGGTGTAAGAAGCATCGCAATACACTGAGAATGGCTTGTGAACATCAGGCAGGACTAACACCGGAGTTGTAGTCAATCTATTTTTCAATTCTTCAAATGCTTCCTGACACTTTTGGGTCCACTTAAACTCAACTTTCTTCGCTAGTAACGCTGTCATTGGTCTAGCAATCTTTGAGAAGCCTTCGATGAAACGCCTGTAATACCCAGCCATTCCAATGAAGCTCTTGATCCCATGAACATCCTTTGGTGCTTTCCAGTTCAGGATATCTGCCACTTTCTTTGGATCCACTGCCAACCCGTCTTGATTTATGATGTGACCCAGAAACAGGACTTCATGAATCCAGAACTCGCATTTGCTCAGTTTGGCATACAACTGATGCTCTCGAAGTCTTTGCAATACCATCTTCAAATGCTCTACATGATCTTCCTCACTTTGAGAGTATATGAGGATATCATCAATAAACACTACCACAAACTTGTCCAGATAATCCATGAACACATTGTTCATCAGGTACATAAAGAAGGCTGGCGCATTTGTCAAACCAAAGGACATAACTGTGAATTCATATAACCCGTACTTGGTGATGAATGCCGTCTTCGGTATGTCCGAGGGTCGGATTCTGAGTTGATGGTAGCCTGACCTCAGATCTATCTTCGAGAATACGCTGGCACCTCTGAGTTGGTCGAACAAATCTTCTATCCTTGGCAGGGGGTACTTGTTTTTGACAGTGACTTCATTCAAGGCCCTGTAGTCTATGCACATCCTTTTGGTACCATCTTTCTTCTCTACAAACAACACCGGAGCGGCCCACGGCGAGGTACTTGGTCTGATGTAACCCTTCTCTAACATCTCATCTATCTGCTTCTTGAGTTCCACCAATTCTGGTCCAGACACTCGGTAGGCTCTTTTGGAAATGGGGGCGGTACCAGGGATAAGCTCTATGGCAAATTCGACTTTTCTCTCGGGTGGCATGCCCGTTAGCTCCTCGGGAAATACGTCCGGAAAGTCCGACACAACCTTGATAGTCTCGAGCGGGTTGGGCTCCTTACTATCAACTGAAATCTGGTGACAGACACCCTCCGCTGATTTAGGCATCCTTAGCTCGGCCACTACCTCTTCTCCTGACGGGGACTTCAATGTTACGGTCCTCTTGTCACAGCTAACACTCGCCTCATACTTCATTAACCAATTCATCCCTAGAATGACATCTATCCCAGGGGTGTCTATTACTATTAAGTCACTGGGGAATCCTATCCCCCTTATTTCCACCCTTATATTTGAGCATATTTTATCTGTTTGCACCTTGCCACCAACTGAATTAATCCTCATGGGCGGCATCATTGCCTCTACTGAGATGTTATGCAATTCTACCCAGGTTGCAGTGACAAATGAATGAGTTGCACCAGTATCAAATAGCACTTTCGTGGGATGAGATTCGACTGAGAACATACCTACTGCCACATCTGGTGCATCCTGGATCGCTTCGGCCTCCAAGTGGTTCACCTTTCCACGGTTGTACGCTTGGTTACGATTGCCTGCTGTCGGCTGCAGTACACCTTGCCTTGTTGGAGCATTGGGGTTGGTCTGCTGCTGCGCCGCCTTCTTTGGGCACTGCATCGCCCAGTGGCCTTGTTCTCCACAGTGGAAACATCCTCTGCCTCCTCCTTGTGCTGGGGCTGCTTGGCTGCTCTGG